>CM052187.1:4554148-4575550 GCA_028455805.1 Lasioglossum figueresi
TTATCTAGCGATTGCGACTATGGAGAGGTCCCCAATATGCATAAGCGAGACGCAATTTTGTTAATACTGGACCCTTGCAATTCTCGTGTACGTACATGATTCTACCGGTGTATGGTGTACCACACAACTCATCAATTCGTCAACGCCAAATTCCTTCCTACTCCCTTAAGGGAAATTCGTTTACAACTTGGGACCCTCGATTCCGTTTTACAACCTTCTCTCGGCTCCACGTACCGTCTCCGGATGACGGTCAGGCCATCGAGGCCAGCGCGACCGGCGAGGCCATTAATATAAGTCCAAACAGATGCGGACCGTAGGTATGCTCGGGCGCTGTATCGAAGTCCCGTTAGTTGACAATATTGGATTTTCCGCTGGGACTCGGAAAAGGGCCTTCCACCTCCAAGTCAAGGAGTGGTCCCTAAGGAGTTTCTCCCTCAAGGCTCGGTAGCCAATAATCCTAACTCTGTCACCCCCATCAAGTTTTCCCTGAAGAGAGGGGGTGAAACGAGCGGACTCCGAGGCAGCGGACGAGAGGAACCAGCAGAATCATCGCAGCATCGACGACAACTGTTCGAACACGATATCCTCGCCAATAGTATTCAATCGTCACTTGTTAAGTAGTTGATCAATTCGTTGCCTCAATAAATTGTTCGTTTTGTTTTGTTACCGAACAACGGTGTGTTATTTCATCTCGACTAGGTCAACATTCGTTAGATCGAAATTGACCCCATCCCAGTTGAGCATCGACAAAATCCTTGGCGATCTCAACATTGGTCGCGGCAAAACCATACACGACACCGAGAACGAACCATAAGATGTTCATTCGCATTCGCATATAAAAAATCTCGAGAACACAGCACATTCGTAGATAGTCGAGGTGGCCTGCTAAGTTTCGAGGGTTCGATGCTGCGCGCAGCTGCGCCTCCAAATCTTTCGTAACTCATACGGTCGTTTGAGTCTCGCTACTGTGAAATTCACGGCTGCATTGCACTTTCCGATCGTCGTGTCGCATCTGCCAGATATGGCTGTTTCTGTGGCTCGGAATGCCTTTGGCCGAATTCCATGTACCTTCTTGGCAAGATACCGAGAGCACGATCGCGATGGGGAACGGAGTGGATTGCAACGCGTCCGTACAAAGGAGATGCGGTGGCAAGCCCAAACCCGAAAGGACCTTCGTGCATAGACAATGGATATCCGGTGGAAGTCTAAATTCTCATTGGCTTCCCCTGTAAGCCCGCCGACTTCCAAATATTCCCGGAATAGACTCTCACTGATTCCAGAACGAATTCTGTCGAAGTTTTACACTCGTATTCTAGTTTTATCTCGATGAAATTTTACACAGGTGAATATTAAATATTATTTAATTGGAACGTTACATTTTTGAAGTACGAGGTGCGATGAAAAAGTAGTTTTACACTCGTATTCTAGTTTTATCTCGATGAAATTTTACACAGGTGAATATTAAATATTATTTAACTGGAACGTTACATTTTTGAAGTACGAGGTGTGATCGAAGAGTAAGGTGACTTTTTGAATTTCGCGGGATACCTACAGTCGATTTTCGTTTTCTTTCTTTTTCTTATGCCGGCACACTCGTCCCGAACATATGTTGTTCACAGTTTCAGCTATACAGCATTTTTTGTTTGTTTGCGAGAAGCATAAAGGTTAGAAGTGTTTTGCGTGTTCGGCAAAAGAAAGAAAAAGGAATTTGCATCAAATTTTGTGTAAAAAATGGAATGAAGTGCTCCAAAACACTTGAAACGTTGACAGTGGCATACGGCGAGTGTACTCTGAGTAAGAAAAATGTTTATAAGTGGTACAAGCTCTTCCAAGTAGGCCGAGAAGATGTTAACGACGAAGCTCGCCCTGGACGCCCCAGCACGTCAACAACCGACGAAAACGTTGAAGAAGCGAAGAAAATAATGTTGGGGAATCGTCGAATTACCATTAGAGAAGTTGCCGATGATGTCGGCATCTCGTTCGGTTCGTGCCAAGCAATTTTAACGGAATTTTGGAAACACAATTCATGGATTTTGCATCGCGATAATGCACCTGCTCGCGCATCGTTGCTTGCGAGTAATTTTTTAGCCAGAAACAATACCGCAATCGTGCCTCGGCCACCATAATCACCGGATTTGGCCGAGTCGCAGGGGCGACTTTTTCCTGTTCCCAAAACCGAAGAGACCCATGAAAGGACGGAGATTTGCAACGATCGAGGAGATAAAGACTGCATCGCTGAAAGAGCTCAAAGCTATACCAAAAAGTGCTTATCAGAAGTGCTTCGAGGATTGGAAAAAGCGCTGGCACAAGTGTATTATATCTGAGGGGGATTATTTCGAAGGGGAGAACATAAATATTGATGAATAAATAAATATTTTTTGATAAAAATAAAAAGTCACCTTACTTTTTGATCACACCTTGTATACATTTTGAAAGTCTACTTCACTGCTATGCTCTATGACCGGTACACGAGTTTAATCGTCAACTTTTATAAAGCCGGATTGCCCTATTAAAATCTGTTTAACGCCGACACCGTAAAGCTGGAGTTGATGATTAATCTTTATCGTTAGATAAATTTCGCTAGGATTCACGAGTGCTCAAATCGTTAAAGTTATAATAGGCCCTCAGAACATAAAAGAGGCGTTTCCGTCCTGTGAAGATCTCATGAATACCAAATGTGCCAGTTAACATGTTAACGTGCAATTTTGACTGCTAAAGCTGCAACAGAAATATTTACAGAGAGAGAGAGATTAATTGATGTACTGTCCCTAAAGGGTTATGTTTTAAAGTGTGAGGACTATCTTGGGAGTCATAGCGCGATCTCTATAAATTAAACCGAATTAGACAATTTCTTTTAAACGACATAGAAGAAAGTTAACAAAATAAAATCAACTCAAAAATCACGAGAGAATAAACGTACTTAGAAATGTTATTTAGAAATTTGTGGGTTCATAGAAATTTCTGTTGTAATATTAATTATTAATGCACAACAGAAGTTTTTAACAATTCGCAATTTTATAGAAAAATATAAAGTAATTTTTAATTAAATGAGATTTTTCTTCTCCGTCAACGGTTTCCGTAAATGAAGAATGAAATGAAATTCTGTTTCACGGATTGCAACTTTTTGAAAAATGCATGCTGTATAAATTCATAAAATTTTGCACTCTTTTCATTCCACTTTAATTTTCGAAAGAATTAGGAGCTTGAAAGATATTCTATTTGACGTTTCAATTAATATTTCTGTACACCAGTCTCGACTTCAAGCATGCTTCTAAAGCTTCTTGGATCATGCTGTTAGAGGATGAACTCTGGATCGAGCGTGTCCCTGTTGAAGCTCGACGTGTACAAGAAGTTGAGGTTTGTGGTCATGGGTTAGGTTTACCTCGATCACGGTTTCGACCGCTATACGACAGATTTCATTTATCCCCTTAAGGGATGTCCGAGACTTTGACATTGCACTTTGGACTGGGGAGACGGTATTATCTAAAACAATTACCAACTCCGTTGTGCGGCTGGAATAATTATTCGAACTGTTGTTGGTCTTGGATCACGATTCACCGTGTAATACGTTGCTTGATTACAAATCCGCTCGAGGGCAGACCGCCGAGGGCACCTTGTCAAATGTGTAATCAATGCGGAACAATCGTTTGCACCCTTCAAAGGAATCCTGACTTTCAGTTTCTGTGCTATGGTTGAAATAGTTATACGGACTATTAAAATTGTAGCAAGCAATTTTTAAATCGTTTCAAGTGTGCAAATTTATTTATTTCCTGATACGTAATGTCTTATAAAAAATTTTAAAACGTCTGGAATTATAATAATGCATTGAAATCGATTTATTTAAAGACTTTCCAATAAGAAAAATCAAAGTAATATAAGTGGATTAATAGATTTTAAAAATATAATATTTGCAATGAGTACTATAAGTTATTTTATAAAATCTATGTAAAATGTGCAGATAAAGAAATTCCTGATTCATAATGTCTTATAAATAATTTTAAAACGTTTGGAATTATAATAATGCATTGAAATCCATTTATCTAATGACTTTCCAATAAGAAAAATCAAAGTAATATAAGTGGATTAATAGATTTTTAAAATATAATATTTGCAATGAGTACTATAAGTTATTTTATAAAATCTATGTAACATGTACAGATAAAATATTCCTGATTCATAATGTCTTATAAATAATTTTAAAACGTCTGGAATTATAATAATGCATTGAAATCGATTTATTTAAAGACTTTCCAATAAGAAAAATCAAAGTAATATAAGTGGATTAATAGATTTTTAAAATATAATATTTGCAACGAGTACTATAAGTTATTTTATAAAATCTATGTTAAATGTGCAGATAAAAAAATTCCTGATTCATGTCTTATAAAAAATTTTAAAACGTCTGGAATTATAACAATGCATTGAAATCGATTTATTTAATGACTTTAGAATAAGAAAAATCAAAGTAATATAAGTGTATTAATAAATTTTAAAAATATAATATTTGCAACGAGTACTACAAGTTATTTTATAAAATCTATGTAAAATGTGCAGATAAAAAAATTCCTGATTCATAAGGTCTTATAAAAAATTTTAAAACATTTGGAATTATAATAATGCATTGAAATCGATTTATTTAATGACTTTCCAATAAGAAAAATCAAAGTAATATAAGTGTATTAATAAATTTAAAAAATATAATATTTGCAACGAGTACTACAAGTTATTTTATAAAATCTATGTAAAATGTGCAGATAAAAAAATTCCTGATTCATAAGGTCTTATAAAAAATTTTAAAACATTTGGAATTATAATAATGCATTGAAATCGATTTATTTAATGACTTTGCAATAAGAAAAATCACAGTAGAATAGGTGGATTAATAGATTTTAAAAATATAATATTTGCAACGAGTACTATAAGTTATTTTATAAAATCTATGTAGAATGTGCAGATAAAAAAATTCCTGATTCATGTCTTATAAAAAATTTTAAAACGTCTGGAATTATAATAATGCATTGAAATCGATTTATTTAATGACTTTCCAATAAGAATAATCAAAGTAAAATAGGTGGATTAATAGATTTTAAAAATATAATATTTGCAACTAGTACTATAAGTTATTTTATAAAATCTATGTAAAATGTGCAGATAAAAAAATTCCTGATTCATAATGTCTTATAAAAAATTTGAAAACATCCGGAATTATAATAATGCATTGAAATCGATTTATTTAATGACTTTCCGATAAGAAAAATCAATGTAAAACAGTTGGTTTAATAGATTTTAGAAATATAATATTTGAAATGAGTACTCACTAAGAAATAAAATGTCGAAGGATCCACAGGACACGCACAGTAAAATCGTAATGAAGTCGCGGCCATGGTTGATGAAGACTGAGGAATCTGGTTCCTTTTTTTGTCACGATCCTACAAAATGGAGGCTCAGCTGGGGAAGAGGGGGCACCCCATTTAAAGGGATGTTGACGAAAACAGCGAGTTCTGTGTAATTCGTAGCTAACGGATGGTGGGGGAAGGGCGCGGAAAGGGCTCACGACTCGAGGAGACTGTTCCACATGGACAGCAGGTGTATTGGTGTCTTCGAAAGAGTGAGACGAGGTTTGAAGGACGCTCGAGGGTGAATAGTGTTGCGGAGTGATTGAATGTGGGCTCAGGATACTCCAGACGCTTAAGAAACGGTTAAGGGGATAGAAGAAGTCGGGATTTTCGTGGGATGTTGCGTTTGTGTGGCGAGTGGAATTTTTTCTGCATTTTACACGGTGTTTGTCATTTTTACTGTGGATCTCGTCTTTGAATTTCGAAGTTGTGATTATTTTAAAGACATCAACTAACAGTGAACGACGAAAGTATTTGAACGTACTTTAAAACGGTATAACTTTTTTATGATCGGACCAAAAGATCTGACTTTCTTTTGAGCAATTAGAAAAATTGATTTACCAAATGACATGCAAAACCTGGTAACATTGTCTGCTCGCAGAAGAGTATCCGACCAGAGCTTTATTTATAATTTAATTAATTGTCATATCGATTTTCACTCTCTCCTGGGGCAAATCAATTTCTATGTACTTGAACGTGTTTCGAGAACTAGGGCAGGATTTCAAACAATTCAGTCCAAATCCACATATGGATTAATGGATCCCTTGAATCGTATTATCGCGGACTCTACCACGCTATATCATAATATTGAATTTTTTCAATGGGTCGTTGCAATCGTTCGAGAGAAAATTGCGTACAATTATATGTTAATTTAATACCTGTATTCGTACTGCTTACGGCATGTCCCTTTATAAGTAATTTTAGGTTAAGACTTTCATTTTTGTTTCTCTTTTGTATTGTAAACATTTGTATAAATGGATTTCGGTCTGTACATAATAATAATAATAATAATAGTAATATTGAAAACTTTCGGGACCCCGACTCGACCCGACCCGATTATCATTTCGGGAACAAGAAATCGCAGGTACCCGGTGTTTGCAATTACTTTAGTAATTTAAAGAAATAGAACTCCTAGCGCAGAAATGAAGATAAAAATTGAACAACGTTCGAACTCATACTAGAATAAAAATACACCGTTTCCCGGTTAAACAAAATCTTGCTTTTGCGTAAAAACCTCGACGGATTACGAGGAAAAGCCGAAGCAAGACGCACAAAGATTTATTCAATTAAATAAAATAATACATAAATTACGAAGGGTCAGCATTTAAACCGTATTTAAGAAAATCAACGCGATACGAACAAATTATATTCTAAATGGCTATTCTAATTTAAAACTAAGAGAGCTCTCTTACCGTTCATCATAAGATCTCAACACGCAGTGATCCACAGCAGAGTTCCACTGGAACACCCTGTACGAATGCCGGCATGCCCTTAGGACGTATGCACTGTAAATGAGCTTCAACGCTTCCAATGCACTCGAATCTCAAATGTGCAACCGGCCTGGTAGAATCCAAGTCTTGCCGAACCGAGTGTACAAAACTTCTCATTACCCGGGATCACTGGTGGAACACTCAAGGCCAAACTAATAAACAAATTACAATTTATCGCGGGAAAAACATCACGTCGTCTCACACATTTTTCAATCGTTACCACAACAACCCTCGCTTGTCAATTGCGACCACCGTGAATCGCTCGCAGGACTCGCGAATTCATTTTACACGTCGAGACTATCGTTTTCTATCACAGCGCATTCGATCGAGATTACAAAATCGCGAACACCCGGTCATTATAAACTTTCGGGATCCCGATTCGATCCCGAACAAATTTCTCAACCCGATCCGAACCCGAAATTTCGAGTACTCGCACACCCATAGTGTTTTACGATGCGTATAGTTCACGTTCACTTATGTGTGTACGGTTGAGTACATCGCGTATAATTAATTCTCTGGTCCGTATCCACACGTATCTGTTACAGCGAGTTTGTGTTTAGTCAACACAGCCTCGTAGTTATGACATTCGGCACGGTTACAATTACAAAACATCTGCATATTTGGTGCAGGATTCAACGCAGAAGGGTCAACGGCTTCGCACGATATTTCCGGCCGTGAAACAACATTGCCACTCCGAGCTTACATTGATAATTAATGTCAACCAGAAGTTTCTAATTACACGCAGCAAGGTAAATGGTAATCCCTAATTACAGCCGCCGTAATTAACGCCTCGCAACAAGCAGATCAATATTCCCTCAGTCGTTCTCCACCTACTAAATACAATTTTTCAGTGAAATTTTTCACCTCCCTTTTTCTCTCTCATCGCGCGAATAATTGAGTTACCCTCACCGAGACACGCTTGTTCATCAACCAGTTCATTCTATAAATTTTAACCTTCGGGACTAGAAGAAGTGATTTATCGGTGTCTTCAGTTCTGGGGAAAAATGAAAGATAGGTACTAATTTTTCGTTACGTGCGTAATTGAATTTTATTTGTTCCGGTGAAAATGATTCTGATTTACTTGAGCTCTTGCAACGAAGATCTTCAGCAATTCTGTTGTCGGATTAAACCGAGTACTGTGTATAGGAATTAAGAGAATAGCACCAGCGGTGCACATTATAGAATATCGAAAGTTTATTAAAGTTTCGGACCGCTATACTCGAGAGCCTTGATTGCAGCAAGTATGCCAAACAAGAACGTGTGCAACTCCTCTTCTCCAGCACTCGAAAAACCGCTGTTTCGAGCAGTTTCAACAGACATTCCATTCATTACTCAAGTTTAAAACTAAATTCCTTTTTGTTCTCGAATCTGTCTTCGTTTGCTCTAATAAATCATTAAAAAATATTTCTCATTTGAAAGTCTTATTAGAAAGATTCTAATTCTTCTATCGTTTCTATGTCTTTTTCTTCCAATTGTGTGATGATTTTCTGAAGGTTTCCTCGTTTAAAATACGTTCCATAAAATTTGTGTATTTTTTCAAAGAACATAGATTTTCCTCAAGAATTTTCGCGAACGCTCCAATTTGACAATTTGTGTCGTTTGTGAGACTAGATGACAGTATTTTTCAATGGTTCTTTCGTTCACAGATTCATCTCAAACTTTAGTCAAACCGCATTTCTATACGGAAAGCGTGAAAAGCTTGTTTGCAGCGCAATAGCTAGCACACCTGTGTGCGGCGCGACGACGTGTCTCTATTTATGCGAACCTCCCGGGAAACGTTTAAAGCGTGTCGAAAATTAGAGAGCATTCGCGGACAAATTCCCCAGCGAGAAATGGCAATTTACAGGATCCGTAAAATGCTAAGACTTTCATTGCCAACCAAAAGAAAAAAAAAAGAAAGGTACAAAATAAAAGAAGAATCATGAATGCAAAATAATCGCCAATAGCCGTTCAGCACAAATGCCGTTGATTTTCTCGTGTTCGCAACCCGTTTCTCGTTTATTCAATAATTTGTCCGGATTTCATCGATTATCGTCGCTCGCTCGTTCACGCGGTATGTTTAATGGACCCCAATTGTGTCTGCGTCGGTGATTTCTTGTCGACAGGACGAAATGATTCAGCCATTCTCGCTCGAACGACATCGTTTTATTAATTCATATATTTACAATGATAAAACCAACAGCGTTTGACGTGATGGGATTTTTAATTGATTCGATTCAATCGTTTATAATCATTTATTTTTTATTCTCCTTCGTTCGCTAGCCAGATTGTTGCTATCACGAATTCATGCTACGTCATTTTATGAAGTTCCCGTAGTATTTTCGCCTTGATATATGGAAAATTCAAATGTTTTATCATTATTGTTATTATTATTATTAAGGAGTCAGAGGAAAACTTTTCTGGAACATTTGTACATCTCTTCTTATCGATTGAGCATGAGCTTAAAGATGAGAGAGATGAGATTATAAAAATGATCAGATAATTTCGATCTGTATGTTACACACCCCGATGGGACAAACGAGGTCACCACCATTAAAAAAAGGAACTTCTTATACTTGCATACATCAAGGTGAGAACACGTGCAATTAACGAGTAATGATACACCAGCTGTAATAAATCCACAAAGCCATCAAACAGTTTTGATTAGTAGTGTACACCCTCTGACGAGAGAAATGAGGTCGTACTATTTAATAATGCATCCTGGCACGCATATTTACGAGTGAGAAACGTCGTGTAAAAAGCGGGGATCAGGTTGGTTGTATTGTTGTCTAATCCGAACTGTATTAACATTGACATGAATAGATGAAATGAACAGAAACACAATAGCGCCAGACAAGCGAGCTGGTTCGTGGTAAAGAACGAGATAAACAGGCGGTGTCGGATAAACCAGCAAAGGTGCACAATACTGTGGTTAACAAAACAATACGTGTCGTTTGAACCTCGGATTATAAATTGATACTGAAAATGTGCGGTTATATGCACCACGTGCACGGTGCATTTTTGAGTAAATGAAATTCACGATGCATTTCTAAGGCTGTTCTGTATTTATCATTGTACAAATATCGTTGGGCGAAATCGAAATGTATTAATTCTATTAATAATTTTAATAAAATGGGAATAATGTTTACCACCCTTCTCGCGTCCCCTCAAAGTTTCATTAAAACCGAGCAAATATTTGACGAAATTTATTCGCACGCGGATAATATTTTCGTAGTTACTTGTTGCTCGAAAATCGCCGAAATCCCTAAAAAAACAACCCGCGAAGATGGTCCAATAATGAAAAGAGCGCATTCGATGCTCGTGCGGTATGAAATTCATTCTCTCCCTGCTCGCACTTCACCATTCGTTTTCATACTGTTCGCCGCATCGCGTTAAAAGTTGGCCCCATAAATTTGACCGACGAGCCAGATGTTTCATTTTTGTTAAACGTGCCCCAAGTTTTTGTTTAATGACGTCTCGCGTTCTAATCATCACAATTTATGAGTTTCATAACTCTTACACGTGCGCAATTCGGGAAAATTATTGTACAAATTATGCAGAATCGTTAAGGTATTTATTATATGTGAATTTAGTGTGGAAATGTTTTTGTCGAATTTCTGTTCGATCATTTTTATTTCTGACATAATCCTACGACGTATTCTCCATATACGTAATGTGTAAAAATTATTCTAAAAACTATGTAGAATCGGTCATGCATTTTTGCATGTCAATTAAGGTTACAAATATTTTAATCCAATTTCTTTTCGATTTGTTTTTGTTATTTTTATTTCCGTCATCCCCTTCAGTGACATATTTTTTAAAATTGCGATTCCAAAGCCCAGATTTTTATCTACTGAAATGTGACGTCTTTTGATGCATAAATTTTTGTACCAGTGTATATAAATTCGTATGTTTTTATATTATACATCCATGCGTTTCGCGTCGGAACGAGGTTTTACGATTTTTCTTGAATTTTATAAAAACGATTTTACCAAATAGAATTCCAACTGTGAATATTAAAATCTGTCCCAATTTTGTATGTTGTTCGTCATAAATATTAATGATTCGCGTCTTATTAAAAAATGCTGTATTGTGTCCTCAAACGTTTTTATTAAGAAAGATTGTGACCAACAGTTAAAAAATTCTTTCGATGTCATTCTAAAACCAGTGATATCTCATATTTATGAAAAAGGACAAACGAAAAAATACTGTCACATTAAATTCTTTAGAAGAATTTCTTAAAAGAAATCCCTTTGAAAAATTTTTCTTTGAACGAATCGCTTAAGAATTTCCTATGAAACAATTTCTTTGAGAAAATTGATTAAATTTTGTTGCAATCGCACTGCGCATCTTTATGCAAAATAAAGCTTCCTTGTGCCCATTGCAAGAGGAAAGAATCCTTCTATTAATTTTTATTAGAAGCTACTTTCATTCAATATTTATTAAATAACATGCAGTTCCTTAAGCTATGCCCACACTGAATCAGCAACGATCAACTTGTTGCCTCTTGTTGTATTCTTCTTCTTGTCAGTGAAAAAGGAAGACATCAACAAAAAGGGGAGAAAAATTCGCTCGATGTTGCTTCGGTGTGGAGGCAGCTTTAGGTCACAGATGTCTCCCACAGTTTAAGAAATGTACAGTTACGTTCTCTCGCTCAGCAGCGCCCGGATATTTTATGTTGGGTGTTTCTGGCCCCTTTTATCTCATACTCGGGTGCTCCAAACATTGTTGCACACGGCCAAAGACAATGAATTTCCGATTTGGTCGATGAGGCGTGCACCCAACGGTCCCGTTCTTCCGGAAGATTTACCTTTCCTCAATAAATGTTCCTGTTCTCAACAATGTGCGAAAAACGCGTCCAAGTGGACCGCCGGGTGCAATTTTAACGACACCTCCACCGATCTTCAAATATCTTTTACTTCGATTACTGCAACAAACGGACCAGCGTGCAACTTTCTACCGGTTCCACGTCGTCGCGTTTCGCCCATAAAAGGGCGTCGAAACTTTATCTACCGTGTCTGCAATTACACGTGAGATTTTCCGGTTCGGCAACTACCATTTCGATTGCATCGACCGTGGAATTAGAAAACATTTTTCGGGACGAGCAAATGATTTTGCCCTTGACTGTCTCGTTTTTTTTTTGTTGAAAGTTGTGCGTCACGCAACAGCAACCGGTTTGTAATTGCTTTTTCTATTTTTGATTTCCGGCGGAACAGAGGCTTGTGATAGTTTATTGTGTTGCCGCCAATTTTCATCGCTGCGAGAGAGACTGCGCTCTACTCTAAATGGAACCGTATAAATCTTGTTACGTAGCTATATTTCCATTGTCTATTATCGTTGATACAGTTGGGAATAACATTTTCTACTATTCCCATCCGTATAAAAGAATTTTATTGTACGAAACAATTACAAGTATCTGGGGAAAAAAGTACGACACTGTTTCTCTTTCATATTTTTATTTCTGTACGGTAAAGTCAACAACAAATATGATTTTTATATTTCGTTATTCTGTTTCTGCAGGGGGGTGCAGTATTTTTTATTGGTGCCAAGGAATGATATCAAACCCAGAAATCCAAAAAGTATGAAACTTTGGGAATGTAGAGCATATATGTAGGTGTACGGTAGGTAGGTGTATATGTAGGTAGGTATATGTGTATACAGGGTGTCCCACATAAATGGGAACACCTAAATATCTTTCGTATTTACAGTCCAATCAGAAAACTTCAGAGGACAAAGTGACACTATTGCAGGGGGCAAATATAATGGTGAAGAAAAAAACTGTTTATGTCGTGTTTTTTAGTGAAATTTCAAGGTTACCAATAAAATGAAAATCGGATAAGAAGATATGAGTTTTCTTACATTATTTTCCTGTGTACAATCCACTCCTGAAGTTTGGTCCGTTCCTCCCAACTCACCCTGTACATGAAATCGATCCTTGAAAATTTAACTATTTTCCTAGCTTTCTTATAGAAAAAAGTTTCCTTACAATGGTTGCTCCTTTCAATGTGGACTGCATCAACTGTTACTAGAATTAGAAAATAATAGAAATATTCACCCTCTAAAATGTTCCATAACTTTGAAAAAAATTTACATTTTTTCCCTTAACTTATTTCCACGAGCGATAGTTTAGCTATCTATTAAATGTTGTCCCGCCGACACGGGCTGCCGAAGTGAATAAAAACTTTCGTATTAGCCTGTCGTCGAACTGAAAAAACAGGCGGAAGGCCACGGAAACTTTCGATGGGAGTTTATGCGACAGTGTCAGCTGTTTGCCTACGGTGTAGACGAACACGCTAATAAGCTAAATTTAATAACTGTGCCGGACTGCCGGCTCGCGGCGATTACTCTTTAATTATATATGCGTCGTGACGCTGGCGTTTTATGAATATTCAGCGATCCTTGGATGGAGACTAGAAGTGGCCGGCTGGATCTATGCCCGTCGAGTTTTAACGCTGACCTCGTGCAAACACTATCGTTTCATTGAATGATCCTGTAAGCCGGGACACGCCGTGTGCGTGTGCGCGTGCATGTGTGCGCAACGGTCCCGTAATAATGGCACGGGTTTCGAAACGATTTCGTTCGCACGATGGTTCGAAACATCGCGTTCAATCTCATTAATCATTGTCACGTGGCATTGACACGTTCGACGATAAATATTGGCACGCGCGGGACCCTTTATTAGCGGCGGCTCTTAATTAATGAATGAGTCGGAACGCGCTCGCATTTATGCGACCAACGGGTAAACGATGATTAACCGGCGACCGAATTTGTATATAATTATGCGTTATTTAATCTGGAATCACATTTCGAGATCGGTAGTGTGCCATTGTGCACCCGCGGGTTCATTAATATACAGCTCCGTATCGATTCGGGGCCAGAAGAAACGTCGGTGCATGCACGCTGATGGATTCGGCGGGGGGAATGCGGAGATTTTGCTACTTTGACTTCGAAGATTAATTGGAAGAGCGATGGGGCTCGAAGAAGTACAGTGTTGAGAACATCTGGCACGTCTTCGCGAGCTAAGCAAGGCTGACGGGTTACCGGTACCCAAATTTATATTTCCAGTTGCCAAATAATTAACCTACCGGAGCGCGTAATTTTCAGGTGAAGCACGTTAGCAGATTACAATTTGCAGCCTCGACGTTTTTAGGCTTAGTTAATTCAATTCTTAATAAATGAGACACCGCGGATCTAAATAAAAACTTTCCAAGTCAATTGCAGGGAACAGGAATTAACGAATTAAGGTTGTACGGGAAAGGCGTCGATTCTTGTTTGAATCGGAATCCTTCTGCGCTCGACGAAGAATTAATTTCGTGAGGGCTGGTTGGGGGTTTGTTGATGATGGCGTGGTTGATTAACCCTTAGCACTCGAGTGGCGCCTCTGAGGCGCTATCAAAAATTGCTGTACTATTATTTAAAATATTGTTTACACTATTAGATTTGTCGGTATTTAATCAATTGCTAAAGATTTAAGTATATACAGGGTGCGGCACCTAAAACAGGTCACCTGAATAAATCGCTTGTTTTCGAAAATAGAAAAAAAAGGATCAGACCAAACTTACTTGATATCGAGGGGCTCGTCATCTGATGTCATTAATTTTTTTATAGGTGGAGACGTCAAGGAGATACGAAGGTCATCTCTGTTTTTTTAAATGGGACGGTATGGTTTTTTATTTACATTCTGATAGTGTATTTCAAGACGAATACAATGACCTATTATGAAGGTCGTTCAAGGTCACGCAAGGTCAACTGCAATAGAAAATAAAATGTCTCAAGTGCAAAGGGTTAGAACACTTTATAGTAGCGTACTTAAATAGTATAACTCTAGTTTAATATAGCACTACAAGTTGGTACAGCTAGTAGATGGCGATAGTTTGATGGTTGAGAGAGATCTGTCTGAACTAGCTAAAAAATCCTGCGGGTTAAAGAAACGCGTGGGGAAATCGGTATTTTTTTGGGGAAGGGAAAATTACAGAAGAGAGGGACAGCTGGGGAGTTGGAGACGAACAGATGCGAGGGACTGGGACTAGCGCTTGAAGTAATTTATGATGGGGAAACCCTTGAAATTATGGGGAGGAGCGACGATTGTATAATTTAAAATTATGCACGGTTTAGACCCTGAAGTGGACGGAGTTATAAAAAAAAAGAAACGGCGATGGCTAACAATGACAACTGAGATGGTCGGGTGTGTTAAACCCGGACCAAGGTTTTTAACAAAGTCTAACAAACATGAATGTTACGCGTTTCGTTTTAGATGAATTAAAATTTGATTCGTTTCTAATCAATACTTAAGCATTGAAATAAATGCAGCCATACAAAAAATATACATTTTCTTTCCCCTTCTACGACATTTTCGTGGATAAAGACGTTTTAATCACTGTAACTGTAAAAGATATGGTACGGCAAGGAGTTAAATAGTTCATTTATGCAATATTTATTTGCATAAACTCCGTTGTAGACTAATAATAAGAGTCCGGTACAGGTTCGCCAAAACTTCTTATAATTGACCAGCGCTAAGAACGAATCTCTCTCCCGCAATTAAATATTATTCAGCGGTGTCCCACGGTGTTTAGCGATTCGCGGCACAACGGTACCAGCATTTTGCATTTTTCGTGCATTAATTCACCCCGGAATTAACACCCCGGGTAAGTACCAATCTCCGTCGAGGGGAAGCTCTACCGTTGATGAGCCTCCCCGCGTAGTTGAGTAATGAACCGTATTAGTCTCGCGATTCTTCGTCGGAACAGTTGCGAGCACTCGGGATCCCTTTAAATTATTCCCCGCGGCGAGAGACTTTGGCCGGGAAAAGGAACGAAGATTTAAAGGAGAAGAACGTGCCCAGGGATAGGTTCGCGTTCGTCACGAGGATCAGAACCGTTGTGTGTAGAAGACTGAGGATGCAGCGTATGCAGATTGATTTCCCCGAGACACCGTGCTCGGAAAATATTCCGTGAAAATGCAAGTGTCCGAGGGAGAAACGATTTTCCTCCCGCGAGGACGATGCGACTCGGCGATCCATACATTTTCCGGGCCAGCAGTCACTGTCGGCCCTATCTATGACCGAAATTAAACCGGAATTAAATAATCCGGAAGAATTCAACGTTCCGAGGTTGCCCAGCTCGATGGCGTCGATTGACTCCCAGCAGAAGTACGAGAGCACCGGAATTTGGAACGGTGAATTTTCATCAGGAAAAGTCATCATTTATATTTTAACGCTTCGATTTTTGTTTCGTCAATTTATTATCCAAACTCGCACGACAAACATTGCCTCAACCACCGTCCCCTTTTTTTTTATGGAAACGCATGGGGCTTCCATTTCGAATTTCTATCAGTTGTTTAGACTTCGCCTTCCACCTTGTTTCCTTTTGCCATAAATTCGTCCATTCTTGGACGTCACGTTACTGGGAATATATTTCGTGGATTTCGAGACAGTGAAAAATTTCAACGGTGTACACCAGTATTTATTTCAGCCGGAATTACAACGGTAAATCTTCTTTGCACTTATATTTGCAATTCCGTAAACGCAACGAGCTTCGTCAGCCAGCCACAAGCTCTGACCAACGTCCAGATAGCGGATTCGTTTTTCAGCGAGGACGTTTTCAGTCGTTGATAAGGGAGGGTGATATTGATGGTGACTGTAAAGGGTGAAAGGAAATTTTAGCACTCTGGGGCGCATTTTTCTTTTCTGCGGCTTTTACTGCGCTATTTGTTACTTGCGGCCACTGCGTTGGCTACAACGGACGCGTCTAGATTTTTAATATTAAAATTCTTTGGGTTTTAAGGGTTTTTGGCTCTCTTTCGTTGTAAAGAAAGTATTTTTAAAATTTAATGGCAGCAGAAAATAAAAAAGAAGCTACGTCCAATAGAACAGATATCGTATTATCCATATTCAGTAAGCGACGTTCGAAATTCACTGTGAAAATCGCGGAATTACCATCCAGATATCAGTTTCCAAAATTATCTTCTCATTACCGATGTCTTCGGTCGGTTCAGGGATTAAGTAGTACGAACTTCACAGATCAGACACTGACAAGGTGAATTTAACTATTCCTCGCAAGGAGACCCGGAAGTTCCCGGAAGTCTATTAGAAGTTCCCCAACGAACAACGCGATTAAGTAGAATATCCCTGCGCGAGTCAGCCCTCCCCGAAACTATTCATTTAAAAAATTACATTAAAACGTTCGCTGTTTACCAACGGCTGTGCGGTCCCGATTTTTCATTGGTTTCCCGCGGAGTGTTTTAATCTACGAAGAATTAAATACCGGTGAAACGTGAAACGGTTTTTTGCAGCGGGATTCGCTCGTATTTTCAGAGATTAACTATTCGGGAGAACGGATTATAAAGCAGAAGCGAATAATCGGTGAATTTTCCTCTCGTCGAGTATTTGAAAACAAATCTGTCGAGAATGAACTTGAAAAAGAGAAGATTGAAATTTCGTATTGTTCGAGCGACGCCATTGTCGCCGTATCGTTCGCGGTTGAAGTTCCGGTTCTGTCGGTTTCGATGAAGACATTAGTATTGATTTGAACGCGACAAGATGCCACAGCGTTGGCGTCAGGTGTGCGACGCCAACGAACGCGATAGCTTCGTTGTGTACTTGCACGTTAATACCTGAAAAGGATACCTGGCAGCCTAAAGATTACCATAGCTCCTTTGGGACAGCGCCGAACAGCGACGCTGCATTATGCAGAGTGTTTCCAAAATTACTTCATCTACTTTGCGAGCTTATGTCATTCGTCTTTAAAGACCGTGGCAGTACCTATTTATTCGGGGCCATTTTGTTTTATATTTATGTGGCAATGATACAAATTGAAGTACCCTTTTTTACATTTTATAATTAAGTGAGACGGATTATACAGGGCGAATCAAAGAATCGTGATCAGTACAGATTACTCTGTTATTAGCAGTCCGATCGAAAATGTTTTTATCAGGTATAGCATGGATTCAAGACAGCTTTCACGTGATTACAGCAAATTTTTTGTCGACTCTGTTTTTTAATGATTTTTCAAGGTCACCTTCAATTTTTTGCAAATACACCTGTAATCTTTTTACGCCTGTTTGTTAGAGGATTTCGATAGCGTATCGTAACATTAAGAAATTGCAAAAAAATTGCTTTTTCAATCTTCTTTCACAAAATATTTGCTACAATCGCGTGATAGTTCTTTTGGAACCATGTATATGCGATAAAAACATTTTCGATCGAACAGCTAATAACAGAGTACCCTCTACTGATCACGATTCATGATTCATGATTCCTGTATAAGGGTACAGTAAAGTCGCGTTTACTGTCCGACAGCATGTGTTCTGCACGGACAGCGATCGCATACCGATATTATATTTTTATGACTGTCTACCTCGCCGGCCGCGCCGAAAGTTCAAAAGAAAGCCGAACGTAGAGAAGGACAGCATGACAGTGGAGGGGGTAGGCACCGGACAGTGATGGCGTACACGATCGCGGACAGTAATCGCGACTTTACTGTATATATTTTATAATAATGAATAGTCTCACAAAGAAAACAATATCTCTAGTGAAAATAAAATAAAAATGTTGTTGGATTATAAGTTTTTTTGCGAGGCGCAAATATCCAGTGTCTAATTATTAGCGTTGTGATAAATAAATATTTTAAAGAATTTGAGTCGATTGTAATATGCACATCAGGTGCGTGTTTCTCGTTACGTCGCGTTAAATTGTATAATTTCGAACGATTCCTCTCGGCAGCGAGAATCTCTTGCAGAGCAAGCGACGCGCAATTGCATCCGAATATAATGCAGCCTGATGAACTGCGCGGCGAGTTAACCACGTGTTCCGTTGACGTTTCGTTACGTCAGATTGGAACGAGTTTAATGGACCGCTTTATGGGGGCATCTAGTACGTTTCTGTTCGTTGCATTCACTCGACGGGAATCACTTCTCTTTCAACGCAGCCCGTTGGAATATAAAAGTTTCCCTTCCCGTCGATCGGCGAACGGCGCGCCACGATGCAACTGGCATCGCGGAATTATGACGCAATATGTACCGTCCGTGGAAACACGGTTTCGAGCATCGTATAATGATGTTTTATGTACATCGATAACTCTTCCGTTCTCCCCCAGTTCAAACAGACGCGGAGGCGTTCACAATAATTGAATGAAACGTTTATTTGTTTGCGAGCGCCCGAGCGACGGTGGGCGCTGTATTTTTCTGATTGTTGATTTTTACATAAGCATTAATTCTGCGAGGAAAAATAATGCAATAACGTTGTTGTGGATCTTCCTGGCAAATACACGATTTTAGACATTTATTTATTCGTAGTCGCATCGAGTTAGTTCAAACGTTTCATTAACACCTTGCCGTATCTTTTCTTTCACGAAAAATGTCGTCGAAGAGAAGAGAAAATGTATAGCTTTGAGATATTCATTAGGAACAAATCAAATTCTATTTCATCTAAAATGAAACGCGTAACACTCATATTTGTTAGATTTTGTTAAAAACCTTCGTCGCGAGTCTGTCTCGTCAAAATACGGCAAGGGGTTAAGCTAAAGTTTAGAGGACCGGTACGATGATAATAAAAATTCGATGGTGTCATGATGACTTAAATGACCGAGTATTTATGGCCGCTGGCATTCGTTGAACCGCCGGTAGACTTTTAACACTAGGTTTACGGAGCTCTAGAAATAACTATTTCACATTGTTTTATAAACATACCAAGAATTTGTCCATCCAAATTTTTGGCCATTTTTCCAATAATATATAACCAAAGAAATAAATTTGGTAACTAATTCCTCAGAAAAGCATCTTTACAATCTTAACCCTTTGCACTCGGAGCTATTTTAACACGAAAATTAAACATTTCTTCCGACCTATTTCCATTCTCAAATTGGTATAATATTTCGTACAATAACTAAATGTTCAGTAATCGATTACATACCAACATATTTAATAATTCGAACCAAATTTTGAATAACGGCATAACAATTTTTAAAGGTGACTCTGAGTCACCACTCGAGTGCTAAGGGTTAATAATCGCAAATTAATAATATTAGAACTCGTAATTTTGACGGGTCCCGTAAACCTAGTGTTAATAAGTGGAATAAGCGAGCCGTGTTCAGACATGCTGAACAACTGGTATCATAAAGCACACGCACTCTGCGAGTAATCAGATACAATTGCCTCGAAAACGGATTACCGTTCGAACGCATTAATCAAGACTTAATGGTACCGCAGCTCGGGCACATCCTCGACACAAGACTTTGTTACACGTTCTCGCCATTTATTCCAGCGCGTATAATAATCTTTTATTCAATTATGGCGCATATAACTCTCCGGGCACAATACCTCGCAATATTCGAACGCCCACGTTGGCACAATTTAGCACATTTAACGGTAAGGGACTTACAACCATGCCAGTAAAATCAGAAAATTTTTCCAATGTACTACATGCAGTGGAAGCACGTCATAGGATTATAAAAATATTTAGTAACACGTGTTATCATTCTATTCTTCGTCGAACAATTTTCATAATTTTAATGTCATGATCTTGAAGTGTTCTCCTCGATAAAAATACGGAAAATTTTAAATCGTGTAAACATACCTCATCAAACCCGCAGCATCATGTAAATTTTTATTTTCATCCTTGATCAAACATAAAATGAACAATTTCAAAAGATTTATAAAAATTCAATCACGGTTCGTATTTCATTGTTGACTAGCTTTTTTCAAGGGAGTTGACGATCTAGATCCCGTTCATGTTTCGGAGACATTAGCCGTTCGGTAATCTCGAGTCGACACGCATAATGGAAATCGTAAGAGCGCAACACGAGAATCGGATTACTAGCTCACAGCGCGGCGCAGTGCACCGGTTATGTGCACCGTTCGATGCATCCAGCGAACGAGAGCGTAAGACGGAATTCATCTCGCGGTGCGTAACAGATGTAAATCGAACCTTCGCGAATCGACGGGCGCGAGGGAAATCGGGTTTCGCGGTGGCAGAATGAGCGAGGACGGAGAGGAGGACCATGATTCGATATTCAGTTTCTCGGAAGGTGAAAGTGGAGAACGCTGCGTAACCCGACGCGTTACGCTTCCCGAAGACACTGGCCAGATTAATGCAGCGCGCACAACTCGCGGTGCGCTCGTCCCTGAAAATCCAAAGCCGATTACGCCACTCGGTGTCCCTCTTTTTCTCGAGGAATCCTATTACCAGCGTATCTGTGTAACTCCGCGCGCGGAACTGTTTCAGCCCTCACTCCACCAATCGTCGTACACGGCTCCGTTAATGGACGCGATCCTCTCGGCGAATCGTCGCGCGATAATTTCTGGGCTAAGTAAATTTTACCCTCATTGTTCCACAGCATTGTTTCATATAAAAAGCACGACATTTTTGACTGCGATGGTTGCTTGGATTTAAACAGATTTATTTTTAAATCCTTGTAATATTGTTTTAGGTATGATCCTTTTGACATTTGAATAATGAAGTGCATTGTGCAATATTCCCCTAAAATAATTAAAATAGTCCCACGCTGTGTCTACGACTTAGAAGATTCTTGTTTCATTGCAAT
>CM052187.1:4575650-4627490 GCA_028455805.1 Lasioglossum figueresi
ATTGCAATAATGTTTTCTATTATATGGACTGAACAGGGTGTAAAGAAATTACAGCATATTGGTACATTGTAATTATGTTTTCTATTACATGGACTGATAAGGGTGTAAATAACTGTTTCATCATGGCTGCCATAGATGTATTCATCTTCGCATCGACAAAGATCTGTAATTAAAACGGTGCCGCAAAATTGTCCTTTACAGCATTGTTTTATCTAAAAAGCATGACATTTTTGTCTGCGATGGTTGCTTGGATTTTTTCAGATTTATTTTTAAATCCTTGCAATATTGTTCTGGTATGGTCCTTTTGACATTTTAATCCTGAAGTGCATTGTGCAATATTTCCCTAAAATAATTAAAATGGTTTTACCCACGCTGTGTCTACAACTTAGAAGATTCTTGTTTCATTGCAATAATGTTTTCTATTATATGGACTGAACAGGGTGTAAAGAAATTACAGCATATTGGTTCATTGTAATTATGTTTTCTATTACATGGACTGATCAGGGTGTAAATAACTGTTTCATCATGGCTGCCATAGATGTATTCATCTTCGCATCGACAAAGATATGTAATTAAAACAGTGTCGCAAAATTGTCCTTTAGAGCATTGTTTCATTTAAAAACCCCGACATTTTTGTCTGCGACGGTTGCCTGGATTTTTTCAGATTTATTTTAAAATCCTTGTAACATTGTTTTGGTTTGGTCCATTTAACATTTTAATCCTAAAGTCCATTGTCCAATATTCCCCTAAAATAATTAAAATGGTCTCACCCACGCTGTGTCTACGACTTAGAAGATTCTTGTTTCATTGCAATAATGTTTTCTATTATTTGGACTCAACAGGGTGTTAAGAAATGTTTGGTTTTGGCTGCCAGAGGTGTATTCATCTTCGCATCGACAAAGATCTGTAATTAAAACGGTATCACAATATTGTCCTTTACAGCATTGTTTCATGTAAAAAGCCCGACATTTTTGTCTGCGATGGCTGCTTAGATTTTTAAAGATCTATTTTTAAATCCTGGCAATATTGTTTTGTCATAGTCCTTTTCACATTTTAATCCTGAAGTGTCTTGTGCAATATCCCCCTAGAATAATTAAAATGATCCCACCCACGCTGTGTCTACAACTTAGAAGATCTTGTTTCATTGCAAAAATGTTTTCTATTATATGGACTGAACAGGGTGTAAAGAAATTACAGCATATTGGTTCATTGTATTAATGTGTTCTATTATATGGACTGAGCAGGGTGTAAATAAATATTCGGGCTTAGCTGCCATAGGTGTATTCATCTTCGCAGCGACAAAGATCTGTAATTAAAACGGTATCACAAAATTGTCCTTCACAGCATTGTTTCATTTAAAAAGCCCGACATTTTTGTCTGCGATGGTTGCTTGGATTTTTTCAGATTTATTTTGAAATCCTTGCAATATTGTTTTGGTATGTTCCATTTAACATTTTAATCCTGATGTGCATTGTGCAATATTCCCCTACAATAATTAAGACGGTCTCACCCACGCTGTGTCTACAACTTAGAAGATTCTTGTTTCATTGCAATAATATTTTGTATTACATGGACTCAACAGAGTGTAAATAAATGTTTGATCATGGCTACAATAGATGTATTAATAGACAAAGATTTGCAATTAAATCGATGTCGCAAAATTGGCCTTTACTTTCAACTTCATGGTCAAATTTTTTTTGATTGCATTGTATTCTACTTTTATCGCCACGATGCATAGAATACAATGCAATAAAAAAGAATATAACCTTGAATTTCATCGATTCAAATATGTGGAATACGCCTTTGTCAGACAATTACTAAACATTTCTTTACACCCTGTACGATGTAATGATTCAAAATAAAACGTGTCCACGAGCGTCGCGAACATAATTGTGTCTTCGAGATGTAATCGGCGCGCAAACGAAATGTTGCAAATAGATTCTCCGCGGATTCCAACTGCTCCGATCCTGCAGAATCGACCTCTTGTTCGCGACTGGAGCGCAGCAAAGCAGATTCAGCCGGCCCTCGACGAGGACAGAACCGTGGCGGGGAATTCCGCGCGCGGCAAGTTCGAAAACTCTCTGCGAACGAAAATTAAGTGGAAAAGTTAAATCGGGGCAGAGTCGCGGGCCGATCGAACGCAATAACTCCGGCTGTACTTTGGCTAAGCGGAATCCGGTGAAAAGAGAGGATCGCAACAGTAGTCTCGGTCCGTTGAATCGGTGGCGCGGAGCGGAACGGCCGGGAGTGTAACAATAAGAGATTACGAAAGGCTATCGATGTTGTAACCGTTGCACCGGACGGTGGATTGGGAGTGGAAAAATGGGGATGATCCGTGAAAGCTTTTCGATCGTTATGCTCTGTAAAAAAAACGTCGGGGTAGATGGGTTAGAATGATCGCGAGTTCACTGAGCACAAACAGATTCGGGGATCGGGAAGTGCAATTTCGACGTCGGCCGGAATATGCGCAGATAAAAGGGTGCCGAACCTGCTGCAGCAACCCAATTTTCGGCTCTAGGTTATCATCGGTCACAGGAATAGAGAGGAACAGAGGGGTAGTGGTTAGGGGAAGAAAATAGTGGAGCAGAAAGAAATGAAAAGGGATGAGGACGGTCCAGTATTCGCGCCTGAATTCAATTCGACGCTGTTTGTCGCGCCCCTCCCCGCATTAAATGTATTCACCCGAGAAATGCATTCTAGCAGATTTAATTTGCGATACAGTGGGCTTTGTGCGCGTCAAGCTTGGTTAGATCACCTTTTATTCGGTGTTTTAATGCCATTGTGCGCCGTTGCGATGAACCGCAACGTGAACGAGGAAACTATTCGTGTACCAACCGTTTTCGTGTGTGATTGCCGATGCTTTCATCTATTAAAATGCGGGGACTTCTTATTGTACACGGTGATGCATTGTTGGAATGCATCTCGTGCATTTACTTGTGTTAGTTCTGTGCAATTTTCTGTCGTTACATCTTGAGAATGGAGTTTGTATACTGCTTCAGATAGAAAGTGGACTTTCAGGAGAATGTCTCTGTATCGGTCAGACGGTGGTTCACTTTGGAGTTGGTACGTTTCTCGAGGTATTCGAATAGACAAAAATATATATGATGCCCTTATTTTTAACATTTGATTATAATATATTTGTTTGTATAGTCGTATAAGCAAATGAATTGGTAGAATGTTCCTGTAAAGAATTACGACATTTCTGAACTTATGAAAATTATTAAACAATTATTCCACCAGCTTTGTGCTTCCCCAGCAGCAAGCAAGTAGTACAACCTCGTACAAGTCAGACACTGCTAACAAATATTAATTTTCGAGATCTTCTTTATAATACCAGTGCTTTCACGTTAACGCGAGATCTCGTGGGACGAAACTCGATCCATTACCACAAAATGAGCGAAGACTTTCAGTTCCTTCATGATTAAATTGACTTTTATCCCAACATTTTCGCAAAATATACTTTGTCAGCCTGTACCTCGCAAAATAACGAATCACCGAGGAAAAAGTTATGTTTACCACTTCTGAGAGCAAGATATAATTACAAGACACCACTAACCCGTGTCAAAGTAATATTGCAACCTTAATATATCTTCGGGTTTATCCGTTGCTCCAACTCATGTGCAAACGCGTGCAGAGAGATTTTGCTGTTTGCGGATGACTTATCGAGTAACTTGTGCAACTTGTACATCGCGTATAATTATGTTGGCACGGAGAATTGTCATGGTTGCAGTTGCAGCTGCAATCCGGGCTGCAGTGGTGTTACCTAGTGGAATTGTCGCTTTCAGTAACGCTTCCTCTCTCTCTCTCTCTTCTGGTTTCCTTCCTTCTCTTTCAATTTCTCTCTAACCGTGGTCCCCTCTCTCCCTTTTTCTCCCATTAATTTCTTTCACCTTTTTCTCTCTCTCTCAATTCTCGTCCCTCGATTCCTCTTTTCTTTCTGAACCCCTTATTCTCCCTTTTTCTTTCTCCAAATTATCTCATATTTTCTCACTTTTCTTGTCTTAATTCTTCTTCCTTTTACCTCCCGAATTCTGTCATCCTTTATCATTTTATTCTTTCTCCTCTCCCAATTTATCATTTGCGCGATGGAAGAATTTTCATAGATCCTTTTCAAATCGAATCATCGACATGCAATTCTTGCTGACCCCACTTCCGACCGTAATTGAAAAGAATTGGGTCCCTTTTGTCTAATTCGACCAGTCTGCATCGAATAGCGTTGTCGTCATAATGCAATCGGAGATTTATAGACAGCATTCATCTTCGGGTTCGAAAATGCTGCCCATTTGAATTTTATTGCTACACTGTTGGCCACTCTTGGCCGACTGCCTTGTGCAACCGATTCGTACAGTGACACACCCTTTGTCCCCGGATGATTTACCGCTCGAATTCCGGTTATTGAAATTTACGTTTGCCCCGAGGATGAATTGTGAGGATGATTAAAATCGATGAACGCCCGTGCGCCCGGCTCCCCGAGCAACGTTGTTGCAGAGCTTTTTACTTCGCCGCGCGGGGCGAAACTACTTGAGAAATTACGCTGATTCGATTAGCGTCAGCGAAAACAAAGTTTCGACACGTGGTCCGACGTATTGGATTGGCCGAAAACACTTGCAGCAATTTTTAAGAAAGTTCAACGATGTTGCAGAGTATTCGATTATACCTTCTTCTGCTTGTCTGTTACAGTTGATAGATGTGCAATATTATACAGGACAAATATCTTGTACAGTATGGATAAACTGCGTATGTTTATGCACGTAAAGTATGCAACTATGCACGTAAATTATGCAAATATGCACGAAAAATATTGTCAGAACTAATACAAAGAGATATTTATCAGTCATGTTTTAATTGACAATTTATTTATATCGGAAACGCCATAATTTGCGATAGGATAAGTTACTAATAATTTTTCCATGTTTGTACCACTTACTTGTTGCTGTTTGTCAGTTAATATTGACTTATATGCTGAAAAAGTACGTTCCACATCCTACAATGTAATGGGTGCATATTTATATTTGCTGCAATAGCGTTGTCGTACATTCGTTGACACATTTTCATCGCTTAATATCCTCACGATTTTAGATATTTCGCATAAACCAGGATTCCTTTTTACCACTGCATCTATTTTAACACGAATTTGATCACCACATTTACCAGGAACAGCTATTGAATGTTCAATACAGTCCATGAATATTTTTATTGAATTTCTTAAGGGTAAACCGACAGTTCCCGGTCTCTTTATTGTTGCTAGAAGAGTTTGTAAGTGTAGTTTTATAAATCGTTAAATTTTGGGCAACTTGTCTCTGTTGCAACACATTCTGAGCTGTTGCAATTGCAACTATACCATTTTCATTAAAATCTTCGACTACCTATTTACAGAAACAAAATAAAGATTGTGAACTAATGGTTTTACTGTTCTCGGATGTTAAGAAAATTAAAGTCGAACAAAATTAAGTCGAACCTCTTTAATTTTGTCAAAATTTTCGGCATAATGTATGTAATGTATATGTGCATATGTAATGTATATGCTCATATGTAATATATATGTACATTACACATAATGTAAATATGCATGTATAATGTATGTGTGCTTGTGTAATGTATATGTGCATGTGTAATGTAAATGTGCATATATAATGTATGTGTGCTTGTGTAATGTGTATGTGCATATGTAATGTACATGTGCATATGTAATGTATATTTGCATATGTAATGTATATGTGCATATATAATGTATATGTGCATATGTAATGTATATGTGCACATGCTTTGTATATGTGCATACGCACATGGTAGAAAACATATGCAAAATGCAAAATCATATTTGCATATCGAAATATGCATTTACATAAACATCCGCACTCTAAGTATGAAAGTTGATAAAAATGATGAAAGAAATGGTGAAAGTGAATCGTGCCGATGGCGTTTGCGAGTCCGGAATCGTAACTCTTAACGAAGTATTCCGGATCTGGAGAAAGAAAGCTCGTTAACGGGAGACTTACTACTTTCCTGTCCCCGGATTCATCGAACTTTATCGCATGGCAAATTACGAGTTCATTACCGCTAATTTCGTACGGGGTATTACAGATTTAACACGAAACTTGTCTAGCAGACACGTAATGGCTTGCTGGCGGCATTCGAATCGATACCTTATAGTCCATTTTCGCATTAGCTGATCGCGTGTCGAGTTAATGCCCAACGTAACCGGGAGATTGCGGCATGCGGTGAGCAGTTTGGAAGCTCGATGCGAGTTCTGTGTGTTCACGGGTCATCAGGGATCATCATCGCTTAGACGTTGCCGGAATTAACAATTGAATCTCCATTTGACTTCGCGCGAACTCATTCCTGGATCTATAGCAAAGCACAATTCTAAAATTTCTAAAAATTTCTAGAATTTCTTTCGGAATTATTTCCCTACCAGTGTCTCTTTAATTTTCACAGTTTTTGCCATTTTTCAGTGAATGAAATTTAGAACTATAGAATTTTCTAAATATTAGCTTCTGGGGAACAGGTTTTATTTTCTGAGGAATTTTAATCGCTGAAATATGGTGTGCACAATGGTCCGTTTCGTCTCGTTCAGTTCTTTAGAAGCTTCCACTGTGTTTGTTGGAATTCCACGATACCATAGAGTTTTAGGTATAAGAGTTTAGACGTAACGGGCGGTTTTTCCGAAGGACAGAATAAAGTAAAGTCTGCAGTCAGTCTGGTAGAAGCAGCTAGCCTGGGCAGGTTACAATTTTGTACAAAGATTGAATACCGGATACGCAGAAACACTGTGTCGTTATTTAGGGAAACATCTTTACAATACTAACAAACTATATAAACGGTATAAAGTGTAGTTCGTAGACTAACGTACGACTAAAGAGATTTCCAACAGCTTTATACATCGCGAATTTAACTTCGAACGTATAAAGAATAATATTAGTGTGTATTTTCTGCTTAATTGTAAAACGTACAATAAAGTAGAACCTTTCTATAATCATTTCTTTTAAAATATAACCGCGATTCGTAACTTCGCAATGGAAGACGAAACAATGGACTCCGCTTGTAAAATTGAATCAGCAAAGGATTGTATGGAGACTGTAAATAAAGGCAGGTAGAACAAGTTGTTTGCGTGTTACTACTCGAGCGAAAGAAGTCCAGTCAAAGGGGAATCTTGCTTGATGAAAACTCAAAAGTGACGACATCGAAAGGTAACTCGAGGGTAGAATTTTCTTTGTTACACTGTAACCGTGCTGGGAAAATATTCTAAATGGAACTGTGGATAAAAATAATGCTTCTTGTAGTAAAATCTTCACGTAGTAAATGAAGAAGATCGTGTTCTACAAATAAAACGAAATCAATTCGTTCAGAATAAATGATCTGACCATTCGTTTTTAGGAAATGTAGCAGCATCTGTTGAAATTGTAGTAATATCTGCACGATGACCATCAGCACAGTAAACCAATTAACACGTTCAACAGGCCATGACATTTCGAGGGGCCCTTCGGAGCTTTCGAAACCTTTCAATGGCGTCCTCGTGAAAAATTAATCCGGCGCGGCGTAAGTTACTCCTCGTCCACTCCCGTGTTTGATTTTCGTCTCAAAGCTCTGCTTCTCGGATCGAGAGCTATTAAAAAAATTTTTTTTCGGTCCTCGGTCGTGCCGGCCGTCGATCTACGCCACTGTCCAGAGAGTATCTCGCAATACTATCTCGTGCTGGACCTTCGATTTACTTAGGCAAAAGCACAGACCGTCGAGCACGTCCACGAGATAGAACAAGAGAGAGAAAATGAGAGAGAGAACATTCGACGACAGAGGCAGAGCTTTCCGACCAGCTCGGGGTCAGAGAACAAAGACGATTACCTCGAGAGAGAGGATCCTATTACAGAAGTAAGGGACCTGGCTCCCATTCTATCATCTCGAGCACGGTTATTCTCTATCCTAATCGTTTTTATTCTTATTCGAGTTTCTTCCCCAGGGGGACAAAAGCGTCGATAGTATTTCGTTGAATTCGGACAGCTCGCTCCAAAGAATGGTTTCACTGATATTCTGGTTCCAACTAATTATATCACTGTCGACTTTCGGCTCAGGCTTTCCGCTCGAACCTTTGACAAAATTTTTCCATTGTTCGAAAGTAGTCCTTTTTTCGAAGTACACTCGCCGAAATTTTTATAAAGTCACTGTGCTTTGTAACGAATCCTTAATATTGTACCATACCAATGCAAAATTTGTATTTCGTAGCATTTCGGGATTACATAAAGAAAGCATACACACCGATTTCAAAACACAAGTATAACATTTATCGATAAAAGAAAAGAGAAATATAATTTTAAGCAGAACGAACTGCGAAATTTCTATAATGTCACTTTCGTTTTACACGGATAAAGTTGAAATTAACGATTGTTTTTTTATTATTTCTATTTTAATATCTGGTGTAACCTTCATGTTTTTGAATTGTATTAAAAATACGATTGGACATCGACGAAACTAACTTTTGTAGCGTTTCCTTTGTATCCTTTGGTTCGCTAATGGAGTTGTATTGTTTGCAGTTTTTATAAACTTGTCGCGCAATGATACCCCCAAACATTTTCAATAGGGTTTATATCAGGGGAATAAGCAGGCCATGGCAAAACATTGATGTGTCTTTCAAGAAGCCACTGCTTTGTGTGCTTCGACGCGTGTACCGCAGCATTATCATGCTGATAAATAAAATTGTCATCTTCGATATTTTCTGTAAAGGGTATTGGAACCATGTCTAACAAATCTGTATAATTTTCCGAATTCATTTTGTGATTTATGTAACACATTTATGTAGCCCATATCATTAGGGAACCACCGCCAAAGTTACGACTAATTGTCACACTTTCTCATTTCTCAGATCATGCCAATAATATTTACAGCAATCAGGGCCATCCAAATTAAATTTTTTGTCATTTGAAAAAATGACAGACTCCCACTCTTTCGTCCAGGACATATGTGCTCGTGAGAAATCAAGGCGGGCCTGTTTATGTACTTCTTTTAGGCCTGGTTTACGTTGCATTTTTGTCCACACAAATTGCCCAGAAGAATTTAAAAGTTGTTGCACGCGTCTTGTTGTTACCGGAAGCTCCAATTCTACTCGAAAGTGTGCTGCATTTTTCCTTTCCTTAGCCGCAGACCTTATGTTATTGATAACAAATGTTGTCTCTTCGACAATTTTATATTACCACCTTTAAAATGATTTTTTCCGTAATTTTCATGTAAATTGATATAATTATTAATCAGAGTATACGAACGATTCATTTTCTTAGCGATTGCACGATTAAAGCAGCCCATAATTTTATAAGCATCGATCGACGCTTTTTCTTCAATTGTTAGCACTTTTCCTCTCGGCATTCTAATACACGTGAATCAAATGATAAGAAACAGGATTTCTATGACTTCTAAAACTAATACTTTTAGAATATTTCAAATTTTCCATAGTTCTCTGCTCGGAATCCAGAGAAACGCTAAGTGACTTTATAGAAACTTCGCACTTGTGTACTGCATCGCGCAGAAAAAAATTAAAACAAACGTAAATAGTGAACACAGCGGTCTAGAGTGCGTAATCCCTCTATCCGAGTGTTAACAAGACGCAAGACCAGACACGATAAATCAACCAAAATGGTGATATTTTTCAAATATCTATGAATACGAAGATGACTTCATAGAAATTTCGGCCACTGTAGTACGAATTAGCGACATCGATACCACAATGGCCACTGAAGAATCGCGAATATTGAATAACTAGTTGCCACGAGCGGAAACATAAATCACGAGAGTTCCAGGATCGCGACATCAGCTTCCCTCGGAAAATCAGAAAGCCCCTGTCGAAGCCGATACAAGATCGATGCGCGATGCAAAGAATATTCGGCCGTCGAGTGAATCCAGGGCCCGTAAATCCAGTTGGGAACGATCGACGGGTTCGGAGTCGCGTAACTTGAGCCGACAGGAACTTTTATTGAAAAACTTCCCTGGTCAGGCAACATTTATTTTCACGCCCCCGCGGCTACGAACGAGCCCGCGAAACTAAATTAAATCTCCCTATCGGTGGAACGCGGCTCGTAACCATTTAAGAACATCGGTTTCTCGTTCCCCGCTCGTCCCCGCGCTATTGCGACGAGACTTTAAATCGGATCGGAGGTCCGGATCGAATCGAGCCGAATCGAATCGAATCGATGCAAATCGACGGGTGTACGTAGCACCCGTACCAGCCGTGTTACGATCCGCGAATCTCGTATCCGACGTTCAGTACCTCGCACAAAGCGTACGTATTCCTCCACACGTACTACTTGCCAATAAAATCGCGGGATGTCTGCATAACCGCCAATGGATACGCTCCAGGATTCCGCGGAGAGTGGCTAGCCTACGGTGAAATCCTCGTAACACCTGTTACTACTTCCTACCGCGAGGTATTGAATATTAGCTGGCTAACTTTGAGAACCTGTAAACTGGATTTTGGTTTACTTCGCAATCGGACTAAGTTTATCCTATTTTATCCAGCTGCATCGCAGTTCGATTTATTGAAACGCTTCGCTTTGTGCTCTGAGAGCTTCTCCGCGAGTTAGAAAGCTCCGAGTGTGTCAATAAAGAGTTTATTTTATTGTTCAGAGCGAAGAGAGAGAAAAAGAGAGAGAGGAAGTTTTAGTTGTAGGTTACAGAAAACCTTACTAGAAGCGACTGGCTTTTCTTTACTAGATTCTTTCTTTGCTAGATTCTTTCTTTACTAGATTTTGTTCGTTGGGAGTGAATAAGTTCCTAAAAAGAATATAATATATTCTTTTTTAGAGTTTATTGTGTACGTTTATTCTACGAGAAAGATGAAAATGTATGGTTGTTACTGCGACCAAGAATGTCCATAGAATGTACTCGCGAAATTTTTTGAATTGCGGTACTATTGCTGTAATTAAACGGCAAAGAAGCGAAGCTCAAAAATGTATTGGAGTTTCCGATTGTAAAACTGGGCAGTGAATAAACTTTTTTAATTGAAACAGGATCCCCTAGAACTGCTGACTTCTGTACGAGCGAAATAATACGTTTGTTTTACAATTCCCTCAAATGTGTAGAATGTAATGGGTTTTAAACGTATTGTACATGGACGAGACCCGATTGTATCAGAAAGTGTATCGGATTATGCCATTTTCCACAAAGATACCGATAATACAGAATTACAGCAGATGTAGCAACGATTAATAAGAGGAATTTCAAGTCGAACAGATTCGCCGATAATTTGTTAAATTTTCTTGATTTTGATCGGCGAATCGGATTAAATCATTATTTCTGTATTGGCCCGATTTAATTATTGGTCCTCTATAACGGCCAGAGATTTCACGGGTATTATTGGATTAAGTGGACTCTCGTGGAGATTTCCTCGAAATATTTCAGTCTAGTTAATATCTAATTGATATCTGCGATATGTTCGCCAGCTGCCGCGAATTTTTCATATTCACAGTAGATCATCAATATTTTTTTTTCGTCTTTTCTACATTTTTAAAAATAACTTCACCGTATCAAGAACGTGCTGGAAATTCCGTAAAAACCACGAATGCGCAATCAACGTCGTAATTTAATATCATCAAATTGAAATACAACACGAATAAAAAAACTCCGAAATTATTTTGTGGTGAGAAAAAATCAGAAACCTGCAAATTGAAATATATGAAATGGGCGAAATGAATGTTAAAACAGATCCGCAATGTCGTAATTTAAATACAACGCAATTCAAAAGAATCTGCAATTATATCGTGACGAGGGATATTCAGAAACATGCAAATTAAAATATGTGAAATGGCACAAAATAAATGTTATAACGAGTTCTTAAGGATTTAAGAAAAAGTTCAGAAAAATGTGGCTAAAATAATTTTTTGGAATTTTTCTTTACGAGTCCGTGCGTTAAGTCTTTACGTTTTGTTCTTTATCTTCCTCGTCATGAATAGGAATAAACATAACATGCTCTAAACTGAATCCAGAATTACCAAGGGATTTCATTTAAATTTTTTAGCAGTCGTTGGTTGATGCTTCAAAATTTTGTTAGCGAGTGTTTCAGTGAAAATTGTACCAAGGCTTAACCGAAATGCTTTTCCGTGGCGCAGGAAGTATAATAGCGTTAATTGCATACCGGCAATAGCGATTGGAGCGAGTTTGCATCCGCTTGCGGTTAGGATAATTAGTCCTAGACCCGGTTGACAGTGCCATGTTTAGAGGATCGAGCATCAACGAAGTTCCTTTCGGTTTTGAGACCGAGAAATGCCATCGAACACGTGAAAGTTCGAGTTGCGGGTTTCGAATTCGCCTCTCCCGATGCACAGAGGTTAATCTCAACTGTCAAGATCATGTGTAAGCTCACCATGGTGGGGGATGCGACCTTGACAAGTCAATTTCCTCGGTCTGCGCACCTGCTATTCGAAAACGAACCCGCCGAGTCACGTCTGTACCATAAACTCGGCTCCGTTCCGATCGTAGATTCAAGTCAGCGTTCATCGTGACGTTTGCATTCATCGTGACGTCTGCGTAATTCGAAATCATGAATTTGCCACGAGACAACGCACGAATCCACAAAAGTTCGTAAAATCCGATGATTAATTGACGACGCGCTGACAAGTTACCCGAATTAGCGATTCCTCGCACGTCGATTCGATTATTCGAAACACGGTGCCATTATTAATCGTTATTCAACGATTGGCCAATTATTCGCGACCATTTTATTCCGTTTGGATCACTGCGATGGCGATAGTTGCACATAATAGTATTATCAAATTACTGTTCATTTTGTACGATATTTTTTTGGTATTGAAAGAAGGCACCTCAAATGATTGTTCGATTGTCATTTCCCTTACCGGAAAAATCCGATTGATTAAACGAATCTAATTTATTTCACGGTATTGCATTTCGATCTCTAAAATTTCATTTTTTAATCATTTGTTTCGCATTCAAAGTATTAATTCTCCATCGACCCAGTTCCACCGTCGGACTGTTAATACACATTCGATATTTTCCATTTTCAACGTGTATGCAAATAATGCTTGCAGTGATCATGTTGATCCGCTTGATTGAGTACCTTTGGCGACAGCGTCATCATGTTTTTGAATATTTATTATTTGCACATGAAAGTGTTGCATTTCCTTTCACTGCCTTTGAAAGGTATATCTCTACCACTATTTCACCTTTTGAATAGTATATTCACATGTACAAACGCTGTACATTCTTCAGAATATCGCAATGCTTTAGTCATTCGTATATGTTTCCTGGGAAATCGAATTTATTCCCTATTAGACAAAGTGATACTAATATTTAAAAAAAATGAATGAACTTATGGTTTATTAAATGACGTAATATTTCGTCGATAACGTATCGATCCACAATCCGTCAATCCGTTGCATTGTCAAACCAGGGTTTAACAAACAATACAATATTGTGTTAATACTTGAACTTATGATTTATCGAATGATAAAATAATCTGCCATCGACGTCAGTCCATAATCCATTAACCAACCTATTATTACATCATTACGTCGTTCAACAATGCTTCATTATACCATTTAATATTTTATAATTTGACCTTACATTAGGTAACGTAAGATTACATCAACGGCAGGAGTGTATTATTTATGTAACGATGCCCATTTACAACAGAAGTGGTCAATTTAAAATTTAGAATTTGTCAATCCGTTGCATTGTCGAACCAGGGTTTAACAAACAATATAATATTGTGTTAATGCTATGAACTTATGATTTATCGAATGATGAAATATTCTGCCATCGACGTCAGTCCATAATCCATCAACCAACCTATTATTACATCATTACGTCGTTAAATAATGCTTCATTAAACCATGTAATATTGTACAATTTGACCTTTCATTAAAACGTAATATTACGTCAACGGCAAAAGTGTATGATTTATCTAACGATATCCAATTTCAACAAAAGTGGTCAATTTATAATTTAAAATTTATAATTTACAATTCGTCAATCCGTTGCATTGTCAAACCAGTGTTTAACAAACAATATAATACTGTGTTAATACTTGAACTTATGATTTATCGAATGATGAAATATTCTGACATCGACGTCAGTCCAGAATCCATCAACCAACCTATTATTACATCATTACGTCGTTAAATAATGCTTCATTAAACCATGTAATATTGTATAATTTGACCTTACATTAGGTAACGTAATATTACGTCAACGGCAGCAGTGTATGATTTATCTAACGATGCCCATTTACAACAGAAGTGGTCAATTTAAAATTTAGAATTTGTCAATCCGTTGCATTGTCGAACCAGGGTTTAACAAACAATATAATATTGTGTTAATACTAGAACTTATGATTTATCGAATGATGAAATATTCTGCCATCGACGTCAGTCCTTAATCCATCAACCAACCTATTATTACATCATTACGTCGATAAATATTGTTTCATTCATCCATTTAATATTGTATAATTTGACCTTACATTAGGTAAAGTAATGTTACGTCAACGCAACCAGTGTATGATTTATCTAACGATGTCCATTTACAACAGAAGTGGTCAATTTACAATTTAGAAATGAACAAATGCGTGTCGAATCACAGCAATCAATGTTGTCGTTGCCTTCGACGTAATCGTACGCCGCGTGATTAATCGTGACCCGTTATCGGAGTGTCGCTCATTTGACACGGTGTAACTGGCATTAGCAGTAACCTCGACAAGCAGAGTAATGTCCTTAGCCGCCACCAAACTAATGAAGTTAAGGTTACGAACGACAGTGTCGAAGCGACCAAGTTGTACCCACAAGTCTACATTAAGTTAATTGCCAGCGTCGTTCCATAAGCCGTTTGCAGAGCCGAGTGGATATCGTATAACGGGCGTGTAATCCGCGAAACCGGAAACTGAATATGCAACAGCTTCACCACGTGGCTGCCTAGGGGATCGTTGCTCAGAAATTATTTCGTACCAGTCGCGAACTTGAGTCGCCTGGACAAGATGCCAGTCTGTTCTTGCATGGTTGCGCGACACACGGCGACGAATTATTTCGTAATTTCCGCCGTTGGTTCACTGATCCTCAGACCACGCAACCATACATTCACCGATGGAAAATTTCACGGTAAAGATAAATAGCTAGTTAAAATCGTACCGAGATACTTCCACACAGTTTTTTTTAAAATGAAGAATAATTTTAAAACTACGCAAGACATTTTTCGAGTAGAATTGCGAAACTGCGAGCAAGATAATTCGAAAATGTTCGTCTCTGGAGTTCGTTCGTTTTCTGTACGGCCGTCCATTCGTTAATTAAACACGTACGAATTACAGTCGCGTGTCGAATGCGAATTAAATCCGAAACAACGTTGCGAAACTACAGGGTACGAAGTCGACGGGCACACATTCGTCCCGTTCACGAGTTTAGTATTGGCGTAGCACAACAGTCTCGAACAGAAGCCGGACAGGATATTTGTTAGATGATTCATTATGGCGGGCACGGAATACCAGTAGGTTTTCCGGCGGACAGAGATCGGGCGTGGCCTGGTTGATTTATCACCGAAAATCGCGCGGCGGATCTCGCATCCTTAAATTGATCAGCCTCTAATAGACATCGGCAATGCGCCAGTGTGCATCTCTTCGCCGGTCGATGCCGAGAGCGTTCATTTCATTACGAGAGCGTCGCCGTGACGAATATGTACGTCTGCAACGTCGGCGATTGTTACTCGATTATCGTAATGAGACAGATTTACATCGCTAAGGCGAGACAACGTCGTTAACAGCTTAACTGGCCCATTAAGCTGACCGAGTAACATCCAGTAAAACCCCGACGTCCAATTATCTTCGGAAATGGAGCATTTAACGGGACCTTATGGCAACACGATATTGCAATCTGTTGACTTTACGGCCGATATCCATTGCGACGCTTTATAATCGGATTGAATCCTCACCCCGTCTTTGTACAGTTCGTTCAACTATTCCATAACTCGAAGCGTCACGTTTATATTTCAATATTTATTAAATAATACCTGAACCTCAAAATTATATTAAAAACGAAGGAAAACAATTGTATCATGTATAAAATATTATTTAATACACGATGTCTATCAAACGCCAATTGTTATTGCCATGCAGAACGAAGAGACAGTAGTGCAACCTGTCATTAGTCAGACATGCCTGAATATATTTCTTGAAGCGGAAGTAGTATATTCTGGCATTAGTCAGACACACCCGAGAAATTAATACAGGGTGTCCCACATAAATGGGAACACCTAAATATCTTTCATATTTACAGTCCTATCAGAAAACTTCAGAGGACAAAGCGACACTATTGCAGGGGGCAAATATAATGGTAAAGACAACTAATTTTTATGTCGTGTTTTTTAACACTAGAAAGACTGAAACTTAGTATATACCTATATTGCCCCAAAGCAGGCAAAATAATTGCATTGTGAAAGAACAACTAATGTGTAAAGAAATATGTTTAAAATTAATTTTTAATATATTTTATATTATTTACAGTCATACGTAGCGCGTTCGAGGGGAACGAGGCGCGTGGGCAGGCCTGGCATAAAGATTCGAATAACAAGTACTACTTTAGTTATCGAACAACTGCAACTTATCAAGTATATGCTCAAATCGACAATTTATCATGAACTTGTATGTTATCGTGTGACGGTAATCAAAAAAATATAAACTGTTGTTCCAATCCAGAGCCGAACTGGCCACATAAGAAATTTACTCGATTCAATAATAAAAGTCATTTGATTATTTAAAATTTCCCAAGTAGTCAAAATGACTGCTTTTGGGCAATACAGGTATAACATATATACAGACAGGGTGCGGCACCTAAAACAGGTCACCTGAATAAATATCTTGCTTTTGAAGATAGAAAAAAAAAGGATCAGACCAAACTTACTTGATATCGAGGGGCTCGTAATCTGATGCATTAATTTTTTTATAGGTGGAGACGTCAAGGAGATACGAAGGTCAACTCTGTTTTTTTAAACGGAACGGTATGGTTTTTTATTTACATTCTGATAGTGTATTTCAAGACGAATACAATGACCTATTATGAAGGTCATTCAAGGTCACGCAAGGTCAACTGTAATAGAAAATAAAATGTCTCAAAACACTCTTCAAATACTTTTGTGTCTTGTCTGGTTGTTGGCATACTGCTCTTCCAAGTATTGGTAAGGGTCGCAGAACATAAATAAACATACCATCGCATAGTTTGACTATCGACCAGAGTACGGCTTCGAAATATTCAATCCGATTGTTCAATTTTCAAGAATGCGTTACACGATAGCAGAGAAAGTGGAAATGGTTATCATTTATGGCGAATGTCATAGAATTATGAGGAAAGCGGTACGTGTGTACGGTGAAAGATTTACCGATCGTAATAGTCCTTCGCTTTCTGTCTTTGGAAACATTATAAAAAAGTTTCGAGAAACTGGAAATGTGGATAAGAAAAAACGCACTCGAGCCAAAAAAGCAACCGACGATGGAAACACGATAAACATTGTAGCAAGTGTAATACAAAATCCACATGTTGGTACGAGGCAACTTGAACGCGAGAGTGGCATCGGTCAACGAATTATTTTGCGAATACTTAAAATTAACAAATTTCACCCATTCCACATTTCGCTGCATCAACAATTAAGTGAAAATGATTTTCAAAAACGTTTACAGTTTTGCGAATGGGGCCTACGGAAACTGCAAGACGATCAAATGTTCTTGAATAAAATTTTGTTTACGGATGAGGCCACATTTATAAACGGCCCTTGCGTTGTACTTGTCTAACCGAGGATTAAAAGATGATGCTTGTCCGAAAGATAAGATGGAACTGTCGGAACTCGATTTCCTGTCCGAACGCGACGAGGAAAAACATGTGCTGATTGGTTCCTGCCGAAAGTTGCATTTACCAATCAGCATGATTCGAATGTTGACATCTCCTTCTCGCTGTTCCGTAGGAGCGTTGGGAAGGAGGCGCGACGAGGCTCGGTTATATGACACTGCCCGTGACGGTCCGGGTGGTTGTTCGAAGGGCCCAATTCTATGGTACGTTGTTCTTTGTGATATACAACAACGAGACATTTGCCAGATGTCTCGAATGGTCGCCGAATGACCCTAATTGACTAAATCTTCGAGGAAGATGTTTAGTCACGAACGTACCATAAATATTGTTCAAAAGAAAGCTACGTCTCGTGTTCCTGCGCGACGGAACAGTATTGTATAATTCACCGGGACATGTTCTGCTTATTCTTCATCGTAAGAAGAAATTGACAAAGCGTTTGTCCGAGACTCGAGGAAACCGATTAACTAAAATGAATTGATTTGAATCTGTAGCGTCGCTCAGTGTCAAAAATGATAGTTGACCGCTGAGTCCGCTGCCTCAAAGGAGAGGATACCAAACACTAGTCAATGTTTTAACGAATAACAACTTTATTGAGGCGAAGGGGAAGACCGTGTTGACAACTGTCAAAATGCACTACCCTTCGTGTAAATATGTACAAGTTCCTACTTCAATGTCTGTAATGGTCTCTAGTGGTCTCTGATGGTCTCTAGTATATATAGTGCCGCTCACTGATGGGGCGTAGACATTATGCACCAATGAGCGTACACTTAACACTTTGACATTAACTTTAACATTTTGACAACACGCCCACCAGGTACTGGTGGGGTGAAAATGGTTTACAGATGTTCGTTAGGTCGGTACGTCTTAGGTACCGGCCGAGGGTGTCCGCTTATTAATTAGTAACACGGTGAGTCACATCAAGAGGTTTATGGTACGTCAAATGCTATTTAGTAAAAAGGTCGGAGTCTTAGAGATGCACGTGTCTACAAGGGTAACCCCTAATAAAACGGCATCCTAAGTCCGGTGAAAAAGACAATTAAGGCATCTGGAATTTCAGATGCACGTTCTCCTCAAAAATAGCCAAATTTCAGTCGTCCGTACCGTAAACCTTTTTATTGCTTTATGAAAGCCCAAAAAACGTTCCTCTTAACGTAATCCTTAACAGATCCGCTTGAAATTCCTTGCTTGGAATGCTTGATTGATGCACGCGAATCGTTTCCGCGAATCGTCGAGTTAGAGTCGCGATCGCGAAACGTATTTGCCGACCTAATTATCGCGAAACAATTTTGTAGGACGCAATATCTTCCGGCTGGGTCCATAAAGATGGTCTTAAGTATGGGCACGGTATTCGTCAAAGTGTCCGGCGATGCGAGGATCGGTACTGCGCGATGCCTTCGAACTTGTTGAAAGCAACAGGGAGGGCTTTAATACCGTGCTTTAAGTCGGCGGAAGTAACAGGATGTGTGCGCGCCGATATATATATAGGCTTTTAAATGGCGTTCTGGCTCGACGAAGTTCGCCGAATACACCCTGAATCTCGCGTCGATGTTCTCTCCACGTCGTCTAAGTCCAAAGCGATATTACCGTCCCCGTGTATTAATGTTATGCAACTGTCGAATCTCTCGCCCCCAATTAAACGGAGCGAACCTGAAGCGGGAGACTTCACCGTCACGTTTCCTGTCGGATGCGTCACGTTCCTCAAGTAATTTCCGCGGAAAACGAACCCGACGCTCTCGCAATCAGGACCATTACCGCTTTACCCGAGGTAAAGAATATAGGTGTTCATTTCTCTGTAATTTGTGACGGTTTTTATTACTCCACGTTACAGAGCGCACAAGTGATTTATAAAGCTACTTTTCTTGCTACCTCGAAAATTGCCTTATTCCTTTCATTAACGCTCCATTTATTGTCAATATTATTTATATACCCTTTGAAAATTGAGGGTCGACGATCGAGAATTTTTTCATTAATTACACGTGGTGGCTATTTTATTCCTGAACTAAAAGAACATTGTTCTTTTTTGTAAGATGACAGAGTTCTTAAAAAGACAGTCAAGAAGATGTGATAGGGTCAACTGATTTTATTCATAAATGGAGAAGCGAATATACTTTTTGATACGAGGTAGCTGTTCGGTATGCGTTGCTACAATACATAACTTCATGCATGATGCAGATAATATTTTTGGCTTTTGAATACGTATTTCCATAAAATTTCAAGAATCAGTTTAAAAATGTGCATTTAGACGAAATGATCCCCTTGAGAATTACCTCGGTCGGATATAATGTTTCGGTAGAGTATCCCTGCCTATGGCACAGACATCAGATACTACCCTGCTAATGGGTTTCTCAATATCCTTTTAGCCCAAAGGTGCCCAAGAGCAAACATCCTCTCTGATAGCTGTAAGAGTCAAATAAGATCCTTACGACACCTCACCGAAAAAAACCCATTAACTTTTAACCAGGTAACACGAGATAAATCATCTTTTTTATTCATCTGTAATCTTAAACTGTTCTCATTTATTTCTCTGTCATAGAGAATCTTGCAAGATAAGTGTCTGCTACGATGATCAAACTTAAAATAATTTGTTTGACCACGAACGAAATTGCCACAGTTGCTGAACAATCTAAAAACAAAAGTCTCAATGGCCGATCTTTTGAAAGATACAACGTTAACTTGAACGTCCCGTGTCCTATAAATTTCCACAGGTCCGAAATAAATCAACAGAACACAGTACAACCAACGCAATACCTCGATATCACAACCATACTCTGTATTTTATTGCCGACTACATCATTCTCATGCGAAGGACTTCCAGGGAAAAGTGAGGCTCGTAAAATTTTTTAGAAGCGCAGGAAGAAGGGAAAGCTATCCCTCGGCCCTGGGAACAGTTCTATATACTCGCAGTTATTCAGAGTGCGTGCTCAAGATAAATTTCCCCTGTTCGGAATGCGTACGTGCGTGATGTTGACCCTGATGGAAATTTCATGGCTACGAGAATGAAGTTTCATCGAGTGGGCTTTACGGGTCACATTTCCCTTCGAAGATGGGGGGACGGTATTCGTTCGGGGTTTCGATATTCTTCAAGCTCGTAAAAGAAAGCCGACGTTGGCGGGGACTGCGACGTAGCTTTCTCCGGGCGATATACGGGACATGCCGTTTCTTAGGCGACTAAAGGAGCCACTTTTCGACGCTCGCAGACAGCCGAATGGAACTAATGGTCGCGATACGGGTCTCCCTTGCGGATCCGACTTCGAACCCCCTTCTTTTATCGGGCTGAATTCGTTATTCCCCCGATTTTATACCATTGTCGTAATAGGACGCAATAATACGGCTTGCTCGAAGCACTCTGCTCACGTTTAACACCCTTTATTATTGTTAGGAGTGCCTTTACAAATTTAGGTCTCAGCTGCGAAGCGTCTGAAAATTGAACTTTATTTCTGTTGGCTGAACATCATATAAAAGAGCGCGAGATTCGATCGATTTATTTTACGGTTTCTAGAAACTGGTGGAACCATTAAAACCTTCATTCTGTATTACAAACAGAATTTTTCTTTCAGCAAGTGCAAAAGAATTACAGCTTTACTGTTTTCAATATTTAATTCTAATATGTGATTACATATAATTACCGCGGTAATTATGTTGTAGAAGAAGGTGCGGAAACTGATGAGAGTAGCCATCGCGTAAGTGAAACTCTCGAGCACAAGTCGGACGTATGTTTGATTCACGTGTCTGCGAACGCATCAGTCTGACGATGATGTCTACACCACCGACTGTTTTCTGCAACAGCGACTGCTTCTGAGTTTCCGTTCTTAGTAGATCTATGAAACTCAGTTAATACTGAATTTCGGGTAATTGCTTCATGAAACTGTCTTAATGGAGAACACGGTTATATAGGACGATCTGACACAGATCTGCGCTCGTAGTCGTAGTAAATCTGTCCTGTGCCACTGGAACTGTCTGGAAGGTGATTTACTTATTTAATTCAACAGGGTAATTATTTAATGAGGATACGTATTGCTGACGATACAGTTTATTAAGTAGAAAGACCTCGAGAAGCTCAGCCATTAATCGCTTGCCGGACTGATGACACAATATTAGTGATACTATTTAGAAAATCAGGTTCTTAAAGGGCAGGAACGTTGCGAACTTTCGAGTAATTGTTGGGGAAGGAACTTATACCGCTAAGAACAGCCGCTAAGTGGAAAGTTCCTGCGCAAGTCGGACATCAGACAGGCGAATCCCTCTTCCACTATTTAAACTTGCGCACCGCCTAAATCTTTGTTTATCCCGGAATGAAGTTGTCAGTAATCGTTAGAATCTTTCCGGAGAAAAGTTAAGTGGTACGTTCGTGAATCACCGAAACATTTGTCTTTCTCCGCTAATTATATCGTTAGGAAATTCTGTCTGCAATCGAAGTGACAAAAATAATGGATATGGAATCATTGTACCAGACACATTTTTATAATTGCATCTATAATTTGGAACTGTTGGAAATTACTGTTATTACTGTTGGAAAAAATTACGGGAAAACAGAAAACTACAAGTAGTATAAATCCGGCACTAGCCAGACACCGCAGACGGATCGTCTGCGCCATTTCATTTCGGTTCTACGAGCTGTAATTCGTCAAATAAACCGAGAAAACCGGAGATTTTATTACCCGAAGATACGGCGCGTTCTCCAGAGATAATTAAACACCATAAAGTTCTTATTTTACAGTTGAAATCCGGTGGTCTCGTAACCCAGTCGAATCCGAGAGTATCGGGCGATGAAGCTCTCATTTCCCGGTAACGATCCCATCCGGGCATAGCTTATTTTCCGTGATCCCTGCCGGAATACTTCGACGAAGAACGTAATATTGGTGAATGAATTTCCGCGTGGCCCCGAACAATACAGTTTCGTGATCCACGAACGATCGCGTGCGAGTTTTAATGTCTGCCAGGAGAATCACTGTTCTTTATTACACCACGATGCCGTGGCGGCGTGTCTGTTATTTCACCTAACCGGGGGTAGTTTCCTCGTTATCAACGCGCTTGTGCGCCGGCACGTAGTTTTCGAACGAAGTCTCTGGAGATCGCGAGCCGATGATACTCGCGAGCCGATGATACTCGCGGTTTCATACTTTCACCGACCAGGATCGCGGATTCTTCAGGATCTCTTCGAGCAATTTCCACCTCGATAGTTATCCACCTTTGAGCCCGTGTAACCCAGGCTTGTTTTCAATCAGTCCCTGAGTGGATTCTATACGAATTTCTTTGTGGAAACTCGTGCCTCGACGCGAACATCCTTCAGATAAGACGATGCAGATTGAACCAAGCCGGTGAAAAGTTCTCGCTAATATCATTTATACTCTGATTAACGTATTCATAGTGACCGACGTCGATGGGTCTGCAAATGTTTACATATCATGTAATTTCACAGTGTACCAAAGCTTTCGTTTAAACAACGATTATTTTCACGCGACATCGTGAATTTATCGAAGTGATTTTTTAATAATTCCATTTGTCACGACGAAGCGAACCGAGGCAGGTTTTAATATTTATCAATGTGCACGCGTTTTTGTATTTTAAATATTTATCCGTTCCAAAATTTCTTTGAGAAAGCTTTTGTACATTTATCTGGATTAACGTTTCCACTGCGTTAACTTGTAACAGCTTCTCCGCTGTTACGATGCATTAGTATTCCGAGCAATCGGCGTTACAGCAACAATTTATTTGCCACAAAGCGGCTGGCTGGTGGTCATTGAATAACATTCTTACAGCCGAGTTTATATTTCTTCAGGTGGTGGGCTATAGCGAACCGTGGTTTTCTTGGACGTGCTTTACGTTCGAATAAACAGGCAGCGTGCAGGAACGAAGAATAAACATGCATTTATTTCGCCAAGTGGTTTCACTGTGAATTTCACCGAAAAATGTTGCGAACTATACAAAGGGAATCGTATAAATATTGCGCGCACACAGAGCACAATGGTATGCTGGCTTGAACGTGAAACAAACTGGAATATTTTAGTTGCGATAGCGTAGATGGGGAGGAGAGGTGGGGTCACGATGACATAAAAGAAATCAGAAAGGAGAACGTATTCGGCGAGGTAGCTTTCGGAGAGAATTATTGCCTTCTACCGAGGTACCCCTTTTTCTAAGCAACAATGCTACCTGAGAGAATGCGGCACCGTGAAATTATTGTTTAATTTGCATCCGAAGAATGGCCTTCCCGTCCCCAGACACTTTTCAATTACTTAAAGGACTCGCCGGAGTTGCGATAAAACATACAATTATACGGATCTGCTCGTTTACAGAATAGTCACATAAAAATTCACGGACTGCATAATTTAATACGGTCTCGTCGACCACAAAATTCAATATTCATGCGAATCTAGCAGAACAGTTTCGTTCGTCAACTTTATTTGTTTCAACGTTAACTACACAGGTCTGCGCTCTCCAGATCAATTATCCATTGTAAACAGTAACTAAATTATTTTAAACGTGAAACTTCAATAGATTAAAAATGTAAACAGGAGTAGGATAGTCGGGCAAAAAATTATGGAAATTGTTGAAGACGGTAAATGAAAGTCAGAATATCGCAGTGTAATAATCCAGGGAATATTTATGTAAATAGATCATGCGAAAACTGTGGACGTACTTATTACACTGCACCGGTGCAGATTAAAAGCAGCGACTTTTAATTTTGAGCATGCGGAACACGCTTTTTCGAAGGTTCTTTTTCCCCGTCAGACGGATTCTGCCATTTTTCAGTAGAATAGTTCCGCATGGAGCGGAATTTATCGCGCGGCGTCGTTTTTTCGGTGAAACAAGAAGTATTTGCCCGGGTCCGGATTGTCGCGATAGCGGAAACCGAGGTGGGTGAAAAATGCGGTCGATACTCCGGCGAGAAATTTGATGCTGATTTCCCAAACGGCTCGGCTAATCTTCCCCCTTTGTTATCGAGCGAGGTTTTTTGTCAGGGCAGGAATTTATGAAAGCCCTCGGTACTTGTTGCTTTTGTTGGCCCCGCCGCCATAATGTCGACCGGCACAGCTTGTATCCCGCTGTCTTTAATAATGAAGCCTGATAGTGTCATTATGTATTTCTCGGGAGAGTAACGAGTGAAAGTCACGATGCTAATTTAGGGGGACGTGTATTGATCGGCGAACTTTTCCGCTTCGTGGTCTGCCTTCCAGCGTCTTGCTCTACTTAAATACTATTCAACCTGAATCTTCTGAAATCGACCAAATTTCAAGGTGTTTTGATTTGGTTCAGTTTTTAAAGTAATTATGGAAAATAATTTGTGGCTGACTTATGTCTGGTTGTACTACTTCCTCTAGTCTTTGGTGGTTTACATTTTCTGATTGAAGCAAGTTTCGAGCCGTATCTTCCTTCACGAGTTGTCAGGAAACGTAAATTATTATTTATAATCTCGCAGCCCTCGTATCCGTATGAATAAGTAACTGGGTCTGACTAGTGGTAGGATATTTCACTTAATCCGTCTTAACGAAAGCTGTTGGCAGAGAATTATCTCCTTACGTTGAGCTTTCCGCAGGAAGTGTGCGAATGTAGTTATACTATGTGCTACTTAATCCTCTTCACTGTCGACGTTTATTTATAATTAGACTTCTAGACATGCACTGTGAGTTTCGATTATTAATAGTTTTATGGCTTGAAATTGTTGATCTGGTAACTAAAAAAGGAGGACGCGTGTACACGTCTGTCCAGGCGTACATTACACTACTTAATCCTTTGTAACGAAGGTTCCTGTTACGGAAAGGCTCTTACGCAAAATTCTTCACTGGATTTTCTAAACCATGCCTCGCCCGACTAGCACGGTAGCATTCTACTTAATCCTTTGTAACGAAGGCTCCTTTTTAGCCATTGTAAATCCTTTGGAACATTTTTCGCTGTTCCGTTGGTTCTGCCTTAAAAATAAACGTGAACTCCAAACAACTACGTTAAATATACATAATCCCGAAGGAATTACCAAAGAATATCGAATTTTGTTTAATGTCACTTTCTTCACAAATTTTTCATCGATCTGTACAGTAGATCACGTGCAGTAGAAATGTTGCATGAACGAGACAATTCCTGACAGCCGCAACATTTCATCAAGATCCGAATTGCGAGCCATCGTGTCGCGTGACCATTACCCAACCTCATTACGCGGACAGATCAGCTAGAAAAAACATCTAACCAGCCAATTTTTGCGGGATATAAATCACGCGCAGTTGGACTGCGTGTCAGATCCGACGGCGTGACATCGATAATCCATAAGCTCGCTAAGTACATACATTCCTGCGACGTTGCCGATACGATCGTCCGGTTTGACAAACGATCATGCAGCCGATGTTTCTTTCGATTTTCCCGCAGTCTCGAACATAGTTCTTATTTTAGCCTCAGAAGAAACGTAGAAATAAACGCTGAGGGTAAACTTTACTTTACCGGACTCAAAATTACTGCCTTTTTCTCTAAATTATTATGTGTTTGGTATGTAATCCAGTAGATTTGTACCCGGGGCGGCTGCAGATCGAAGTTTCGATCCTATAGGATCAATGGTTCAGGAGTTATGCTTGCTTAAAGTTGAGCAATATGCAGTGTTTTTGACAGGTAAGGGCGTCGCCATATTGGTTTGTAGTGGCGATCGCTAGCCGCTCACCGAGCAGAACATAATCCTTATTTTAGACGCAGAAGATGCACAGAAATAAACGCTGAGGATAAACTTTACTTTACCGGACTCAAAATTTCTGCCTTTCTTCTCTAAATTATGATGTATTTGGTATGTAATCCAGTAGATTTGTACGCGGGCGGCTGCAGATCGAAGTTTCGATTCTATAGGATCAATGGTTCAGGAGTTATGCTCGCTTAAAGTTGAGCAATATATTGTGTTTTTGACAGGTAAGGGCGTCGCCATATTGGTTTGTAGTGACGACCGCGAGCCGTTGACCGAGCAGAACCGCTAGATGGCAGCACGGGCACACAGTAATATCGCTAACATAGAGAAAATATCTCAGAAAATGTTCGAGAAGAAATATCGTGGGAAATATTTACAAATACCTAACCCAGACCAGTTAAAACGCAACAAAAAAAAAATCGTGGCGATGTTTTTCAACATTCAAACAAAAATCGCAATACCCGCTCTATATTATCGGCATTAACGCGTGTCGCCATCTATCGGTTCTTCTCGGTAAGCGACGCGCGATCGTCATATACCAATATGTCGGCGTGCTTAGCTGTCAAAAACATTGAAAAATGCTCAACTTTAGGCAAGCATAACTCCTGAACCATAGATCCTACAAGATCGAAACTTCGATCTGCAGCAGCCTCGGGCATAAATCTACCGGATTGCATAACAAATACATCATAATTTATAGGAGAAAGGCACAAATTTTGATTCCGGTAAAGTAAAGTTTAACGATTGAAACGGACGTCGCGGAAAGTTTCTATTGCAGACACAGGAGTTGAAGACGACCGTCATTGATTAATCACAACAAAGTTGTGCAGTGTAGTTCCACCTCGGACCGTGTAATCCCAACCGGACGAACCTGGCAAACAGCTGAAATGCGCGCGAACCGCTGACAAATGTCGGTTATTCATACGTGACGGCGAAACCATGGCAATTTCCGTGCATTTGTATCCGGTATTTACGACTGACCGGCGTTTGGCCGACGATGAATGCGTGCCAGCGGCTTCCGAGATCCAGAAAGATGACAACGTGATATATGAGCCGTTACTATTAAATAAATTCGTGAACCGTGAGCCGACGACCACGTGATATTTGCGATGCAATCGGACGAAATACGGACAGACGCCATCCTTCGGCGTTTCGCGGTCGCGCCGAGGCACGTGCAGCTATGGGATCCCAAACCGCGAATATAAATTTCTGTTTAACGATAATTCATGCTGCCATCCTGCCGAATCTTATCCGGGATAAATTCAATCCTTGTGTTCCCGTCGTTTCGACGGATTTCCGTCGGCGGAATATTGGTTACGTCGGGTATTCGAGCTCGTTTGGCATTTTGGAGAATCAGGTGATATGTAGTTTCCGGAATAACGTTCAATTTGTTCGTTGCAAACTTAATCAAACGGGTTTGCACAAAGAAATATTACGAGTGAAAGACATTAAAGAGTTGAATAGAACGAAACGGCGCAGTTAAATTGAATTGAATTACCTTAAGAAGTCGCATCCTCGTGTGATTGATGAGTTCCCATGAAAATTGCACTTTAAATCTAGAAGATAAGATACGGCAGTGTATCTGCGAACGGGCACTACGAAATGGAAGGAGAATAAAGTGAAATGATGTGAATGGAATGAAGAAATAAAAGTAAAGAATGGGAAATGATGCGAAATAAAGGAAAGATAAGAAAATGTTCTGGATAACGGAATAACGAGGGTGTAAACTAATTTATCACGTAGTATCATGAAAATATTTTCTATATATTCTGGCTGTTGTATATATTCTCCTTGAATTGTTAATAACCACACGAGTCTAATATTATTGTACAGCTATCTTACAGAAATTCTTTCCACTCAAGATTTTTCTATGTCTGATCAATGCCGGGATATTCTACCGAATTCGGCATTAATCATTCAAAGTTTCGACTAGTTAGACTATTACAGGTAGATCTTACTAAGTCCCTTACAAATCCAAGCATTGTGTGGCTGAGCATAGCAGGGATATTCTACTTAATTCCTTACTCTATCTTCTAACGTGTTCCCCTAATATAGGAGTATTCTACTGAAAGTCTCACGAGCTCCGGTCTTATTGAACTGTCTAGTACAGGTCCATTCTACTCGGGTCTTACGGTTGACTATATATCAGGTGTGTCTAGGGATGGGATATTCATCTGATAAATTTCATTACCGGATTGCAATTCTTGAGATGATAAACTTTTTATAAAATTAATTTTCATACAAATTTTTCTTGTCTCTGTTTTGTAACTATAATTCCGCAATTAACCGAGAAATCGAATTCCTGTTAAGTTCTACAGAATCGTCACGAACATATTAACTAGTTCATCAAGATCGAAGGGAAACATTACGTGCGTCGTCAGTCAATTACCAAGGACAATTTACTTGATAATTCCGAACGCCAGGATCCATGCAATCAAGTCGGATTAATTATCTCGGTAGAACCGGCAGTATTATTCGGCCTCGATATTACACGTGTGTTCGTGCACACCAGACACGAATTTAAATTTCCTAGTGACGGTAACTCAAGTTTCTCGGCGAATGAAATGTTATCCAGAAACGACTAAATCGCTATACTTTCTCGACACGTCGTTTTGCCGAGTTTACGACGTTCGATTATCGTGAACGCCAGGAATTGCAGTTGAATGTATTGGATGCTGAAGGATAACGATGGAAATGTACAACGCCCGCGCTACTGCCATCTATTTGGAAAACGGATAACAATATATTACGTCGGCTTCCAACATTTTTCTGAGCTAGAATATTTTAAAAGGGATCTTTGGCTTGACGAGAATCTATTGCTTGTAAACCTTCTAGCTGAAAATAGTATTTGTTGCTCCTGTTTGCATTAGATCGTTGACGAAAATCCATCTTATCGAATTACATTTATTTGATTCGTTTTGAATATTTGTACTTCACAGCAAAGCATTTATAAATCTGCCAATAGGAATAGCAAGATTAGATATTAGTATTATTTACACAATGGGATCGAATCTAATTATTAATGAAATATCAGGATTAAATTTTATTATTAATATTACAGCAGAATTAAGAGGATCAAAATACAAGGCTGTAATAATTTAACGCAATAAGCAAATTACTGTACTGTTTGCGAATACAAACGATGCATTAATTCACATAAATAGACTGCGGATGAATGAATGAATTAATTTCGAAAGCACGCGAAGCTTCTACATAACTTCAATTTTCATCGATTAGTTTTCAAGAGGGCAGGTCACCTTTCTCCAAGGAAGTTGCAGTTGAAAAATTAAACATTCGAAGAAGTTATATAATCAAATGCCCGCTATTCCCACCGAGACTCAATATTTTGAAAAGTATCTCGTGTACTTCTCTAGATTAAATAGAAGAGAGTATCCACTCAAAATTTCGAGCGAGATGGACGAAAACTATGAAAGTCACTTAGCCCACCCTAGAGAGGTTCGTCCAAAACCTTCGACTGATAATGTCGGCCGTACCGCCGCCATTTTGTCAAACAAGAGGAACTAGAATATCTCAAACTTCATACATTGAAACTGTAATAAAAACATTTTAATTCAGCCTTCCATTTTCTAAGCAAGAAAAAGAGAGAAAAAAATTCTGTTAGCATTGCTTTCAACGCAGAAAATAGCGAACAGGACTCCTGTAAGACGAGTGCATTTAGGAAACTCAAATTCATTGGAGCGTTCTTTGGTTCAGTTAGTTCTATTAACAATCAACATTGCAGAGATGCCTTATACACAGACCCTTTGTCCTTGTCCGGCGTACTGACGCCACTCCATGGAACTACAATAAAATTCTCAACATTCTTCGCCTTGGTCGTACGGCTGTGCGCGCCCCACAGAAAATTAAAAAATTCCGCAATGATCCCGTTCACAGTTGAACAAAGTCGCAACGTGGTTCCGTCGCTTTTAAATCAGTCGAACGCGATCGATCAGGCCAGACAAATCGCAGGACCGAGTCTGACACGAATCGAACCGCCGACGGCCACGTTATCGAGCCAATTTCTTTCCCGAATCCGTTCGCAGCTTTTCCCCCGTGAATAATAGACGAGAGTAGTCAAATATTAAACACCACTTCAGTTTTAGAACGTCCGTTTTGCAAATCTCTAGCCAAAGATTTTTACAGATACTTACTTCGAGGGTTGGATAAAATGGAAACTTCTTTTTAGGGAACCACGCTGTCTCGCGGTCTGGGAAATCGTTCCCAGGGTTCTTTTAATCGCGTTATTCTTAGGCTGGAATAACAGGGGGTTGTTACTACCCCTTAGCCACAACCCCGGGGCTAGGAGCGTGTAAATGGGCCAAAGGCGCTCGGCGGTATATCGGTTTTGAGTGTCCTTCGGCAGTCTGGAGCGTATTTCAGGAGCTGTTCACGGGCGAAGGACCTGGGGACCTCTTTCATTCTCCACGAAGAAAACGTTCTGTTCAATGAGCAGGCTACTGGGTCAGATCTTCCACGCGATCTAGGCTCACTCGATTTCCTCGGATCCTTGATCGTTCTGTTGCAGCCAATGGATTTTTCTGTTGAGGGAATACTCTGCGAAAATAGCTGATTTTACGGAATTTGATGTCAATAGGAATTTAATAGGAATATTACGGAATTTTTTTTTATTTATTTTTATATTTTATTTTAATTTCAATGCACAGTGGTTGCAACGAACTTTGAGGAGTCTCGGAGACGTATTCGTTTTTGAACAGAATTAAATTATAAACTATGCAATTCATATAACGCAATGCAATTTTTACATTAACAAGAATAACGAAAATTTATCTATAAAATATTACTCTAAGGAAATGAAATTTTTTCCTTGATTTTTATGACTCCCGTTCACGCAGCGAAGTATTCAATTATGCATCAAATGCATTTTGATACATTCAATTTGGGCTGTCTGGGTATTCGGTTATTTCGATGAAAGCGACGCATGCGGCCCAGTTAATAGTGTCGTTTTGTAAATAATCATTTCTGTTTATGCGTAAATAATCCGATATTGAAGTCACTGTTGCATTGTTTGTTTTACGCAATAGTTTGAGGTAATTGCGAGATATTCTAAATTGACTTAGTATTAATGAGGTAAATACAAACGTTGCCGAAAACGGATGGATCTGTGGTCAACGGGTAGCTAACGCTATGATACACTGTGAATTTTCATGCCAAGTAGAAACAGATAACCGCAGTCAGACAGAGCATTTATTTTTGTAAAAGCGGTCTCGTGGCTGTCAGACTATCCAATTTATTGCTTATAAAAGCTTTGTGTTATGAAGTATCATTTTATGTTTTCGATTTTATGTGCACTATCCTGTACGATGATAAAGTTAGCAATTCGTAAGCCAATATTTTATTGCTGTATCTACTTCGAAGTAAGCAAATTTCGAGTGAGAAAAGACTGAAACATTACCTGAAGCTTCAATTCTGAAATATTTAAAATGATCCATTCTTAATCGCAGACAATTTATTTTTCAGATAAAGTGATATATGTATTTCGGTATGTATAATTTTTAACGATAATATTATTGCAATGAAAGGTTAATATCTAACGTGATCCCATCGCGACAGAATATTTTCGGTCAGTAGAGTAGGTAAGATTCATTTATAGGCGTTGTTACTCCGCCCCTGGCCTTTTTTAAACGAAATAATGCGTTTCCTCTTTACGGTCTGATGGAGTTTTATGATACCACATCCTCGTACAACGTCTCTGGAGTTTTTATCACACCGTAAAGGAGGAAGCATATTATTCCATTTAAAAAAAGCGAAGGTGCTCGTCGTATCTTGAAAGCATCTTCACTTGCCGCGAACTTTACAACGAGGTTACTTTTTCTGCACGTTCATTTCTATAATTTTATACATTCGAAACTGTGCTAATGTTTTCTACTGATTTATGAATATCTTTATATCCTGGGTGAGGAGAGTTCTATTTACGAAGAATTTATTTTAAAGGAGGCACAGATATCGATTTCATAATGCCTTCGGAAATATCTCGACAGACCTTTAACTTGTTATAAAGAAAACATTCTGCAGCCTCATAAAATATTTTTAATTCTTATTTGGAACGCGATGTCGTGCTGGTGGCTCAGAGAGCATCGACAATATTCATATCTCTAATTCCGGAGCAGAGTTTCTCGAACATCTGATTTCTGTGGTAGAAAAGGTGGTTCGATTCATTCGACTACTGCTGTGCCACAAGGGAATCGAGTTTCACGCCGATGGAATCTTATTAAATATTTTATAGCGGTCTCGGGAGCGGCTCCGGCGTCGCTTTGACGATATCGTTCTGAAAATGTTGCCTCGCCAGACACATGGGATCTATTCAAACGGTCACGTGATAATGGATCGCGCGTGGAATACATTCACGCAGCGAACACGATCCCCTTTCACCGCGTTGTAAAGCCCGCGAACGAAATCTCCGAGGAATGGCGGGATTCTACTTTCTGTCGGCCGTTTTAAAAAGGGCCAGATAACACACGGATCGTCTCTGCCGCATCACTCTCCATCATTCTCTATTTCTCACACTCACTCACTCTCTCTCTCTCACTCTCTCGCTCTCGGTTTTGCGAACTTTCGCCTCGCCCGACTGGAATCCTGATATTCGCCGTCTTTGTGGATCGTGATATTTTCATTCGCCATCGGTAGAATTTCTACTATGAGCTCATGCGATCCTCAAACTCGTACGATTCTACGCCAGAATGCCCCGAAACCGTACGTTTTTGCATTCCTATCGATTCTACGAATTCTTTGCAAACAGGAGATTCCGTTCTTGTTTATTGTTATCGGACGTCACGCGGAAAATTAAAATTACTGCTGCAAACTGAATTACTGTTGTCTGGACTGTAAGCTGTAAAAAAATGACGCCCTTCACAAGTATTCAAAAATAATTCTCAAGGTTTGTAGGAAATAAAAGGAGTGTGTTTGCATTCTAAGTAGAAAAGGCGAGGAATGATCAGACACAATGAAAAAGAGTCCGGAGAATAATATTCAAGAGACTGATACTGCTCGAAGTAATCAAAAGACATTTTTATGAAGCAGTAGAAACGGAGCAATGGTCAGACTTCGTGAAAAAGAGTCTCAAAATATTGTTTGAAACAGTTGAGGAATTGTTTTGTATTTTAGAAGACATCAAAATGATGAGAATGATATTCCAAGTAGAAAGGTGAGTAATGGTCAGATACTCTGTTAATATTCTCAAATATTAACGTTTCACTGAATAGTTTTGTTTAAATAATTTTTATGGTCAGACTTCGTGAAAAAGAGTCTCAAAATATTGTTTGAAATAGTTGAAGAATAGTTTTGTATTTTAGAAGACATCAAAATGATCACAATGATATTCCAAGTAGAAATGATGAGTTATGGTCAGACATTCTGTTAATATTCTCAAATATTAACGTTTCACTGAATACTTTTGTTTAAATCATTTTCATTTCACGACATAAAGTGAAAAATTGAAACGGCATTTTAATTCAGCAGTTTCGTACTGGTGCCTGACTGTTTCCTGGGAAACGGGTATAATAAAAGTCTAACTAACTACAGTTTCCGTAAATTCGTAATCGTTCATCATCAGAACAATAGTTCGTGAAAGGATTAGCAAATGAAACGAGTTCTTTGAAAACCTGCTGAAAACACCAACATCAGTGAAAGCTAAGCTTGTCAGCGATAATAAATTACTTTGTATAAATTACTGTGTATAAATTACAGGGGAAAGAAAGGGTTGTAAGAAGAATCGTTTCTCACTTCAACCAAAAAGAGAAAAAAAACGAGAACTATGTTCCCTATCTTCAGACTGAATTTTCTTGCATTTTCGCAGCGGTCATTAAAAACCAGGAGTTGGGTCAACCTGACCAGGGTTTTTTGCTAGGTCGGTACGCTTGGTGGTGGGATTCTTACGTCGTTTAATCTTCGGCATCACTATAAGGGAACGTGTGCTGGTTAGGCACACTTCTAGAAACTTTTGTGTAATTTTGCGACCCGGTTGGGTACGTGTTCTTGGGTGGAATCTTTATATTACAGGGGGAAAAGATTTTACTGACCAGACAGTTTCACTCCTTTGACCAATTAATTCGTCCGCCGCGATGAAGAAATCTTTCTTTTTGAAAGGGACGCTGGGAAATTCTATTCATTCGTGGAGAATTTTGTGGAATACTCGGATGTCCATTATGCTGGAAATTTGGGACATTTTTAGAAACGTTGACGTACTACGGCTGTTCTTTTGACAAGTGAAATGGTCTAATTTTTAAAGGCATTCAGAAGTTGGACATTCATTAATTTTTAAAGGTACTTTAAACTTTTAAATTCCTTATTTTGTCATCTTGGAAATTATTGAAGATCATTTTTTGTGTAAACGTGAGATCCTTGAAAAATTGGATACAACATGTACACGAATAACTATTCCAAATAAAAATAAAATTTCCACGATTTACAAGAGCGTCGAATGGTGTACACAATAAATTTATAGAAGCTAGTAGTGAACAAACGGTTAAAAAATATTTATCACAATCGTCATTGCAAACAGTATCAATAACAATGCAATATGAGTCGAAAAAGAACCGAAGCTGTTAAATCTGTTGAAAAATTTCATAGTGCATTTAATTGTGCATAGTTTTATGATTGAGGGTTGGATGCTGAATTTTTCATTGAATGCAAAGAGCTTTCCCGTGAAATGTTTGTCTCTCTCGTGTTGGTAAATTGTGTGAACGATCGGCTGAAAGAGGTGTTAGGAAAGTTTTCCATGGCAATGGAACTGTTACGGTGTTCAGCGAGTCGTTTGTCATTCCCGATCTCTACCTTTGCCAATATTCATCCCTTTCACGAAGTTCAATGTGGGTCACGAAATGTATGCGATCAAATATCCGCCGCGGGAGAAATTGCTGCAATCAACGTCTCAATAAAGGAACATCAGGATCCTTGACCGTTTTTCCTGTTCTTGACTGATTTTCCTGGTTAGTCTTCTTACAATCACGAACCTAACTCTCTCAGCAAACTGGCTTCGTCGAGATATTGATTAATATTTCATGCTTCTATTCGAGCCATCCACTCCACTTGAAATTATTGGAAAACGAAACGAATATTTAGATCTTTGCAAATTTCTTCAGTGTGTAATATGTAATTGGCTTATTTCATCCTGTAGTGATTTATATGGTGGACGCATTTTAATTTTTATTCTACAATAAGAATAATATTAGCATAAATGAATTTCAAATTGGAATCCATTCATTCAAACTGACCTAAAAATTTATTCACGGAGAGTCAACGAACCGATTTTCCTACCATTAATTACAACATATTGTGATTCGATCTAATTGTAACTAAAATGAACTGATAATTCGGCGAAACGATTAATTACTCAGTGAATCTAATTGTTATTTAATTTATAGTGCGGCGGATGTTGGATTAACGCGCGAGTTTCATTGGGGGACTATAAATTAGCTCTGGTTGGAGATAAATAAAAATGTGAGACTATTAAGTTAATTTGATCCGATTACAAATCGAATCTCATTCTATAGGACAAAGAGCGATGGCAATAATAAACAATAGTGGCTCGCGTGACATTAGGTGTACATAAAGTGGGTGTCAATAGCGGTTCATGAAAGATGAGATATTTCGCAGATAAATCAGAGGCTTATTGGTACGCCGTATTTTTGCGGATGCGTGAAATCGATTCGGTTTTATTCGATTCGATGACAACCGGCCCCACGTTCAATGCGATATGCGCGATCATGTCCAAAGAAATTCCAATTTACACCGGGTATCGAGAATGTGACATATGGACGAGCCGTGTTTAAAAACAGCTGCACCACAGGCTTACCAATTACCTGTGTCAATAATTTTTTGGGCTATCGATACCGACTGGAATTCGAATCTCCAAGGTTTACGAGCTACATTCGATGAATATAGTCGGAATACACTCGACGCTTTATTGAACGAGACTACCATTGACAGTGTAGTTTTCATGACTCAATAAATCCCGGAATTTTTTCGACCTTCTACGTATGACACTCTAAAAACGAACGTTGCAGCATATTCTGGACTCTGTTAATCCATATAAACCTCAATAGACCTCAATACAACTTGTTTTATAGTCAATATTACCAAATCTTTCAAACAAATCTTTATTTTATATTCAATATAATACTACCTCTTAAAGAGAGATTTGTCTATCGTTAATAAAATTAATCTTTTCATCAAGCATAAAGTTATGAAATGAATTTGAACAACGTTCTCGTAAACATTAGCGTGCAGCAAACTCTCCCGCAGACACCGTATAAATATCCGTCGTCTGACCAACGCAGTCCGAATCCACTCGATCTCATCTCGCCAACAACCGGATCCTATAAAATCATGGTACAGGGTGTATAAAAAGTAATGGTCATCCGTCCTAGGGGTGAATCTACATCTCTGGATCGGTGGACGTTTGTACGAGAAACTTGCCGCAAAGTTGTATATAACATAGAAAATTGTTGTTAATGTTTTTATTTACATCAACACCTTCTACTCATTCAAAAGAGAAAAAGTTTGAAAGGAGACGTATGTCGCAAAGAAATAGTTATTGAGATATAAGCTGTTAAAGTTTTTGCAAAATTTGATTGTGTGGAATAATACGTATAGACAAAAGCTTACTACTACAGTTCACACGTCCGTGTCGATGAGACAGAACATGATAGTGTGCGTGCTACGAGCCAAACGAAATTTAAAGGGACATTCATCGCTAGGCCCGCACGTCTCATATATGATTATTATATGATTATTATATGATTATTATATGATTATTATATGATTATTATATATGAATATTTCAAATAGATTTTATTTTGCTTAAAGAAAATAGGATTTTAAATAAGATATACAATTTCGAAAATAAAATATTTCTATTTCAACAATCTGAACCTGAAAATAAAATATTTCGATTTCAACCATTTGATCCACAAAATAAAATATTTCTATTTGAACAATCTGAAACACGAAATAAAATATTTTACTTTTTGCATTGTTGTAATACTCTGAGAAACCGTATAAACATACAGTGTATCTTATCGTTAAGAAACGAATTACACTCATAAATGTATTGCATTCGAACCATTAATTTCAGCAATGATATTTAAAATTGAAATTGAAAATACAGACGAACTACAAATATTTTCAATATTCTACAAATAAAATACTATTTTCAAAAATTACTGCATCGAATAACATATTTTATTTTCAAAGTTGTACACATACTTTAAAATAAATAGGATTATTTACTATTTACTATTTAAATACTATTTTCCCCAGCACTGGTTAGGTTAGGTTAGGTTATGCGTTTGTCTATACGTATAATTCCACACAATAAAATTTCGAAAAAAATTTAACAGCTAATAACCTCAATAAGTATTTGTTTGCGACATACGGCTCCTTTCAAACTTTTTCTCTTCTCGATGAGTAGAAGGCGTTGATGTAAAAAAAACTTCAACAGTTTACTTCGTTACAAAAATTTTGCGGCAAATTTCTCGTACGAATGTCCACCGATCCACCCTGTACAACTTTCGATGGTAGATGGAATTGCTAGTAAAAGGGGGTGTAACCGCCCCGACGCCGTAAACTTGCCAAATCAAGTCCGGGAATAATTGCGAGAATGCTTTCGCACGTGTTACGCGGGGTTCCCGTTTCACCGAGCCGCTACGGGGAGGGCGTCGCGGCGCTCGGGTTCACAGCGTCCCGATAAGAAACCACGGAGACAATGAAATATTATGGAAGGCTGTAGCGACGTCGGGAATTTATAAACGTCAGAGGTCGCGCGGCTAATGTCGACCGGTTATCGATAGCTGCCGGTAATTGCTTGCGCGTAACGATAATTCCAGTTCTTTCGGCCGGCTGCTATCAACAGCTGCGATCAGCCTCGCTATTTATAGCGAGGCGGTATCTCGGGAGGAAAACTTCGCCGCGAGTTACTCTTCCGAGCGGTGGTTCGGTTCGTACGCTAACGTAATCGAATGCGAAACTGCCAAACTTCTGGCGACAGTTTCACGCACGAGTTCCCGCCGCTGTCAGCCTCAGTGACTCGCGGCTCGACCGCCTATCACGACGATTTTCCAGTTTTTACGGGCGACGCACAGCGTTTTAAATCGGCGAACTGCGCCCCACTCCGACAACCTAATCGCACGAAATTGTTGCACGTATTTAAACAAATATTCCCTCGTGTTGAGGTATGAAGCGGGATAAGTAGAACCCTCCTGGATTGGTCAGACGTAGTTACTCTTCCTTACGATAACATAGTGTGGTAAAACGTATAATTTATTATTTATTTTAGGAACAGAAAAGGAATAGACATTAAGTGTACAATAGTTGCTAGATTAAAAACTAACTGTGTGGTGTGTGGGTTAACCTAAACCAGTGATTGCTATACTACACAACGACAACTACGCGACTTCAACCCTCAACTTCTTACAACTTACTCCACGACTTTCAGACAACGACTCCCAACGATTCACTCCTCCAACTCATCACTCTCCTAGCAGAAACTTCGTTTTCCCCATTCTTACCCCCTCCGTAGTCTCCACCATGACCAAGAGTGTCATAAACATCGTCGATGGGCCGAAGCCCTTCGCTGTGTAACTATCCTAAACTATCCTAAAATATCTCTAGAGTATTCCTAACGTTTGTATCTTAAAACTATATACCGGCTGCCCGAATATTCCCGATACCACAATACGACTACCTTAATTTGTATTTAACAAATCAAATGAAACGTCTTCATCCTTTCTACACACGAATACACTGCTATGCAAAAGAAAGAAGCACCCGGTCATATTTAATAGAAAATCGCGAAAAATCAAGTAAGAACAGAGTAAGTTTTGAAAAAGTATTCCGCTGTTTAATTGATTACCTAATACTTTGAATGCAGTAAATCAATCATTGAACAATACAATTTCTACATAAAGATATTGTTTGTATTTTAGAATTATGCTGTGTGCTTCTTTCTTTTGCACAGTAGTGTATGTTCAAAATTGAAAATTCATCTAAATAATGCAGCATGGTGATATCCAGTCATGCTTTCGCAAGAAAGTGTCTTTAGGCAGTTTTGGAATTTAATGGTTTAAATGGAATGTTCCAGCAAGCTGCAGACAGTGCTAAGAGTTCCTATTAATCTAAGGGAGTATTGCGTCGCTCACCGTCCGAAATATAATATTGCTTAATATCTCAATGAGTCATTTTAGCAGCGACTCTTCAGCAGTGTTACGTACACTCGTAATGGATTCTGTGTTAAAACAATGGTGCCCTGGAAAGTTTCGCTTGTCCAACGGAGGCACCATAACTCCGACGCTCTTGCGGTTCTCTCATTGGACGGCGGTGCATTGTCCATGGCAAACGTTTGGCGGACCTCGTCCATTTTGAACAGTGTTCCCACTCCTTTTGAATCCAGCCGGAGAGTTTATCCACCAGTTGTCGACCGTTTCGATGAGTAAATTTCGTTTCCCGGGCAATTAATATTCATTCAGAATTGTTATAGAAAGGAGAATGGCAAAACATGCTAGCTTCCTCACCATCGCTTGCTTGAAAAATAGTTTTTATAATGTCAATATGTAATTCAATTTTGCACCGTGTTCTTTTACAATATGAATTAAATAAACAAATAACGCACACAAATACATATCGTAAAATTCGAGCATTGGGAATATTGGTATACATATTGTGTTAAGTGCAATTGTATCGAATTTACTTTTCATAATTATTTTCAGGCATCGGTTTGCAATTTGATGAGTCGACCCGTTTCCGAATGTTTCACTGTAAATAAATATCGTCAGGAATACCGAAGCCGACAGCGAACGGCCAGAATTCTGTTTTCAAGAGAAAGAAATTCTGCCTGCTGGCTAGATTTCTGCTTCACAGGCTTTTATGTTCTCGCAGCTGTTTTCTCTCGGTTGGTATACAATTTTCTCTGGGCGAGGAAATTTTTACTTTTGCTGCAGAGAATTTCTTGGCGATTCAGAGCGGCGAAACAGAGAGAAGTTTGGGTAATCGTATTATCCTTTGCCTGTGCATCAAAGCTGGCGATGCATTGTCTATTGCCTGACTGATTTCGTGTATATGTTTATGTTCATGGTGTGAGAACAGAAAGATGTACACGGTGATTTAGAATACTTGGATTTTAGGATCCAACGTTTATTTTTGCTTCGAAACAATTATCGAATCTTTATAGTTAATGTTGTATTCGTTAAAGTATGATTCGTATAATTCATATTTCATATAAAACCCTTTTTTTTTATTCAAGTAGAATATTATCGTGAAAGTCAGACGAATAGATTGATTTTTTTAAGCGAAGTAGAAGATACTCGCATATATCAGACATCATTAAATTCAGTAGAAACCGATTAGTTGTGGACCCGGATCGTCATCTCGAGATCACAAATAGAAGAAGCTTACAATCGAGCGTCCTCGAAGAAATCTGTGGGCTGCATCTCGCAGATGAAACGTAAAATCGTCTTGCCACTGTTTGCACGAGAAGATTACGCGAAACTGTTTGCTGTTGGTAGGCATTAAACCTTGGAACAGTAATACCTCTCTAATTTATAGTCGCCTTGCGAGCATCTTCGACTCCACTTGCGTCAATAGCAAAGTCCATTGAAATCTTATCATGCCACCTCGCGGGAAACTTTTCGAGCTGGTAACTGATATTCCCATCAAAGGTTGCATTAACCTTTTTTTTCCGTCTTCGATACGCAACGGAAGTGAAAAAACGACGAGCTGTCTGACAGTATTACGCCCGCCGCGGAAATATCTTGGCTCGAGCATTGAACGCGACGCAGAAATAAAAATATATAAAGCTCCCGCAGAAGCTTTCTCTTCCTCGTTCCGCCGCTTTTCGAATTTTAATTGCTCCCGTGGCAGTACTTAAAAGAGCAAAGTATTCGGAAATGTGTAAAATAGGGGTTTTACATATTTTAATAGGCTGACGTTTCAAAAGTTCTACTGCACAAGTCTGACGTGAAAATTCAGAAAACGAACCACGTTCAAACATTTTCATCGTTAAACGGATTTTCACAAATCTGATTTTGTTCTGGCGGCTTCACTAAATATTCAAATTTGCATACGGCTGTTTAATAAGATCTCGCGTCTCTTAACGGAGTTTTTCAATTGCAACGAAGGATTTCCCTTCGAGAAACATTTTTATTTCTCGGGTGTTTAATAAATTCCCAAAAGTTGTTCTGTCACGATGAATTTCGGAGACGGTATTTTTGAAATCACGAAACTCAATATCTGCTCCCGAGTATCAAGGTATGGAAGCAAAACACGCACTGTTTCTCCTGTTCGTGTTTATTTGGCCGAATAACGGTATTAAATCGGGAATTTTGTTATTGTTTGAGGAGATCCGAGTGAGAGATTGATCCGCGTCGCTGAAATAATAACGACGGTTATTCGTCTTGTCGGGTGTAGGAGCAATGGAAATAAGAGTCGTAGATTTGAATAGATTAAAATGCCTTTATCGTTCTCGTCACTGAACGTTTCCACGACACTTATGAGTTAATAATGGTTAAAATATTTTGTATATATTTAATTTTCTATATGAACTGAATTTTCATAGAATTAAAAGACAGTTACGAAAAAGCTCATGAGAATTGGATCGACGCTCTAATGGATTTAAATTAATTCTCCATGATTTCGTTTGTTCACTTTTGTCCATGTTATGCAGTTAATAAAAGCAAGCTTAAAATTTTTAATCTTTGTCCTCGGCATTATCGCGTTGCTTGTTTTTACGTTGAACGTTTGTAACAGCTTATTGTTTTTTCATTCGGTCTAAATGTTTAAAAAGTTCCAGACAGGTAACGAGAGAAACAAATTTTTATCGACGAACCTAACGCCGTGCAAATACAGATTATTTTACAGATTTCTTTTCAAATGATAGATCATTGCAGAAATAGTACTAGAACGTTGTTCGAGCTTCAAAAATATTTCTGCAATGAAAGTTGAGGAGTTAGAATGGATAAAAAAGTGTGTCGCGTGTACGTTTTACACGGGCAACATGAAAACATCGAATCTGTTTTTCCGTGTATGAATTTTCGCAGTCATGTTCGCGCCCAGTGAAAAGTTTTGTGCAGATTGTCACGATTTGTCAGAAGCTCGACAGATCGGTTTAATTTTTCAAGAAGCGGCCAGGAGTTATGAATGCGTGCTAAAATTCTAGATCCGAAAATGCGCTGAAAGGTGGACGTTAAATTTTTATTTAAATTCCAGCACGCGAAGGAATTTTAAAGAAATTGTGCAACCGCCGGCACAAAGCTCTGCTTAAATATTCAACATCTGCGGTAAAGTAATTTGGCGAGTACGCCAAGAACAACGTTACAGACAAGCGGAATATCCATACGACGGACCACGTCCATTTGTGCGATACTCGAGTCAGCGAGCGGTAATTTTATTATTGCAACTTATCAGAACTTTCAATTCCAGTCGCAAGAGAGCTCATTGCTCCGAGTAAAGTCTGTTTCACGATATTGAATTTTATACAAATTTTCGGCGGTGCCTTTCGGACGTTCTGGTTAGCCTTTGCCGTGGTATGATTAACTACTTCCAAAGAAATTAATGTATTATTATATTATGCCCATAAATTACGTCGTCTCAATATTTTTTATTCTAATTTTCGTAAAATTTTGTTCCCGACTTTTGGATTTATGGCTCACTCTATCATATTTCTGTAGCGACGTTCACTTAATTCGTAAATTCATATTTAAATTAGATTTATTCAGCACCAGCGAGCATTGAAATTATGGAAATTTTCTGAAATAGATGATCATTAATATTTACACCCTATGAAAATCTATTGGGCACATTAATTTTTTGACAATAAATACTTGCACTGAAATGTTTCGATAAAATTGAATAAAATATTCCTTCAGACGGAAACAGTTGTAAGAATTTCTAATCATTGTCTGACCTATATAAGTATATTCTACTTAATCCAATGTTCTACTTGGTGTACGTAATCCTCTCGTGTTTTCGGCAACAAATCGAAACAGAGAGAAGTCGAGAAGAAAACATCCCTGTGCAGCACTTCACCCTTACGTTTTCTTACTCACCCTATTCCGTACAATCCCTTGCAACAGTATCCACAGTTCCACAAAAATAGAGGTAAGCCAAGGCGAAGAAAAAACTGTGTAATCCCGTAGAAAATGAAAATTATGTCATTCCTCTGATTATTATTAGATTCCACGTTCATGGATAAAATTTTGCATCGTATTTTCATACGTCGTAACGCAACAACAATAATTGCAACTATTAGTCTTCTACACGTTTTCAAATTAATTTCTTAATTTCTTAATTTCTTAACTTGTCTGATGTATATTGCTTTGTAATAATCTCAAGATTATAACTCATCGATTCAGACTTCGTGTAATTTTTCTCGCAACATGTGCTTCAATGAAGAAGTTCATTCGTAAATTTCTGATCGAAAGATTTTTATAATTTGTAAGATTTTTATAATTTTTAAGATTTTTAGAATGAAAAATGAAGAACCACGATGCTTACGGGGTGATCAGGCAGCTGGACCAGAAAATGAGAATAACATTCAGGATCGTGGAGAATAAGACTCGCGCAGGGATGTAGAAAAACAGGATGCGAGGGACAACGTGGATCGATAAGCGCTTAACCTACAAACTACCGATGTAGCGAATTTGCGGCTTCGAGAGACTAGCGAAAAATCGAGGGATTTGATAGATTGAAATCCGCGAGGAATCATGGTGGACCTCGTTAACGGAAGAACATCTGTAAGATGGATAAAAGTGGTCGGTTTTGTTCCGAAGACTGTCGAAGGAAGACAGGCAAGTGCAATTTGGCAATTACGGCCGCGACGCGATTAAAAGCGGCGTTGAACGGATACCCGAAATTCGATTAATGCATACAAAGGGGCCGGCAACGACAGTGACACGAAAATTGCTTATACGACACACAATCGAGCTCGCGTGTCAGCCTGTCGCGGCATAAATTATTTGCAGACTTTCGCGAGTCCGACAACGACGCTCGCCATTATCGCCGCGGGTTGATGAGCTGTAATAACGGTGCCGAACTGACCATCGACAATGCCCAATTATTTATAGACCGGCCGCTACATTGATTTATTTGCATTTTCCCACGAAATTCAGGCACACGTGTCGTTTATTGCGTCCGGTCGCGCTTAGATAATTATTGGTTAACTAAGAAAGTTCGGGACGGTTTAATCAATACCGTGACTCGCACACATGTCTATGTACATGTGTCCTACATGACCATTTAGTGTAAAAATTGTTACACGCATGCATATTTCTGCATTTCTCTAATGCATTCATATCTTCTAACAGGAAGTTTAACATTTCATAAAATTGTTCTCTACTTTAATTAAACTACTTCGAATAGTCCTCAGTTACGTTTCACGTTAATTAAGCTTTCGCTTAGGGCACGAGTAACCAGAGGTGAACATTATTTAGCGAAACAAATATTTCAAATGCTATTGAATATTTTAGATTTTATTTTGCTTAACGCTAGATTTACGGGACCCGTCAAAATGACGGGTTCTAATATTCTTAATTTGCGATCACTAAGTTTGTAAAGATGCTTCCCTGAGGAATTATTTACCAAATTTATTTCTTTGGGTATATATTATTGGAAAAGTGGCCAAAAACTTGGATACCCCCATTCTTGTTATGTTTATAAAATAATGTGAAATAGTTATTTCTAGAGCTTCGTAAACCCAGTGTTAAAGAAAATAGTATTTTAAATAAGAGATACAATTTCGAAAGTAAAATGTTTCTATTTGAACAATCTGAACCTGAAAATAAAATATTTCTATTTCAACAATTTGATCAACAAAATAAAATGTTTCTATTTGAACAATCTGAAACGCGAAATAAAATATTTTACTTTTGCATTGTTATGACACTGAGACACCGTATAAACATACAGTGTACATTATTGTTAAGGAACGATTTACACTCGTAAATGTATTGAATTCGAACCATTAATTTCAGCAATAATATTTGAAATTGAAATTGAAAATAAAGACGAAATACAAATATTTTCAATATTCTTCAAATGAAATACTATCTTAAAAAATTACTGCATCAAATAAAATATTTTATTTTCGACGTTGTACACATACTTTAAAATAAATAGGATTATTTACTATTTACTATTTAAAATACTATAATTCCCCAGCACTGCGAGTAACTTTTAATTAATGCACTTCGTTTGAAGTATGTTATTTATCTGCGCTGTGTAAATGACAGTATGCAATCAAGATAGAATAATATGTCACGATTGTGAAATAAAGTGAAATGGAATAGGGAAAAGTATGGCATCGATGCGGCATTTCGTTTGCACCATAGTCGAGTTTAAACAATTGTCGAGCACGCGTGCCATTGAATAGGAATCGGCTACCGTGACTGTCCATGAACAACTGTTTCTACTTCTTGGAATTATTACCGCAGGCTACCCAGGCAAACTTTCATAGTCGATTATCTCGGAAACGAATGCTCGCGTTTCCACACATTTTATTGCATATTTTTGACTTGGAATTCCATGTCGAATGTTTTAATATTATCACAAATTTGTACACGCCAATTTTTGAATTGCAGAAACATTTACGGTCCCTTAATCACGAACAATTTCAACAACGCGTATAGAACGTAGAGAATTTCGGTTGTGTATGCAACAAAGTGGAGTATCTTGGAATAAATCAGACTACACAATGAATATAAATGAAGCAGCGGTAAACGAAGACGTACTGTAAATTAAAGCGGTAATACTTCTCCCCGTGGCAACTAGCATACAATTGTTCGAGAGACAACATTGCAGACATCGGGTACGTAAGCAGACTAATACATCACACAACGTTGCAAATGGAAGGACTGTACTGCGTACATAGCGCGGTAATATTTTCTCCAAATTAAGTAGTATATCCTCGTACAAGTCGGACGACCCCACAGAAATACGGGAAATGAAAACAGTAGACCGCGAGATATATTAATATCTGGAGTAGAGAAAATATTGTCTACTCATTGCCGTGATGTTACTACGGGATCAAGTAGAATGACTCCGTAGGAGTCGGACCACCTTGAGCCCGCTAATCAAAATATCGGGGGAGAAATAATATTTCTCTATTTGGATCTAGCACGTAGGGGAACATCCACGGGACTTACAAAATATTAAAAATATGTTATTCCTGTCATGTACGGTGCTAAACAAATATTTATTGTACCGTATGTGTTCATTGCATCGGGGAACATTGAAAAATTGTTGGTTTCATTTATTGGTTCGTTATGGGCCCAACAGTCTGATTTTTCTACGGATATTGCACTAGCGTTTTCATATCGAATAAAGCCACTCTATGCTGTGTTTATATATTTACAATCAATAGATTGCAGACATATATTTATAACGTAAATAAGTTTATTAAATTTTTGAATATTTGCATAATGAAATTTGGAACAGTAGAGTAGTACAAAATAGTTTATGGAAATTTGTACTTGCATAAAAGTACAAAGAGCGTTAATTGCATGGCGTGTGTGTGTATACTCGTATATAAAATTTTGTTTAATTATTTCGCACGAGTTTCTGCTGTATAGGGATGGGATAATGTCAGCAGGAACTTTCAATCGCTTTTTCCGTGTCTGGTCGTTTTGTCAACATAGTGTTCGCTTTTCTCTTTAAAGAAAAGGAACGGGAGAAGGGTGTCGGAGAACCGAGTGAAATATTACACCGAAGCTTTTTCACCTTCGCCCTCCCTCTATTTCGATTTCCCCACAAATGGGCGTGTTCGCCGGGCTACACCATTCCACCTGCGAATCACTAATGGCCGCGATAATTATCGGGACAGGTTCCAACCGGGTGAAAGCGGTGTACTCGCGCTGGTACCGCATACACTCCTTTCTCGACTTGTTCATTCTTTATTGTCGGCGTCGCGGCAAGAAGTAACCGAGCTAACGATTCAAGAAAATCGTTACGCTGCTTAATGTTGCAACTCCGCCGCCGCATCTTCCCCTATTACGGTGCAAGGACCGACGCCCCAATTCTGCCTGTCACGTGATACCGTCGCGGTTGATAGCGGGCGTTCGTTGCATTTTCGCCGAAACGGATGAGGTAAATGGTGGTAGAAACTGAAGGTTCCGTTCACCGTGGAATCATAATTTAACACTAGGTTTACGGAGCTGTGGAAATAACTAATTCGCATTACTTTATAAACACAACAAGGATGCGTCTATCCAAATTTTTTGCTATTTTTCCAATAATGTATAGCCAAAGAAATAAATTTGGTAAATAATTCCTCAGGAAAGCACCTTTACAATCTTAATAATCGCAAATTAAGAATATTAGAACGTAAATCTAGTGTTAAACACAGAAAACAGAGTTCGTTCGTTATGCACTTATGACAAAAACGAGCCAGTATCTGAACGAAATGTCGTAACTTACAATGTTCAAAAATACTAAAAATCATGCATCAAGTGACGTGATTTCACGAACAGTTCAGCACACAACAGCCCCAAAGTATTGAAGCGACATTTTATCAGGTGACTTCCCCAAAGCATCCAACAAAACCTGAATCCCACTCACAATTACGCCACAAATCATACAGAATCCCTATTCGACCAACGATTTCAAAAGTTCCCCAACAAATCCCCTAAACACCCTCATCTCTCATCAGCCACCTGTCCCATCCACCCCATAATCGCAACCGTCCAACATTGACGTCGTCCATCCCTCTCCCTTGTGCTCCTCTTTTTCATTCTACCCGAACAACTCACCCAACACCACCCATCGCACAAAGCAAGCTTCGGGCAAGCTGATCCGGTACTCACCCTTTATGAAATCCACTGCCATCTCCAGTCCGTAGGTGTCCTTATCGCAGTCGTCGAGGATGTGCGCGCCAATCTTGACACCTGGCACAATGCCCTCCCCCTCGTTCAGCTTATCCAGAGTGTAAAGCATGGCCTCGAGGGCTTGAACACCACCTTGAGGCATGACGGGTCCGCAGGTGACCGTGTCCTCCCTCTCGTGGACCATCATCAGTCCACCTAGCACGAGATCTCCTTCAACGACAGCTTCCTTCTTCACGGGCCAGCTGACTAGCGAGTGAGCGTTCAGATCCATGGATCGGAACTGACGTCGTCCATGACGAATTGGATGATGGGTTTCCGGGTTCTCGTACCGGAAGAGACTCTGACGAGATCGTCGACGAGTCCTCTCATCGTTCTCTACGATCTCGTCCACGTGGGGGTAGAAGTTCCGCGGAGATCTCGCAAGGTAGGACGATTGCTCGAGATCGAGGTCGGTCTCTAGATCCGGATCGTCCCTGGATCGGGACAGGATCGACAGCCACTTGTCCCGGGGCTCGTAATCGGCCGAGCACACCACGCCGAGCAGCAACACCACCAGAAGCTTCATGACTTCATCGTTGGAGCCGTTTACGCTGCGGTTACCCGGCCGCCTCGTGCAAATATCGTTACACCACCCACGTTAACGACGTTAGGTCAACGGTGTCACGATGGACACAGATTCCGCGGCGCGATCCTCGACGGGTCCGGACCTCGGCCCGTCGCATTGCAGGCTGACAACGCGATACGCTCCCGGATTTTCACAACGGATTTTCGACGGATTTTCGACGGATTTTCGACGCCTTTCTCTACACCACGGTTAGGTCTGGTTTTCTCTCTTGTTTGCGGGCCTCGGACTCGCACTCCGGCTTTCTGCGGACTGAATATTGATTACCGGTTGATGGCGGTTCGATGGCTCGGCTCGCACGATCGTTCGATTCACGAGGAATCGACCTCGCTTTAGGGAAAAGTCGATGCGGAACCCGATCCGCTTTTACTGCTGATGGCGGTCGTTATATGGCTCGATCCATGCAATGAGAGCTCAGAAGAGAATGAAGGCAGGAGAATGTTCGCGGACGGGAATGCTCTACCGAGGATATCTCGATGTTTCTTCGACGAAAATTGTGCCCCAATCGTTACAAACAGTCGAATCGTTTCTTTTATCGTGCTCGGATTATTGCATCCGATTATATGCACTTACCGTATGGAGTTTCATGAAATTTCGGTAGGCATTGAACTTTAAATCGTATCGCATCCCAGTTGAGCCTGAATTAAGCGGGTCTTGGCCTATTTTTAAATAAGCCTTGGCTTCATCTGAGTTGAAGTGAACGGGAACTTAAATTACAGTTTTTGATAGAATACACTGATTCTGAATCACTTTTCTTTGAGTATATTTGAATTATGTAGTATTATATTTTCCTCTATTTCAGAATTATTATCGCTACTGGATCGTCCACGTTATTTTCGTAATCTCGTCGTAGGCGGGCATGTAATTAGTACGTTCCTCTCAATTAACTTTCATATAACTAACCAGGTATGCGACCGCCGGCTTCCACCTTGAATGCTAGAAATTGTTCTACCTTCCTCTAACAAAATTTCAGAACTGCTTTGCATTCCCATTGTTCGGACAATTATACACTTCTTTATGCTAGCAGTGAAAAAATGTGCACCGAATGTTCCGAGCATGAAAAGATCAAACTGATTGAACATCACGTGAAATTTAAATAACCGTCCTGCTCACAAATTCGTTAACATATATTCCCGATCAGAACGAACCTTTATGCTCGCAGTGAAAAAATGTGCACCGAATGTATCGAGCATGAAAAGATCAAACAAATTGAACATCGCGTGAAATTTAAATAACCGTCCTGCTCACGCATTCGTTAACATATATCCCCGATCAGAACGAACCGCGATAATTAGTCCGTAATTATATATTTACTTCGGTTATTCTTTACTTTGAAGTTCCATCGCGATATTCAACTCGAACCCAAAATTTTCGATTTCTTGCTTCCGTGAATAAACACGCGGGTCACTGCAAAATTACGGACACAAAGCAGGGTTTCAAGCACTAATTAACATGTACTCGATTAATGTGAGAGGTCGGCGTGGCTGCGAAGTTGCGAAGTTGCAGTAAAATAACCGGGAAATCAACAGAAGTCGGAAAATCATTCGATGCTACGACTATCGCAAAACCGATACCACGAATTTCCGGTGGTTCAGTCGTGCTGTGTAATCAACGCCATTCAATGCGCTCTTGAACGCGAAGCTTCGGTTGACAATTGAAATTCACCGATCAGCCGGTCGCCCTACGAAAAATTTGGCTGATTAACTGAATCGCAAATACCGCACGGTACACTGTGCGTTTGTTATTTGACACTTGACGGTTTCCGCTACTGTGGCCTATCGTTCTGGGAGTTTGTTAAAAATTTTCTACCCAGGGGATCTTGTTTACATTCGCGTGGATTGCACAACTATTCAACGAATGTAATTAGCAATTTCTAACAGCCACACGGTAGCGTTATCGAATTAAAGAAAATGAATATTTACTGAAATCGATCAAATTTATTTCTCCTTGGATATACAGTAGGACCTCGATTAACCGGATCTCGATTATAAATAAATATCTGTTTAAATATGATTATTAGACTGCGAATCTTTATCTATACAAATAAAAATGTAAATGTTCGTTTGTTCGGAATCTTAAATCTCCGAAAGTTCTTCACCGATTGCTTTGAAATTTTGACACAACGTTGCATTCGAATACGCGAGTGTTTTTATATAACAGACGGAGCCACAGCAACGGGTGGCCGGGTACAGCTGGTGCAAAATAAAAATATTATGCGTTGATTGCGGGAAGCAGGAATAACATAAAAATTTAATTCATTCCTTAACGACTATGTTACATTTAAAGTAACATCATTCTTGAATGTTCTAAAGTTTTTACTGTTTTATATTTCTCCCAATTACTTCATGAATGCATAGAGATCCGCAGTCAAACGGTTCGCAGGAATAACATAAAAATTTATTTCATTCCTTAACGACTTTGTTACAATCAAAATAACATCATTCTTGAATGTTCTAAAGTTTTTACTGTTTTATATTTCTCCCAATTACTTCATGAATGCATAGAGCTCCGCAGTCAAATGGTTCGCAGGAATAACATAAAAATTTATTTCATTCCTTAACGACTTTGTTACAATCAAAGTAACATCATTCTTGCATGTTCTAAATCTTTTACTGTTTTATATTTCACCCAACCCATTTCTTTATGAATGCATAAAGATCCACAGTCAAATGGTTCGCAGGAATAACATAAAAATTTATTTCATTCCTTAACGACTTTGTTACATTCAAAGTAACATTATTCTTGAGTTTTCTATATATTTTATTGTTTTATATTTCGCCCAACCAATTTCTTCATGAATTCATAAAGATTCGCAGTCAAATCGTTCGCAGGCATAACATAAAAATTTAATTCAAAGTAACATCATTCTTGAATTTTTTAAATCTTTTACTGTTTTATATTTCACCCAACCAATTTCTT
>CM052187.1:4627590-4639648 GCA_028455805.1 Lasioglossum figueresi
TGTGGACAATTTTTATTTTGCACAAACATTGGGAGTATAATGACAAATGTTAATCTCCCAGTTTCGATTTGATTAATTACGTGATTCTGATTGAATGAAATTGCGTATTGCCCGTATTTGGTAGTGAATGAATTTACTGGACTAATGAAGAAGTCGTGGGGATAATAATGGGTGTCCTGTGGTGCTGCAATTAAATATTCCATATATTGAATATTGCTTTAGGTACGTATTCCGTCATTATTGCACAAACCAATGAACTTCAAGACAATACCGTAGAACTGCAAACGAATATCGTGTATTAATATAGTGTAATTATTCTCACTGTTGATACTGTTATCAAAACATTTCCTTTCACTATTGTACACATCAATGAAACGTCATAATAATATTGCATAATTGTCGAACACGCTGGTACAACGTAATGTTCTGTATTTCTAGTTTTATGATCATCAAATATTATGCTGTTATCGCTATGAACTCAAATTACATGAGTTCGCAGTCTATCTCTCATGCAGATTGGATTATCACTCCGACTATTATATGACAAGTACTAAAATTGACAGTTTAATCCATGGTGCTAGAATATATTACGCTCAGTAGAATATTACAGACACTAGTCAGCCAACAGTGAGCTTAACCTTGTAATAAACGTAACGGGTCATTCGGCAGACTATTGCTGCACGTGTCGTACCTCAAACATAGCGCTGTGATACGAGCGTTATTACGTTCGGTAGTGTGTTCTCACAATAGTCAGACATCAGAGAACATGATATTGATCCGAGTACAATATTATCTTTTCTGGCGTGCACTTACAAGATGGTGACACAATATCCTGGAACGAATTGGAATAATCTGTCCAGTGAAAATATCCTGCAACGAACAGACAACGTTTAATTTTCAACATTATGCGACGCGGGACATTATTTCACGGCACCAGTGCAAATACTTGATTTGCAGAAGCTAGTAGAACCTCGCGCAGAGTAGTCGCGATCTTTCGCAGATATTTCAACCGTGATCATTCATTCAGCCTATTAATTACACATCAGATACTGCGAAAAAGATTGTTTAAATCGTAGTTGAAGAACAAGTACTCGCAGAACCGGAAACGTTAATTTCGTTCGAGAGAGGACATTCAGTCTCCCGCGCGAACGTTCCCGACTCTTCATAATATTCTCTCGCAATGAATTCCTCTTCACGACTCTCGTTGTTTGTCACCGTTTCTTATTTCTCGTCCGCTTCTCCCAAAAGCCGGTTCCCGCACGAATATCCTGCGGACGATTTGATTGTCGTTTCCTTTTTGTCCGTGAAGGCACCGCGAATAAAAATGGCACACACCGCGCTCCCGAGACTCGGTCTCTGGCAACTCTTCCGAAAGCGATAAAAGAGCAATTACGATGGCCGCGAGGCGAGGAATGAAAACGTCGGAAAGGTAATGGCCTCTTCTCGTAAATTCATCAGCCCCCGCCCGTGGAGACTGTAGTTAACTTTTTCGATTATGTAGCGATCGTGGAAAATATAATTGGCAGCCACTTCATTGTCAGCGGTGCAGTGTAATCCCGAGGACGGCTCCGCAAGTTTCGACTGTCGCCGGTGAACCGTAAAATATTATTACTTTGGTGAATGGTACTTGAAATTATAGTCAATCAAACTTTATCGTTCCGACCGTTGAACGATGCCGAGCAAAATGTTACGGTATAATGTGGAAGAAAATCGACTGGTCGAAATATTCAGAAAGAGATCATTCAATTAACCAGTTAACTGCGTTCGACGTGTATACGCGTCAATCCGGAACTCCATTGCGGTGAAGTAACAATAACCTTTTCAAGAATGAATTGTTAATTTTTTATCAAATAGAAATGTAATCCTTCCTCGTTTTTCGTCAAAGGGTCTAGCCGGATAAGCATGGGCCAGCGGCCACCGCTCCGATTTTCCTGATTCCTGTTTTAAAACATCGTTTTATGTGTAAAAAAACATTGTGTAAAATTTCAAATGTCTACCCCCACCGATAAGGGTGATATTGGGATTAATTCCCCCGCACTTAAATGAAATTTGCTCTAAAACGAGAACGGATACACTCTATATTTCAGATTTTTTTCAGAATTTTTTGCTAATTATTTATAGTTGAAAACAATTAATTAATTTTTTGGGAATTTTTTTAACCATCTTCCCCTGGGTTGACACCCACAAAGAAATTCCAAAATATTGCGACGATGCTAAACTATTTTTCATAAAAATCTCAGAACTGTCCGTTTGGTGGAACAGTGTCAAAAAAATAAAGTATGCCGGCGAACGCTCGTAACGGCGCAGCGACCGAGTCCGCTTGCGGTGGCTAGCGATGGGAGCGAACGGGAAGTCAGCGCCTGTACGGAAGAGCTGAGACATGTAGATATGCGACTAAATCTAATACATGATTACAGTTGGAAGTCTAAAGAATTATATTTTAGGAGATAGCTTACATCGAGTTCGAATCCTCCTCGAGTCAAAAATTTCTTGTTTTTTCTTTTTTTATATGCATTTATAAACTAAACGATTTTTATTGTTTGCAGTTCAATATTCTATAAAACAAACATAATTATTAATTTGTAATTATCATATAGATTAAAATGTTCTACATGTTTCCAATTTTGGGGAAATATAAATCTAATTTTTAATATTTACTCCTATATAATGGATTTATTCTTTTTCTTTTTACTCCTCGTTACTTTACTATAATGCAATACGATGCTTTGTATTTCTGCGCTCAAATTCTGAACACTGTGAAATAATAATATCTTGCGCGTGTACCGAGACTGCGAATGTATGATTGCGTAACAGCAATAATTTTTTCGTGGCAAGCCGCTTTTGAACATGCCGCAAAGTCGGCATATTGCTTGATCTCTCGCAGACGTTACAATGTTATTTGGTCACACGCTCATTCGTTTGGTCTAACACGTTCAGAATGAGCGCGGTTCCATTCATCGGCTGGATCACAATAATAAAAGAAAAAATTATTGTTGTTACGCGATCATTCCTTTTGCACGCATTTTTCTTCATCGATGTAAGCTATTTCCTAAAATATAATTCTTTAGACTTCCAACTGTAATTATATATTAGAAGATTTCGTCGCATATCTACATGTATCAGCTCTTCCGTACAGGCGCTGTTTTCCCGTTCGCTCCCATCGCTAGCCACCGCAAGTGGACTGGGTCGCTGCGCCGTTACGAGCGTTCGCCGGCATACTTTATTTTTTTTGACACTGTTCCACCAAACGGACACTTCTGAGATTTTTATGAAAAATAGTTTAGCATCGTAGCAATATTTTACAATTTTTTGGTGGGTGTTAACCCAGGGGAAGATGGTTAAAAAAATTCCCAAATATGAAAAAAATCTTAAATATAGAGTGTATCCATATCTTTTGTTTGCCGTTCATCCTATGCCGATATCTCTTCTCGTTTTAGAGCAAATTGCATTTAAGTGCATTGGAATTAATCCCAATATCACCCTTATCGGTGGGGGTAGACATTTGATATTTTACACAATGCTTTTTTAGACATAAAACGATGTTTTGAAACAGGAATGAGGAAAATCGGAGCGGGGGCCGCTGGCCCATGCTTGTCCGGCTAGAACCTTTATAATAGGTCCATTTGCTCTGCGTTCGACGTGTATACTCGTCATTGCTTGATTTCAATTCCGCAGTTAAGAGGTTAAAAGATTATAATACGTCCAAAATACTTTTAACACTAGGTTTACGGAGCTGTAGAAATAACTATTTCACATTTCTTTATAAACATAACAAGGATGTGTCTATCCAAGTTTTTTTCTATTTTTCCAATAATATATACCCAAAGAAATAAATTTGGTAAATAATTCCTCAGGAAAGCAACTTTACAATCTTAATAATCGCAAATTAAGAATATTAGAACCCGTCATTTTGACGAATCCCGTAAATCTAGTGTTAAAGAAGAATAGCAGTAGACGTTGTTTCAAGTAGAATATCCTTGTAATGGTCAGACAATGTTTCGGAATTCGTACACATGCGGAGGATTAATTTATGCAAAATCATTTCTTTACCGGCATCGAATAATTGACATTGTATAGCAGAATGTTTAAGAGTTTGCTCGATTGAAACTAGAGAAAGGAAAATGAAGACACGTGGATGGGAGCCTGGGAAATTGCGAGGCAGCAATTTAGAGCCAGCGGGAGATTGGATAATTAGAAGGCCAGCACGAAATACTAATAATTGCCGTTGCCGTACCGTTGTCAAACGATCCCCACTTATTTCATTTGAGACAGCAGAGAGACAGAGAAAGAGAGAGAGAGAGAGAGAGAGGGACAGAGTACCCACGAAACTCTGAGAATAGATGGAACCGGATGCGCTAACAGCCGCTAGGTATCCAATTATAGCACTGGGTCGTGCAGCCTCGCGGAATTGCTGCGAAATCTAAGAGCGAAACTATACGGTAGAGCGTCGGGGATCGCCTCTAACCGTTCCGAGTCGAGTTTCCGATTTATCTAATGAAACTTCTTGCTCAAACGATCCCCTGCTCGCTCGGATTAGAGCCGAATTTACCCCCGCGTCTTTATTGCATCAGCCACGCTCCTCTCCTTTCCTCGATTCGTCGTCGAAAGTATTTTTCGAAATGTCTGCCTCGCCGCCGCGTCGTCGTCGTCGTCGTCGTGCATCGAGAGGAAACTCCCATTTTCCTTTAGCATCTGGAGTGTCTCGTTCTTTGCATCCGACAGGGAGGATTCGGTATCGATTCTCGGTTAATCGACACGTATTCCGGCCGTCAATTTATTCCTCTCGAGGAAAATGGAAATACTCAGTTGCAGACGTCAAGGAATTCTACGGCGAAATACTCGTGCATGTCGGGTGCTGCGAATTTTCTGACAGACGTCTCGCCGCGTTTCTGCCGACGCGGTTGATGTAGAATGATAAATTGCAATTTGACTATATCCTCCAACGGAGTGCATTATTTTATGCGGGCACACCGTGTTTCATGACGTGCAGCGTACGTGAACGGCGATGTCTCAATTCAGTAGAATAATCTTGTTGTGGTCAGGCGCTAGTTAAGGTAATTGATCGGGATATTTTCTACCGAAGTAGAACGTTCGCGTTCTAGTCAGGCAGCGCGCGGGAAAATTGTTTTCGTACATTCGGAATCGAATTAACCAAGTTGTGGTAAGTCTATTATAGTCGCTAAAGACATTAGAGGAGAAAGTTTTTGAGTTTCAAGTAGAATAGACGTGCTGTAGTCTGGCAATGGTTACGAAAACGCGTTTAGATCCTCTCAGAAATAAGTTAGGTAGAATATATTCACCTTGCCCGATGATAATTACCTATATCAACAGAATAACTATTCGACTCTGAAGTGAAAAGTTCTTGCAGTGGCCAGACAAAGAAGGGGATACGCTTGCGTGAATTAAATCGACTGGCATGTCTTGCATTGCACCTAGTTGCTTACAGGTAGATTACATTTTTTATCGTGCTCGTTGGAACAGTCTCCTAATGACCAGCCAGTAGAAAGCATAATTCCGTAATAATAGTTGCTCCAATTTTAGTAATGCGTCCTCGGGATCGTTAAAAATAATTACTCCTTCGAAGATACGTTCAAATACACACATCTCAAAATTAGATATCCGGCGTCGTAGTCGCGACTGCGACTATTAAAGGTAGAATGCAATTCGCATCGTTGTTCGAATTAACATTTTCTGGTCTGACGATTAACCTCGAAGCGCCGCAAACCGCGGAGCACAAATTCGAAATATTCTTTGTTCGTTTCACGGTCCTTTCTTAGCGGCGCTGTGATTCTTCTCGGCACGGTTAATCGCGCGTGAAAGGTTTAAGTGCTATCGGTAATTTGTTCCCTGGTCTGTCTCGGCTGGGTACTCGCGGACCAACACGGCAGAAAAATACCGTGCAACGGTGTTGCACAAGTATTATATTGCCACCGGTGGTATCGATTCGCAACGACGCGAAACAGCACTTCCGCATATTAAATCTCCCGCCAGAGAGGAAATTGCTTTACGAAAAGATTGACTCGCTTTCCCACTGTACTTTCTCTCGATCCTCGATGGATTTCCTCATTCCCGACCGCCTGGTGAACTTCAAACTTTCAGCTGAATGCACCTGTTCTTGAATATTAACCGGTCCATTCACGCGGAACATGGACTGATCGGCTCGCGAACGCGATCAGAGAAAACTATTTCCGTTTCACGTTCATTTAGAGCGGATCCAAGGTGCTTATATCCTTCCGTATCGCTGTTAGTTCTACGCTTATGCTAGCTGGCACATTTAACTTCTCAAGTTTCCACTGCATTTGCATCGCTTTAGTGCGGGGAGGGAGGCTGAGAAAGTATATCATGAACATTTCCATACGCTCCCCCATCGCATCAGGTTTCATCAAAATTGCCGTGTCACAGTTGGACGATTTTTCGGGGAATGTAATATTGAATTCTGGGATGTATCCTCGACCGACGTTCTCTGCGATATGTAATCTACACGATAATATGCAAAATATTGTAATATCTAATCTGAAACTACAGTGGCCGAAATTTCTATAAAGTCATCTTCGTATTCATAGATATTTGGAAAATATCACCATTTTTGTTGATTTATCGTATCTGGTCTTGTGCCTTGTTAACACTCGGATAGAGGGACTACGCACTTTGGACCGCTATGTTCACTATTTACGTTTGTTTTGATTTTTTCTGCATGATGCAGAACACAAGTGCGAAGTTTCTATAAAGTCATTTAATGTTTCTCTGGATTCCGAGCAGAAAACTACGGAAAATTTGAAATATTCTAAAAGTATTAGTTTTAGAAGTCATAGAAATCCTGTTTCTTATCATTTGATTCACGTGTATTAGAATACCGAGAGTGTAGTATCGTAAATTCATCGCAACCGTCGCCGAGCCTGGACCCATGTTTTGGGATTTATGAACATCTCCAGGAAACGTATTTTTAGGGACCGAACGTGAGGCCTGCGTGGGCCATAAAGAGTTTGGACCGCCGGGGAAAATCCGACGGTCCCGGGGAAAACCCGAAGGTCCCTGGGAAAGCTGAAGGGGACGGAAGGGCTCATCGGAAAGTGCCGATGGGCGAGAAGACAGAGTTGTTTTCCGCGTCGAGCGGTACTAGTTGTAACGAGTTGGAGCTGTGCTCACACATTTACCACGTGTATTTATCAATCCCATTAAACTGTTTTATTTCCCTATCTCGAACTTCAATTAATCCCCACAAGAGGAAGAGTGCTAACAATTGAAGAAAAAGCATCGATCGATGCTTATAAAAATTTGCAATCGCTATGAAAATTAATCGTTCGTATGCTGTGATTAATAATTATATCAATTTGCGTGAAAATTACGGCAAAAATCATTTTAAAAGTGGTAATAAAAAATTTGTCAAAGAGACAACATTTATTATTAATGACGTCTGCGGCTAAGGAATGGAAAAATGCAGCACAATTTCGAGCTGAATTGGAGCTTCAAGTGACAGCAAGACGCGTGCAACAACTTTTAAATTCTTCTGGGCAATTTGTGTGGACAAACATGCAACGTAAATCAGGCCTAAAAGAAGTACATAAACAGGCCCGTCTTGATTTCGCACGAGCACATATGTCCTGGACGAAAGAGTGGGAGTCTGTCATTTTATCAAATGACAAAAAATTTAATTTGGATGGGCCTGATGGCTGTAAATATTATTGGCATGAACTGAGAAATGAGAATGATATGGGCTGCGTTCAAAACTGACAAAAAAAGTCCAATGTGTTACATAAATCACAAAATAAATTCGAAAAATTATACAAATTTGTTAGACATTGTTCCAATACCCTTTACAGAAAATATTGATATATGTGTATGCTGCGGTACACGCGTCGAAGCACATAAAGCAGTGGCTTCTTGAAAGAAACACCAATGTTTTGCTTTGGCATGCTTGTTCCCCTGATATAAACCCTATTGAAAATGTTTGGAGTACCATTGCGCGACAAGTTTATAAAAACTGCAAACAACACAACTCCATTAGCGAACTAAGGGATGCGGTGAATGAAGCGTGGGTGTCTGTTAAAACAGAAACGCTACAGAAGTTAGTTTCGTCGATGCTCAATCGTATTTTTAATATAATTCAAAAAGATGGAGCATGCACTAGATATTAAAATAGAAACAATAAAAAAACAATCTTTAATTTCAACTTTATCCGTGTAAGACGAAAGTGACATTATAGAAATTTTGCAGTTTGTTCTGCGTAAAATTATATTTTTCTTTTCTTTTATCGATAAATGTTATGCTTATGTTTTGAAATCGATGTGTATGCTTTCTTTATGTAATCCCGAAATCCTATCAAATACAAATATTTCATTGGTATGGTATAATAATAAAACTTCGTTACAAGACACAGTGACTTTATAGAAATTTCGGCGAGTGTATGTCTAGCGATATAGAACCACTATGGTCAGACGTGCAATTCGTCACCGACAATTTAGATTGGACCTATTCATTTTGATTACAAATTCGTAAAGTCCGCAGTCCAGTGATAAACAGAGAATGCCGTATGAAATTCGATTTTAAATGGACATAACGAATTCGATTGAATATAAAAGTAAGTAGAATATGTCGTGATTGGTCGGACACTAATTGGCTTGCGTCAACGTCAATAATATCGCGCGTTCCATAACGCGTTACATTATATCGAAAATTCTGCTGTGGCTAACGCGAATTGTAATTAGATCGATCTATATCTTACAATGCTATTACAGCAAACCGCCAATGATGACCAGATCGCGAGGGGTCCGTGGCGGAGGCAGATCGATAGATGACCGACACATATCATCGCGCGCGAGATTAACTTACACGCGTGCTTGAACACGTGCGGCCATACAATTGCATGGTACCCGGCGCGGAAAGTTTCGGGCCAAGTTGCTGAACATAATTTCAGGCGAAACAGATGTTGCACGTTCGAGGGAATTACCTCTTGTCCGTCTCCAAATTAATTGCCAGATTGGCTTCCTGCCAGGCGACGGCGATAACTCGGGCCGCCCCTATTTTTAACCTACCGTGGAGAGCTCTTAACTCAAGATGAGGAGCGCGGAAGTGGGTGTTAAATGTCATGGAAGTTGTATTTCAAAATCTGACCGTCACGTTCTCGCGTTCCGGAGCACCGCTACCTTAATTTAACGCGAATTACTCAGCCTTTAATGGTCCCTTCCTTCACGTTTTTATTTCGAAGAATGGAATTCTCGCAGTGTTTTCGCCTCGAAGAATTTCCGCAGCGATTATCATAATTTATGGCAATCAGGGTACTGCGGATTTTGTCCATTTGGAACAGAACCGAGTGGCTGCGGTGTGAAACAGGAAAACGATTAAAAAAATTGAAGAATACCGATATATTACTGTGGATCTCTACTGGAACGATTAAGAACAGAAAGAATCCGGAGAGTTAAAATAACTTGTGCCGCTAGATATTGCCTTTAGGTACCAAGTTTCTAAAAGCTCGATAGGATCATGGAACAGTTGCAAACCCATAAATTTTGATTTAATGGCTAACCTGTCGCGAACACTTACTCGGAGAGTCTCCAATGCTTTTCAGTTGCTAATGACTCAAGGGCTACTCCAATTTAAGGGACACATTCGAACGACGTATCTGCCGAGGGTTTCACAAAAGTAACGACCCACTCTCGATGAAAATGAATACCTACTCAAGAAACATTCCAGTTCGACCAATCGGGGAAAACTTTCAGCTGCAATTCCCATCGTTCACCGAGCCATGGAGCAATTAATGGGACAATGCGAAGGGTTATTCCAATTTGCGGAGAGCCGAAAAATACTTCCGCCGCAATCCCGAGGAACTAACGAGCGATTTACGGCTAAGCAGATATACGGAAACCGAAATCAGTTGAGCGATTAGGGTCTTGATTTAGCAAAGCATCGTGGAATCCGGCTTCTCGACGGTGGTCGGTCGGACACGTCGCAGTCTGGTAAACAGGAAACGAGCCGGCCGATCCTGGGCCGAGGCAATATCGACACGATTTACAGGCTAATAAAACCGAACGCAATAAATACTGCGTAACAACGGCTGGCAGGATCGTAAGCGGCGATGGCCCGGAAGAGTAAAAGCCGGCCGGCATTATTTTCTGTGAGTGGCTCGCAAACCATCGGCATTAGGGAACATTGTCGCCCCTCGATTCGACGGGCCTCCCCTTTTGTTTTGCCGGGAAGCGACAGTTTGCCCACGGGGATCGGTTCTAGGTGATAACTAAGTATATTGGAGGCGATGATAGCTTCAGGTAGTTCGTGCCATCCACCGGCGACAAACGGATCTCTCATCCGCCGGTTTGCGGGAAACTTCCAAGAAATCCCGACGACGTCTGCGATGGGCAACTTCCTAATGGGAATTAATCGCGGCCGTATCGATATTCGATGGCTGCTCCAGGCTTCGCCGACTAAATCCATGGACGTCTCCGGACGGACCCTTCACTATCCAAGTTTCTGTCCGGGAACCGATACCGCTTCCCCGGCGATTTGCTAATGACCCGAGGAACAATGGGAAATCGACGCATTCGACGGGAATTACAACCGTCGCTTTATACGCTTACTTGCACCACTTGAGTGGAAACAGATTCTTCCGAACGGCGCACAGTGCGGCATGTAAATGGACATTCGAGACAAAAATCATAACTTCTAAACTAATAAATTTTTGACGTAAGTACCTTGATAATTTTTTAAAGGGAGTATACAGATGCATCGATTAATGCACGAAAAATATAAGGTTCCATTAGTAAAAAAGTTTATTCTAATTTTTTTTTTAATGAAGAGTTTTTTATGATTAGTTGTTATTGCAATTTGTTGTCAACTGTATACTGTACAGGGTGTTAAGAAATGTTTGGTCTCGGCAAGCATAGGCGTATTCTATATTTTCGGATCGATGGAGATCTGTAAAAAAAAATTGATGCAAAATTGTCCTTGACCTTGAATTTCAAGGTCAAATTTTTTTTTATTGCATTGTATTCTACGCATCATGAGGATAAAAGTGTCAAAGGAACTATGGGTCTAAACTCAACCGTTTCGCCAAAAACATTCAGGATTGTTGACCGATCTGCGCCTTATTATACCGCGTGAGAGGCGTCGTTTTACTTATTTTATGCACGATGGAGCACCACCACACTTTAGTCGGCCGGTTCGAGACTTTTTAAATCGAATGTTTGGATCCAAATGGATTGGTCGAAGACCTGCACCAATTATATGGCCTCCACGATCGCCCGATCTAAATCCATTAGACTTTTTCTTATAGGAAGCGGTAAAGGAACAGATATATAAATCGGAGCACGAAATAAGATCTGTGGAAAACTTGAAAATTCGATTAGAGAATGCCGTCCAACATTTACGAAGTATACTAAATTTACATCAGCGAGTTATAAACAATATTCAGAACAGATTAGAGACCTGTTTGCAAAACAATGGTGGCCATATTGAAGCTGGCTGTCAAGCTCGGCTATTAAGAAATATTAATCAGAATGGATCGGTTCTTTGGCTAAGAAGAAGAAATAGAAGATGAACATCTTTCAAGACTTACAAGATAATATTGATTATGATTGATTATGTTAGATTTCCGATAAACAACAGATAAACAACAATAGTAACTGCATGCTTCATTAGTAATAACTCTACTATTATTTTTTATGAGAACGGTTGAGTTTTGACCCATAGTTCCTTTGACACTTTTTATCCTCATGATGCGTAGAATACAATACAATAAAAAAAAGTTTGACCTTGAAATTCAAGGTCAAGGACAATTTTGCGGCAACTTTTTTTTACAGATCTCCATCGATCCGAAGATGTAGAATACGCCTATGTTTGCCGAGACCAAACATTTCTTAACACCCTGTACAAATATTTAGAATAATTTTCTCGGCGCTACGGTTTCGATCAAATTCTACACTATATAGCTAATTTGTAACACTCCAAACGTATCTCGATTCGGATTCGAATCTTGTTACGTCATATGAGACCACGTTGCTGCAGAATTCTACTGTATACTGTACAACTTTTGTATGATAACATCACAATATTTCTTTAAACTTGA
>CM052187.1:4639748-4711690 GCA_028455805.1 Lasioglossum figueresi
GCTGGGACTGTTTCAGAACAGTGGGACGCCGTTTCTGTTAAAGGGTGATAAAATTAAAATGATTAAAGGATGCAAGTAATTTTTAGTTACATAAATCCTGCTTCCCACGAGATAGGCGCGTGTAGTTTATACACTCCGCGACAAAAAGATGGCACACCCGTAAATATTGCTATTTATGAAAACTGTGACCAATTTGATACGTTTCTCTTCGTGTATGTACTTCGGTGAAGCTTCAAGATTACTTACACCGACGGAGTTAAGCGGAGATTACAGATTTTAGTCTAAATGCAAACAACCGGGGTCACCGACGCGAGAAAATGATGGCACAATCTTAAAATTCTTTCTCTGTAGTTAACACTAGACCGTCAGACTGTTTGTATCGTGTACTATTTTACTGTGCATTAAATATTGTGCGTGTTCCTTATTATCTTCTATTGAAATTACACTATGGGTAGTGGAAAATCTTTATTCGATGCTGAAATAAAAACGATTTTGACATTGCATAAAGACAATTACTCGTATAATTTATTAAAAAATCCTAAAACATACGGTAAGAAAAAGAGTTCCGGTCGACCGAAAGCAGTAAGCGATCGCGGAAATCGTGCAATTTTAATAGAAGCTTCGAATTCTTCGGGAACATCACGACAAATCGCTAAAGCAGCTGGCGTACATACAAATGTACGTAATGTGCAAAGGATAATAAAAGAATGTCCGCACTTAGTTCGAATGAAATTGAAAAGAAAACTACCTATAACCGTTCAGCATAAATCGGAGCGTCTGGAATTTGCACAAGAGCACATACATTGGAGAAAAAAATGGCGTCGTTTTATTTTTAGTGATGAGAAAAGGTTCAATATAGATGGGCCGCGATGGGATAAACCTAGTGGTAAATGGAGATCAACTCGGAGAAATGTTTCGAGAAGTTACAGCGACAGCAGGGATAAAGTTTCGACTGTGGAACGAGACACAATTCTTCATGGATGTCGAATAACTTCTTTATATCCTGTGATATCTTTTTCGGAATTTCATTTTTAATTTCATTTTTAACTTCATTTTTAATTTCATTTTTAATTTCATTGCTTGAGTCGTTCGATAATTTTGTCAAATTGTCACCTGTCGACGCGCTAACTTTTGATTGACTGTATGCGTATCAGTTTGATAAAGATATCAATTATGTTTTAATTTAAATAATCCAGGCTCGACTCATTAGAAATGAAGATAATTGTGATTGAAAAGATGCCATTTGCAGTCGTGATTTCAAAAATTGATTGGACACAAATCTGTACTTCAATAAATAAACAGAGGAACAGATATATAACCGATTGCATGTCTGTCACGACTCGATAATTTTGTTCCTGTAAAATTCAGGAAATCAACTGCACCTCTCTGTGACATTTTAAATCCTCCGCAAAGCTGTTGCAGTTGTTAAAATAAATGGAGAAGTAAGATTTTTCCGGCAAACATTCGAACACAATTGCTACGGTTTATGGAGCTTGCGACGTTTTGGAGATTTAAGCACATGTTACGGCCGATTTGTAAATGCGCAGCTGGAACAAGCGGCACGCAGATCAAATAGACATTAAAGAAATAACTACAGTAAGACAATGATGTATTATACATGAGCAAGTGGATTGATCCGATATGTAATCGGGCAAGAAGAATGGGTCGCACATGCTGCGTATTCTGCGTATCCTCCGCTAATCTAGGCACATGCGGAGACACACCTGACAAGCAGATTGATTTGTTCTGGAGGTGAAACAAGTAGCACACAATACATTATACTGTCAGAGGACGTGGGGATGAGATGTGTACACTGTTAGTCAAATAGAATGACACGCGCATCTAATCTTCTAAGTAACCCATGAATTCTATTCAATTCAATGTGCAGAATGGCGCATGTCCCTTTTACAGCCAGTGAAATAAGATTGCATCTGGTCGGACAAGCAGAATGCAAAATGTGGGACCAGAAATACGAAAAGATGGAGCATGGTCAAACATTTTATACGTTATGAGTGACAAAAGTGAATTTTTCGTTTCTTTGGGAATTAAGACCGAATTGAGACCGAAACGTTGGAAATTGTTATAGGTGTTGATTGCAAAATTGCATAAGTGTGTAATAATTGATCGACTCGTGCGCCGATATCATAATTTTGAATTGTATTTACAATTTCTTCGATCGAAATCAAGTGAACATTTGGAATTAAGAAAGTTCATAAAAGCCTCGGTACAAATATAAAGATATTTTGAACAGTGCTAAAATAATAAATAAATCAGACCTAAATTGTCACTGCGTACTTTAGAAATCTATAAGATATTTTACATTGATATTTGTACACGGTTCCTCCAGCAATGAAGTTAAAGTTATTTAAATTGTGAGTGAACTTCGATTCTGCGAAATTGGCAAAGTTTGATCGTGTCGAACGTTTCGACCAGATATCCGCGCGACCATAAGGGAATAGTGGTTTATGCGATCGTGCCGCATGCAGTTCCCGTGTTTGTCGTTCTAAGCACAGTATCATTTTACGGCTACATTATTGTTAGGTCGTTACCGTCGGGTAATGGAGCCTTTCTTTTGGTATACTTGGCGCAACGATAAAAATTATGAGGGAAGTTAAGTGGCAGTAATGAGCGAGCTCTGTGACAGGCTAAGGCTAGAAGGGGGCTTCTTGCTCGGAAGAAAACGAGCGTGTGCACCCCGCGTGCCAAGTAACGAGAAACTCAAGAACGGTTCGAGGACCCGTCGCCGTGGACCTCAACGAAAGTGTTCAATTTTTACCTGCGCGATAGCCTAAGTGAATATTATCCTTTACGCAGCGAACGCTATATTTGAGCGATAAGGTTGGTTTACGAGGCAATTTTCCCCGGGAACGGGCCACAAGCTCGCGTGTAATTGCACGTTTCGTCTTTCCTTCTTTATCTTTCTCCCCAGCCTGTCCACGAACCGACCGGGGAACCTTTAAAAATAAATTCGAAGGTGCAACGCTCTTGTTCGACGAGAACGAGCTACCAAAATTTGTTTTTATATTATACAAATATTCATTCGATCTTGAAATAGTTACTGTTACAATTGAAATCGTTCACGGCCATAGTTGAAGAGAAACTTTAAAGAATTTCATGTAAATTTGAACATAAGCTCTGTCACGACAATAATAAATATTTTATAATCTATTCAACTCGGTTCGAATTAAATTTTTTATTACACAGACCTTCATTGGATCTTGAAATAGTTACTGTTACAATTGAAGTCGTACACGATCATAGTTGAAGGGGAACTTTAAAGATTTTCATGAAAATTTAAACATAAGCTGTCACGACAATAATAAATATTTTATAATTTATTCAACTCGGTTGGAATTTAATTTTTTTTACACAAACCTTCATTCGATCTTGAAATAGTTATTGTTACAATTGAAATCGAACACGGCCATAGTTGAATGGAAACTTTAAAGATTTTCATGTAAATTTAAAAATAATCTGTCACGACAATAACAAATATTTTATAATTTATTCAACTCGGTTGGAATTTAATTTTTTATTACACAGACCTTCATTCGATCTTGAAATAGTTACTGTTACAATTGAAGTCGTACACGACCATAGTTGAAACTTTAAAGATATTAATGTAAATTTAAACATAATCTGTCACGACAATAATAAATATTTTATAATGTATTCAACTCGGTTCGAGTTTAATTTTCGACAGAATGGTTTCTTTCATCAAGAAGTATCAATGTCAAATTGTTCGAAGGACGAGACTACAAACCAGACGTTGAATTATTACAACAGTTGTGGTAATAATTTTATGGTCGTACACGATCATAGTTGAAGAGGAACTTTAAAGATTTTCATGTAAATTTAAAAATAATCTGTCACGACAATAATACATATTTTATAGCGTATTCAACTCGGTTGGAGTTTAATTTTGTACAGAATGGTTATCTTTCATCAAGAAGTATCAATGTCAACTTGTTCGAAGGATGAGACTACAATCCAGACATTGAATTATTAGAACAGTTGTGGTAATAATTTTATGGTCGTACACGATCATAGTTGAAGAGAAACTTTAAAGATTTTCATTTAAATTTAAACATAATCTGTCACGACAATAATACATATTTTATAACGTATTCAACTCGGTTGGAGTTTAATTTTGTACAGAATGGTTATCTTTCATCAAGAAGTATGAATGTCAAGTTGTTCGAAGGACGAGACTACAAAGCAGACATTGAATTATTAGAACAGTTGTGGTAATAATTTTTATTAGCGTAGGAAAGGGATTGATTTCATCGTCTGATTTTGGTATAGCGTTTCCCGCATGCATTAATAACAGAGTCTGTGCGTTTCTGCGGTACGATTATGTCAGCGTAGAACAAAGTTTCGACGCTGTCGACGTTGCCAGGTATCCGATCTTTCGTGTTGGACATTAATTTCGGGTTGTTATCGTGGCGTTCGAGCGTTGAAAAAGTGATTTTGTTGCGGACCCTGGTACGCGATAGCAGAAATTCCATTATTCATGAGACGGCGAGGCATGGAAAACGCGTGGCGCAATTTCAGCGCAATTGAGAATATGAGACGTTGTCGTGCGCCTTAGGTGAGCAGCCTAAAGTTGCAGAACGCTCGACTGTTATTGCAACCGTTAAATCTAAGTGCATGCTGCAAGTAGTTTTCCACGTTTCGAAGACTTTCAGCACACTCGAATGTAACTTCACGATGTTCGTATAATTCTGGGGAAAAATTTATGTTAATTACGTTTCGTGCTTCAACACATTCACTGCCACGCGAATTCTTTACGTGCGTCATAAGCGAGACTTATTTTATTCGTCGCGTAGATTAATGCTGCAGATACCAATTACTAATTGTTTAAAAACCATGGATTTGGTACTCAACCGCTTTTATTAATGTTCATAATCGTTGTAATGACTTTTAACACGATTTGAATGCATTTAGTAGTGTTGTGCATTATCAATGACAAATCTATTATGTTTATATACGAAGAAAGTGGAGATTAAAATTAATACAATTTATTAAACCTCATAATTTTATTTAAGTACTTTTGAGTAGTTCAAATTAATTGATTCATTTTTTTGCATATACAATAATTCTTATAATTGTTAAGTAATTGCTTGTACAAGCAGAGGTAATAAATTTACTATTCATCTATCGCTCGATATGATTGTGCTTGGTAATATTCATGTGTTAAAAGTTATTCCGTAGTTCTATTAGCCAGTTTTATAATGGTTATAACATTCCGAAAGAATAAATTTATCAATAATTACCACGACGGCGATCGAAATCTACTGAAATTGGTTGAGATGGGAAGAGATTCGCATCATTGCGCACGTGCTACCTGAGCTCGGCGAGAGCGCTCAGTCAGCCAGTCAGTCGGGTCGGGGGTTCCGGCAGAAGCGGTCGAGCTCCGGGACCAGGAGGACCAAGGAATAACCAGGAATCATCCAGAGCTACCTTGGTCTTCGTTCAACAATCTTATGGCAGACCTTTTTTTGTTCCTTCAACCTCCTTCAACAATTCTGTCCTTCAACTGTTCATTCAACGAACACCGTTAAGTATCATTTCTAATACTCTTCAATGGTTTCTTTGTTTACCCTTAGCCAACCTTCAACAATTCTATCCATCCTCTGTTTATTCAACGAACACCGTCAATTATTATTTCTAATGTTCTAATTGGAATTGCCATCGGAACAACTTTCTGTCTTGGGTATTCTTAAAATTAATACAGTAAAGTTGACCTCTATTCAACCTCTAGTTGAAGTAGTTGACCTCTAGTTGACCTCTAATTCAACAGAATTAGAAAATATGAATGTACAGTAAAGTCGAGATTACTGTCCTCAGTTAACACCAGGTTCTAAGTCCAGTGCCTACTCATTCCACTGGCGGATTGATCTCGGCTCGGGTATATCAGTGTAAACACCACGCATTCACTCGAATGATTCGAAATGTGCAACTTTCTTACTGTTCATTATTTTTTAATGAAATTTCACTATCGTATTTCTGGCATTTTTCTGATTAAAATAAGACCGAACACGATATAATTACAATTGTATTTAGTGGTTAAATCGACGATTCAAGATTCGATCGCAAGGAAGGACAGCATATGGGAAAGAAAGAGACACTCATTCTATCCTTCTCTATGTTCGGCTTCTCCTTTGAATTTCATTCTGACCTTCTCTATGTTCGGACTCTCCTTTGAAGTAACAAAAATGCGATCACAACGCCAGGATTGCTGTCCTCCAAAAACACGGCTGTTGGACAGTAAACCCGACTTTACTGTATTTCTGCAATAAAATTGATATTCCTCCGATCGGAGGTCCCTCCGGGGCTCATTAGATAAGAACATGAGTGGTGTGATCAAAAGATATTAGGAGCAGTCAGAAGCAATACGAGTAGTGGGATCTTGGCTGCTTCTACTCTTCACTGCAGAAGAGGAAACGAGTGTGAGTCCGTGGGCGGTGGGGTTTTCGTGGGTATGGGTAGGGATAAGTCACTACCCCTCAACTTTCATCTTAGGGAGGTGTGCGTAACAGCATTTCCCCATCGCCCTTAAACAAAACAAAATAGAAAACAAAAAAGAAAAAAGTCCCTCAGGGTTAGGGGAACCGCGAGTGAGAACGGGGTGTGGCGTCCCTGGGGCATCCGAAGCGCCTATAGGCCGCACTCGTGTGTGCAGTTCGTTTGGTTCTCATGAGCTCTGGTTTTATTCGCACTCTTGTGTGGGGTTAATTTGGCTCTTATGAGCTGATTTTATTCGTACTCGTCTTCGGCGTTAGTTTTTCTCTCATCAACTGATTGTATTCGCACTCGTGTGCGGGATTTAATTTTGTATTTCATTGTATTGTATCTAAACAGACGTGGACATTACTTGGCGAAACAAATATTTCAAATACTATTTAATATTTCAGATTTTATTTTGCTTAAAGAAAATAGTATTTTAAATAAGATATACAATTTTGAAAATAAAATATTTCTATTTGAACAATCTGAACATCAAAATAAAATATTTCTATTTCAACAATTTGATCCACGAAATAAAATATTTCTATTTGGACAATTTGAAACTCGAAATAAAATATTTTACTTTTCGCATTGTTATTATACCCTGAGAAACCGCATAAACATACAGTCTATCTTATCGTTAAGAAACGACTTACACTCAGAAATGTATCGAATTCGAACCATTATTTTCAGCAATATTTAATATTAAAATTGAAAATAACGGCAAAATACAAATATGTTCAATATTCTTCAAATAAAATACTATTTTCAAATACTATTTTCAAAAATTGTTGCCTCAAATAAATTATTTCAATTTTAAAGATTGCTGCATCAAATAAAATATTTTATTTTCGAAGTTGTACACGTACTTAAAAATAAATCGGATTAATTATTATTTTTCTATTTAAAATACTATTTTCCCCAGCTCTGTATCTAAATATGATTATTCTGTTTCAGCTATATTACAGCAGCGTTGTCGGTACTTTGGCTCTTATGATTTGCTGATTTTATTCGTACTCGTCTTGAGCGTTAGTTTTTCTCTCATGAACTGATTGTATTCGCACTCGTGTGCGGGATTTAATTTTGTATTTCATTGTACTGTATATAAATATGATTAATCTGTTTCAGCTATGTTGTAGCAGTCCACCATCGTTGTCGTTGAACGAAGAGTTTACTTTAACCTAATTCGGGGTGGATCAAGGGATCTTTAATGATTCCTTTGTTACCCTTGGCTTACCTTCTGCATGTCCTTTTCATTATTAATCCAAACACAAAGTTTCTGCTCTAGAATACGAGTACATTCAATGAACGCTGTCAATCCTTTTTTGCATGTCTAATAGGAAAATTTATTCTGAACTTTTCAAAAGTTCTTCTTCTCAATATTGATATTGTCGATTTAAAACATTCTCTCAGATTCACTGCTCGATATTTCTAATGAAACAATCGTTATTTTCAACAATATTTAGAAATTTTCATGGAAATGATGCAACAGAATTAATGAAAGTATGAAAATTGTCATCGACACAGAAAATAGCTAAACTATAGAAAACTATGAGGACATTGCGTTCGCCGTCGAGCACCGGACTAATTGCTTAAATTGCTCAAAGCTCATCGCTGCCGAGGATAATTGGAAACCCAATTAATCTAATTCGTAGCGTGCAGTGGTAGAGGAAACTAGAAAAAAATGTTGTACTGATAATATCGCTTTATGTTTCGACGAGCGTTCACTGTGCACAATGGTCGATTTCGTTCTCGCTGAAAGTCCTTGCGTTTGATGTGCGGTTCTGCTGGCTGCGAAAAGTTTGCCCGTTCGATGCAATGTGGGTGGTCAACCTGATACGATAAATTCGCGAGTGCTGGTTAAAAAAATATTGAATACATCAAGGCTGCCAAAAGCTTGATATCGAATTTCCGGTTACTTCGTGCGCGTGTATGGGATTCCATGTCATTTCCCTCTGCGTGTAACGAAATTCACGTTGCGGTACAAAGAAATGTTGCTGGTGTTGTAAAAAATGTTATATTTTAATAATCGGCATTATTATAAATGTGTCTGCAGTTTTGGCCCGTTCGTCGGACAAATGCCTGGCTATTCTACTTTAGCCTTGGTGTATTTTTATAGCAATTTTTATTATGTACGAATGTCTATTATTCGTCAACTCGCGTCAGATAATTTATTGATTTAGTGTATCAACTCGTGGTTCAGTTTCTACGTTGATATTTTAATTGTTTCCAGCTGAGAATGAATCTACAGTCCTATTCTCTCTCAGCGCACATATTAACATGTGTGGAAATAGCTCTGGTTCTTGCTACGTTGTTTATCAAATGGCGGTTCGTGTGCTAGGAACAAATATTATCTCAGCTTACGTTTCCTTAGGCAGCACATACGTCCATTTCCATTAGACTTTCTCTGTTATCAAGTACTTTGAAACTGTGTAATTTCCTTTGCTCGTAAATAGGAGCTGACCATAAATAATATTTGACTAACTATACATTGAAGAAATTGCATATCTGTTTCATAAGGCACATTATATTTTATTTATTTTCGTCTGGTCACAGACAGTCCTATTCCACTGGTTTAATTCAAACCCAGTTCAGTTCTAATGTTTCGAACGGATTCAACTAAATTTTACGATCTCATGCTTTCATTCTACTTATTTTTCTAAAATCCACTTGCACCCGTTATTACAGTTACATTTTTCTCGTTTCCTTTTAATCGTATGTTTCCATTGAATTCCCTGTCGGCTATACTCGAAGAAAATCGAGAACATTGGCAATTTTATTTTTCTCTTCATAAATACAAACTACACGTGGCCGCAGCTCATGTCTCTTGCACGACTGTATCGAATGTACGAAATTAGGTCTGTATCCACGGCCGACCATTCGGCTACGAATCGTCCCACGAGCGCAGGAGATTCTAGGGAACGGTTATTCCCGCATTTATGAGAGATTTGAAGCGGTTTGCTCCCGGGATAATCAGTACCAAAACAGGAAATTCACAACGATTTCATTTATGACTCTGTGATATCGTTCCCTGTGCTCCGATCAAGTGCCGCGTGACGTTGAAAGTTATTTTGCAGCAGTTGCCAACGGTATTACTGTATTTTCTGCGAATTTCCTTGGAAATTCATGGCTCGCGTAACGTGTACATTTCAACTTCATTTTTCCCAAAGAATGAAAAATTTCGCTGTAAATCCATTTACTTATACATTAATCCTTTCGGTCATGACGTTCTCATATAACGAAATACTAAATAACATTATATTTTCAAAGAACTGTTTAGCGAAGCCATGATATTTTATCGAGGAATAAATAATTCGTGAACGAAAGGGTTAAGGTTAAAATAAAACCAGATTTGATTTCGAGTGCACGGGTTATGTTTGCGCAAGGAGCTATTCAATTAGAGACGTTGTTCGAAGAATCGCGTCGGCAATAACACGGTTTCGACACATTTCTCCCGTGGAAATTGTAGAAGGTTACTCACGACGATGACAAAATTGCGGGTGAAATAGAAACCGTCGCGGTAATAACGCGAACTTTCGTTATCAGATGGGGGGAGGTCTGCCCGGCGATCACCTCCGTGCTCCTAATTGCTCAATTATTTTTCTTATTATCACGGAGCAACCGTGGAAGATTTCTCGATTTCGCGCGACGAAAGTTTCCTCGTTCGCGCAAGTTCACGCGGCTTGAACTTTGAATTCTTTTCGAGTCGCCGCGATTCTAAACGTAGATCCACAACTGCAACGAGAATAGCGAGTGTCCTTCACTTAATTGCTCTCCTTTAGGATTTTAATTAAAACTTCCCGGAAGAATAGACTCGAGACGCGCCGGCAGTCACATCGCCGAACAGAAAGCGATTATTTACGGTTGTCGGCCGCAGAGAAGCCTCTGAAATTATGATTCGCGATGACTGATGTTTCCGGGGAAAACTTTCTGTTCCTGCGACAAAAGAAAAACAAAGAAAGAAGAGATCACACTGTTTCGATCAGGAATCGTTGCTCTCTCTCTGTTGCGCGTACCAGTCGCCATTCGATTTTGCCATTATCGCCCACCCCACGTGGCTTCCCGTTATGAAAAATGATGTTTTCAGATCGTCTGTCCGGAAGAGTGTCGTGACAAATCGTCGCGTTCAACGCTCGCGATAATGTCCTCCACGGAAAAATTCGCATCTCGCCGGAAAACTCGTTTCCACCTATAACGAAGGGTCGTCGACGGTCCACCGACCAGCTGGTTGCAACTTTACAGCCTTGTGTGGCTGCCGCAATAGTGGGCATTAATTTTTTTTAGCTGTAGTAACTCAAGTTTATGGGGTGAAACCGCCAAATTGCTACACCCGAAGTACAAACTCGGAAAAAATGCTTTAACTGTCGTTCGGCTGGCTTGCCCTGTGAAAGCCAACCGTGTTTACACTCGCTTCAGATGAAACACGAAAATACTGGGTTTATAGACGGTAAAGGAATTTATTTTTATTGCAATTTTTATTCATTGTTATTTTGTGAGAAATGCTTCAGAAGTAATTCAACAGCTTTGCGATCATATGGTTAGTTTCAAACATTAAATTGGTCCGACTCGATACACGCTCATTCCACTTTTTCTGGTTCATCACACTTAAGGGAGTAGATACCACACACCGCTAGACGCATGTACGTACACGAAAATTTCAAGGTCCAGTATTAACAAAATTGCGTCTCGCTTGTGCATATTGGGGACCTCTCCATAGTCGCAGTCGCTAGATAAAAGATGAATCTAGCGCGCTTACTGTCCCAGAAAGCCTAATTTTGCGTTTTTAGGCGATATTCGCATTATTCGACAGAATTTAGCGGAGCCGCGAGAAGAAATGCTGCCGCGACACTGCTGCATTTTCATTTGTTCCAGCATTTCTTCTCGCGGCTCCGCTAAATTCTGTCGAATAATGCGAATATCGCCTAAAAAACGCAAAATTAGGCTTTCTGGGATAGTAAGCTCGCTAGATTTATCTTTTATCTAGCGATTGCGACTATGGAGAGGTCCCCAATATGCATAAGCGAGACGCAATTTTGTTAATACTGAACCCTTGCAAATCTCGTGTACGTACATGATTCTAGCGGTGTATGGTGTCCACACAAATCATTTAGTCTAAATTTTAAACGGATATAAAAATCAATACCCAAGTCTATGATACACCTAACGTTTTCAGCTCGGTCTTTTTTATTATATACTTATACAATAAAAAATATATATTATACTTTTGTAGCATCGTAAATTCGTCACAACCGTCGCCGAGCCTAGACTCATGTTTTAGGATTTACGATCATCCCCAGGAAGCGTAATTTTTAGGAACCGAACGTGAGGTCTGCGTGGGCCATAAAGAGGAAGCGTTTGAGCCGTCGGGAAAGTCCGAAGGTCCCTGGGAAAGCTGAAGGGGACGGAAGGGCTCATCGGAAAATCCCGATTTCCGAGAGAGCAGAGTTGTTTTCGCGAGTTTTCGTGTTTTCTTGTTGTAGCGAGTTGGAGCTGTGCTCACATATTTCGCACGTGTACTTATTGTTTAAATTCTATTAAACTGTTTAATTCCCTATCTCGAATTTCAATTAATTCCCACATCACACTGAAAATTAACAAGATTGTTAAACGAAAATACGTTGGACGCGACACGAATTCTTTCGCACGAAATTCGTAGCTGGCAAGGAATGTGTTAATGCGCCGGTGGCGAATGCACGTAACAAATTTTGCGTTAAACCGACAATCTCACTGACGTGACGCTGTTGGCATTCAAGACGGTAACGAGTTTTATTAATACTTTTACGAGCGGTACTTGAAACGCGCTCGGGCTGCCCTGCTGCGCCGTCAGTGTGCTCGTTACACGACGGCCTGTCGTTGTTGTAACGGCGCTCGCGTGCATTTATTTTTTTAAGAGGCAGCACTCATGGCGTCGTAGGGGCACCGCTCATTTGGCGGCACGCGTAATTTCTGTGGCGTGAAAATTCACAGCAATTCGTATGCCGGCCTGTGTCCGGGCCGGTAATATCAGATCGCGAACGTTGCCGCGGAAAGTGCGCGTACCGGCCAACAAATGGAAGCCGTAAAACCCTGGAACAACATTTATATGGCGGTTCCGACGTTATGGAATTTCCACGAACACCGTAAAACGGTCGACCCTGCTGAAAGTAAACGGGAAAAGTGTTCTCGATTGACACACGCCTCGATGGAACTTTTAATTTTGCAGCCCCGGTGGCGCAGGACTGACGAGGGCTCGTAATTAGCTTCAATGGCGGGGTTCTTTGAGATCAATTTGCAATTTTTCAACGCGATATTGGAGAATGGAAACTCGATGCTTGTCTGGCTGCGAAAGTCGACCTCCTTAATCTAGATGGTTCGGGCATAATTGGCAGTGGCAGGGAAACACCAGAATTTTCAGGATACACGAAGCTTATAAATAAATTTATTCTATTAGCTACGTCGATGGAATACCATTTCAGCCCTTTAATTATTTAATCGAACAAAATCAATGGGTCTCCTCTCATTTACCTTGCCTTTGAGAACAAACCAATCAAGAATCAAATTGAAAAGAATATTCTAAAAATTATTGTATGTAACATATATATTAGAATTAGTGTTTTGAATTTTATTTTGTCCCTACTAGAATAAAAATTGATTAGGCTGTTATAAGCGTTTTCTAGGACTAGATAAAATCTGTAGGGTAAATATAGCCGTGATGAACCTTAGCCTTTTAATTTTTATTTCACTCAACCACTCCGGTTTTATGACATTTTTATGGTGTTGTTTTACGGGTCATCGTGTTAAGTACGAGGCTTGAATTATTAATTGCTGACAGCGTGAGATATGATATTACTCAGACTGTGGACGGCTCTTGAATAATACAACGTTCCACTTGTACGGTTTATTAAATTTTTTTGTACGTTGCTGGCGATCTGAGATTTTAAATCAGCTGTAATTAATTATTTCTGTCATTTAATTAATTAATTACTTCTCTGCCATTACCGCTTCATCGCCCGGTGAGTTTTTACACTTCTTTATTTGTTGAAATTTTTGGCCCCTACTATTCATAGCAATTAGCGCTTTTCTCTCGGTTGATTAATATGATCTTGATAGAAGAACTGGTGGATTAATGTTTCGTGAAAAATAAGCCAGATAAAAGAACTTTAGTTATTCAATGGTGTCATGTTAAAAACTCATGTGTTGTATGTTAGTTTATGGATTCTTGGGTACATGCATTGTTGTGTTTATTGGATCTTGATATAGAAGGGGTTGCAGTTATCGGTACACCACGCACTTATCGATGGAATTTTCTTCCTCCGCGTTTATCTGACGGTCGCTGATGGATCACGAGGAAAACTTATCGACTCGAGCTTCCAGTGAATTCCAGCTTTACCGACAGATGATATCGAGCTTCCACGATGTAACAGGAAGCTTGTGGAAGCTCTGTATCCACGGTGTACCGATACTGTATCGATCCTCCCTTATCTACTATGCTCGCATACGTTCCAAGGGTAAATCTTGCAGCACACAAAATTTGGTTGATGTGAAACCTGTCCGTCTGATAGTAAACACAAATTTCACATTCTACTCCTAAATTTTTGCTTGCATTAAAAAATTGAGTCGCACAAAATAATTCGGACAGCTATCGAAATTTTTGGTACTGCGTTAATAAATTCTGTCCGACTAAATACACTCTCATTCCACTTGTACTTATAAAAATTCATTGTCTAGCTTCCAACAAAGTTTTTTCACTGTCTGTCTCATCAATTCGCTTCTATTCCACTTACGCATATAAAGATTGATTGTCGCGAACCCACTGAACACTTTTGATTATCGCATATATAAAAAACAATTGCCAAGAATCTGATAAATATACTTTCGTTCTACTCACTTGAATTAATTCTACTTAATTTATTCACGATTCGAACTTTCAATGGCTACAAAAATCAACAACAATTCTAGTTCAGACTGTCTTCTCTTTATACCGAGAAGAACGTGCCAAAAAACGCTCGGTTTAATTATCTTTTCTTGACGAGAATCCAGAAGACGTTCTTATCGCAGAAACGAATTAAAATAGTCTTCGCCGAATTGGGTAATTCGATTCAAGACGCACGGAGCTTCCGTAGAAGTTTCGAGTACAAAAACGCCTCGCCGTTCTAGAATTAGTATTCCTGTTACGGCAAAACAGGATCAGGAAAGGACTGGCTCTTTCCTCCGTGGAAGTTTTGAAATCGAAAACATGGCTACGGGCACGTACCAGTTGCTGATTCTGTATTCGCGTCGCGCAAAAATCGTGGGAATCTGTATCAATGTCATCGTGAGTACGATTATACGATTATACGGTAGCACTTCAACCTTCGCGAAATCGTCACGCGATTCGCTGGTGTGAATAATTTCTCCACTTTGATGTGTGCACAGTACACATTCGAACACCCAGGTGGAAAATTATTGTTAGCAATGGAACAAAGGGACTCATTTATGACGAAGTTGAAAGCGCAACTTTTATGACGAAGCTGAAAGCGTAACTTCTATCGCGAAGGTGAACCTTCGGCTCGCGTAGCGCGAACAATAATAAAGCAGCATAATAAACGAGGGGAGACGCGTTTGTTATTATCTTATCGCGACACTGCCTGTTTTTATGCTTTGTGATAGCGAAATAACTGTACTCGGTTGTTTTAACCCAATTGTTGGTTAATGTTTCTTACTATTTTTAAAAGACCACGTTGTCTTTCCTTTCCTTGGCGAAGAAATGGAACTTTAATCGCTGTGAAAGACTGGTGAGTGGTATTCAAGAAGATGTTTCAACTGCTTATCGAAAAAACATCGTGAAATGTGAATAGTGGTTAATATATATTTTAATAATAATTATGTTACTTTCGTGTTTCGAATATTTTATTTTTTCAACCCTTATGTCGTTAACCACCCACCTTGAATATCTTTTTAAAACTTCTCTAATGTTTTTGTCGATAAATAACAAAATTACTTTTCTGTCTATGATGTATACACTCCCGGTCAAAATTATATGGACGTTTAATTTTTTATGCGGTCTAGTTTATACAGTTAATAATAAATTCAATAGATATCTCACCAATGATTCTTATTATTGTCTCGAGAAGACGGCAAACCACGCTAATGGATCATCGTAGATTGAAGCAGATTAGAGTAGATTGAAGCAGATTAGAGTAGATTGCCGCAGAATCTTTTATTTATTCAAAAGATTGTAATAATTAAATTGTACAATTTGGTACCATTAAAATAAATTATACTTGCCGCAAAGTGTCCACATATTTTTGAGCAGGAGTGTACATCATTTTTTAACTTTTTAATTGACTTTCGTTTATTTTTCCAAGTAAAAGACTACGTTGTCTTTCTTTTCCTTGGCGAAGAAATGGAACTTTAATCGCTGTGAAAGACTGGTGAGTGGTATTCACGAAGATGTTTCAACTGCTTTTCGAAAGAAAATCGTGAAATGTGAACAGTGGTTAATATATATTTTAATAATACTTATGTTACTTTCGTGTTTCAAATATTTTCATTTTTCAACCCTTATGTCGTTAACCACCCACCTTGAATATCTTTTTAAAACTTCTCTAATGTTTTTGTCGATAAATAACAAAATTACTTTTCTGTCTATGATGTATACACTCCCGGTCAAAATTATATGGACGTTTAATTTTTTACGCGGTCTAGTTTATACAGTTAATAATAAATTCAATAGATATCTCACCAATGATTATTATTATTGTCTCGAGAAGACGGCAAACCACGCTAATGGATCATCGTAGATTGATGCAGATTAGAGTAGATTGCCGGAGAATCTTTTATTTATTCAAAAGATTGTAATAATTAAATTGTACAATTTGGTACCATTCAAATAAATTATACTTGCCGCAAAGTGTCCACATATTTTTGAGCAGGAGTGTACATCATTTTTTAACTTTTTAATTGACTTTCGTTCATTTTTCCAAGTAAAAGACCACGTTGTCTTTCTTTTCCTTGGCGAAGAAATGGAACTTTAATCGCTGTGAAAGACTGGTGAGTGGTATTCAAGAAGATGTTTCAACTGCTTTTCGATAAAACATCGTGAAATGTGAATAGTGGTTGAAACAATTTCTAAGAAGCAATTACCGGAAACTAATTATCGGAAACAATGTATCGATTCGCAATTGTCAGGCGCGGCCGAGTGTTTTTAATTTTCGATACGAATTCTACAAGCAGTAATTACCATTTGTTGTAATTACAAATTATTTCTTCCGTAATTGCTTGAACGACGAATGTAGCTTTGGATGAAATTAATGAATGCCGTTGTGCCCGCCAGAATAAAAATTACGCCAAGCTACGTAACATTGTTTCGAAATTAAAAATGAATCACTGCTCCTCGCATTACTGGAGCGACGGAGTTGCGATACTTCTGGGTAAGTGATACTCCCATTAAGATTGTAGCACGGGAAAAATTTGATTGAAGCACGCTCCGTTTAACGATCGCGTTTCAAACGGAAGAGACAATCGCGAACATTCCAGAAAATAGGAAACTATAATTACTCCTCGACGGTGCGCCGGATCCCGTCTAATGTATCTCTATCACGAATGCAAACCGTATCACAGTAAACTGGCAACGCGATGGCCCTGCGTTTACGATATCCTTCTAAAGGAAATTGAATTCTAAAGAGCTTATCGTTCAAGTCTCTGTGGAGAATTTAGCGATAAAACAGCGATCTCCTGCGGAATTGGAAACACCATCTGATAACAGAAGTGCACTCTAATTGGTATGCGACAGTCCAGGACTGACACGAAACCTAGGTGACCACTCGAGAACAGTGATGAGGTCAGAGTTTCGTCAGACAAGTTATCTACAGTGGATGATAAAATAATTACTCGGACTAGTAACACAAGTCAACGATTGGTCAGACGAGAAAGTACATGCGAGTGTTTACGTCGAGGATTATAAATGAACGAATTATTAGACAATATACATTACAAATTGCTGTGACAAGTAGTATTGGTCAACCGTGGATATTAAAAGCAGCATAGATCGATAAAAACTTACCATATATTTATAATGCATCACCGAGTGATCAAATTAGTTGAACGCGAGAATAGGTTTGTGTTTGTGTGCGAAAATCGTCAGGTAGTCACGCCGTTGATTAGTCAAATTCTATAGATCAATGATTATGTAGACAGGTAACACAGACAAGCGATTAGCAAGCCAATTACTGTGGCTCAGTAATTGGTTACCCAAAATAATTTGTCTGTGTCCGAGCTTATTCTGTCAAGTAGTGTGTATCAGCAATCAATCGGACAAATGGAACAGATCAATAATTAGTGTAACAGTAGTGTTCGTAAGTGACTAATTATGTACCAGAGTAATTTGTGGTATAACCAGCCGTTGTCAGTGTCAAATGAAGCAAGTGGTACAAATCTGCGCCGAAGCAGTCAAATAAGATAATTTTCGACGAAGAAATATATTTCCTGCATTCGAAAACGGTTTCAACAATAAATCTCCATTTATTTCGTCCAACGGTTGGCAATGAGAATTTACAGAACCCTTAACTTCAATGGTAAAGTACTGCATTGAGGGTTGTTCATGATCACAGCGACGATAATTCTGTTCTGGAAAAATATATGCCACAGTGGCAATTAAGGACCCGATGGTAGCATGAAATAGTAGGCAAACACGCATCTCCATACGAGGCCTCATTACCGTGATGATCAATGTGAATACATTGAGGTCTCGCGGACTGACTACCACACTTTGGCTCGATGGCTGATCAGTACTCGATATTTCTACTTGCTGCAAATACTGACAGTATCCGTTCCTCATTGGAGTTGCCAGTTGTTTGACCAGCACACTGCGTCAACATGCTACTGTCAATCTTTTGCCCCGGACGCGAATATTAACGAGACATCCCATCAATCGTTCGGGGAGCAAGTTTTTAGCGGAAGGTAAATACAGCCGCGCTCTAATTCGAATAACTGTTCCCTGAACTGGAAGCGGTAATATTGCAGAGGCAGGTAATCTTCACTTTCTGTGTTCATCGAGTTTAATTAAAAATCCGTTCTCTCATCTTATAGGAGGCACCCGTGTCGCATTTTGTCCTTCTCCTATCACGTTTCAAAGACTTTTTTCCGGCGTTGACATGATACCTGAACCAGCTTGAAGCGCATTCTCATTTAATCTGTAGGAGAACTCCCTGCTACGATGACAAAAACAACGGGCGCGTGATAATTAAAATGCGGTAGTAACATGTTAAATGGTTTAGTTCAATTTTCAGTGATATTTGCACGCACGTGGGAACGGAAGTTCTGCGTCTGCTTGTTTTATATGGGTGCACGAAGTGTGATTAAATGTTCAGTACTTGAAACTGCGTTGGGTGAGAGAACCAGAGAGAGATAGGGAGAGAGGGAGATGCGTTCCCGGCGACACTATAAATATTTTTGCAGAATTTTAATCATCGAAACGTGACGAGAATTCGCAACGGATTCGTAGTTCGATAGCCACAGTGATCAATATTTGTTTGCCTTCAGTTTATTCATGCTACGTATTAACGCGCGATTCGCACCAATTTTTTTATAATTTAAATTTGATCATAGATCGCGTTATATGTACATCCCCGCTCAAAATTATGTGGACGATTCGTTAAATTTCTTATGCGATCAAGTTTACACAGTACTAGAGAATACATATTTTAATAATAATTATGTTAGTTTCGTGCTTCGAAATTTTCTTTTTTCAACCATTATGTCGTTAACCGGGTATCCACTTTAAATATCTTTTTAAAACTTCTGCAATGCTTTCGTCGATAAATAAAGAAATTAGTTTTACGTCTATGATATATACACTTCCGCTTAAAATTGTGTGGAATACAAGTTTAATTTTTTATGCGCTCAAGTTTACACAGTACTAGAGAATATATATATATATTAATAATAAGTATGTTAGTTTTGTGTTGCGAAATTTTCTTGTTTCAACCCTTATGTCGTTAACTGTGTACCCACTCTAAATATCTTTTTAAAACTTTTCTAATGCTTTCGTCGAAAAATAAAAAAAATTAGTTTTACGTCTATGAATATAAACTTCCGCTTAAAATTATGTGGACTACAAATTTAATTTTTTTTGCGGTCTTGTTTACACAGTACTAGAGAATATATATTTTAATAATAATTATGTTAGTTTCGTGTTTCGAAATTTTCTTTTTTCTACCCTTATGTCGTGAACCGGGTACCCACTTTAAATATCTTTTTAAAACTTCTGCAATGCTTTCGTCGATAAATAAAGAAATTAGTTTTATGTCTATGATATATAAACTTCCGCTTAAAATTATGTGGACTACACGTTTAATTTTGTATGCGGTCTTGTTTACACAGTACTAGAAAATATATATTTTAATAATAATTATGTTAGTTTCGTGTTTCGAAATTTCTTTTTTCAACCCTTACGTCGTTTACCACCCGTTAACCACTCATCTTAAATATCTTTTTAAAACTTCTCTAATGTTTTTGTCAATAAATAAAGAAATTACTTTTATGTCTATGATGTATACACTCCCGGGCAAAATTATGTGGACGTTTAATTTTTTATGCGGTCTAGTTTACACAGTACCAGAGAATATATAGTTTAATAATAAGTATGTTAGTTTCGTGTTTCGAAATTTTCTTGTTTCAACCCTTATGTCGTTAACCACCCGTTAACCACGCATCTTAAATATCTTTTTAAAACTTCTCTAATGTTTTTGTCGATAAATATAAAAATTACTTTTATGTCTATGATGTATACACTCCCGGGCAAAATTATGTGGACGTTTAATTTTTTATGCGGTCTTGTTTACACAGTACTAGAAAATATATATTTTAATAATAATTATGATAGTTTCGTGTTTCGAAATTTCTTTTTTCAACCCTTAAGTCGTTTACCACCCGTTAACCACCCATCTTAAATATCTTTTTAAAACTTCTCTAATGTTTTTGTCAATAAATATAAAAATTACTTTTATGTTTATGATGTATACACTCCCGGGCAAAATTAGGTGGACGTTTAATTTTCTATGCGGTCTAGTTTACACAGTACCAGAGAATCTATAGTATAATAATAATTATTGTTAGTTTCGTGTTTCGAAATTTTCTTGTTTCAACCCATATGTCGTGAACCACCCGTTAATCACCCACCTTAAATATCTTTTTAAAACTTCTCTAATGTTTTTGTCGATAAATAAAAACGTTACTTTTCTGTCTATGATGTATACTCTCCCGGTCAAAATTATGTGAACGTTTAATTTTTTATGCGGTCTAGTTTATACAGTTAATAATAAATTCAATAGATATCTCACCAATGGTTATTATTATTGTCTTGAGAAGACAGCAAACCACGTTAATGGATCATCGTAGATTGAAGCAGTATTAGCCCTGCCGCAGAATCTTTTATTTATTCAAGAGATTGTAATAATTAAATTGTACAATTTGGTACCATTAAAATAAATTATACTTGCCGCAAAGTGTAGACATATTTTTCAGCGGGAGTGTACATCATTTTTTAACTTTTTAATTTACTTTCGTTCATTTTTCCAAGTAATATAGATCGCACTTTTCTCTTTTTAAGCCACCTTCGTCCCTGTTAAACATAATAATTTATTATTAATCGCGACAGTAGTATACGTACGTTAGCTGTAGTCAGACATTCAGGGGATGTTCGTCGGGAGAAGGGAGAAAGTCCTCAGGCCGGAAAGTTTACCGTAATTTCACGAAGCCCCCCGGTGTGGAAGGCATTTTTCTCGCGGAGAAAATTTTCCATATGGAAAATTGGTCCCGAAGATATTCCCCGCTGTTGTTTCGACGAGGTATTGCTCGCATTAGAACTTTCCTTCTGGCCTTTAAAGTTTTCGCGGGGATTCGAAGGGAGGACAAGGCGCAGGGTTCATGCGACGAGTTCGACAGTGAAGAAGCGCCGCGCCGGGAATGCTCGATGGGACCTGTTCATTTGTGGCACACTGTTCTAGGCTACGGTTACCTGACCGGGCTACCTCGGGGAATACGTGAACAAAACTTGTCCTCTAACATTAGAAAAACCGGATGTCTGAACCACGGAGTTGCCCGGTGTCGGACGCAATTAACGATTACAATCGAACTGTCGAACTCGTCCGCTGGTAACGCTGGTGTAACTTGTTAGTGACTTATACTACTTGGGAGTTTCGCCGGGAACGTTCGGCAACCGGAAAATTAAATAAATTTGGAAGTTTGAGTAAACGTGGCTCATGGGATCCTGGGACCTGAACAATTTTTCTTCTTGATGAAAACACCCTCCCAAGAAATCTTGAATTTCTCATGTACCTTATATAGTTTTCCTAGGTATTCGTTATAATAAGAAAGGCAGAGATTTTTTTGGAAGGGTGGTTTCATCCCTACCTATGTTTTCTAACATTTAACTTTTTCCTGTAACTTATACAGTTTCCTAACTAATCACGGTAATGTGAAAAGTTGAATTAAAAATTCCAGTGCTCTCATCGTTTACATTGTGGATATGAGAAATTTTTAAACGAAAATATTTTTTAAATTTCCTCTCACCGTTCTCATGATTTCAGAACCTGTCTGTTTTTAATTAACAATCCGATAAAGACCTGGGTAAAGTGTGCAGGATTTTTTCTGTTTTGTAAATTTTACTGGTGTACGCAGATATATATTCAAGACTGAATAAATATGTTCTGTATGTATACAGGTTTACCCCACACTCTGCAATACAGAAGTGAGTTTCATGTAGCCAGCTTCACGCTCGCGAAGCGCACACACGGTCATATCAATACCACGATCGCCAAAGGAAACAATTTTCCATGCAGACGATTCATAAGCAGCCGCACTAATTAAGCGGAATCGTCATGCGAGCGGAAGTTTTCAACGGGCAGAGGGAGAATGTAATTTTGTGAATGCATCCTGGCATATATTGACTGTAATTCCGTTTCGAGGAATTGTTGAGCTGCGAAGGACACCGAATACCGGAATCCATTGTCTCGGAACGCAATAATTAGGGGCAACGAGCGAAAAGTAATAAGTTCGAATAAATGACCCTACGCGACCGGTTAATATTATCAGGCTTGTTCTCTTTCTCTTGGTATTGAAAGAAGCAGAGAGGAAGACAGGAGGAGAGTAATTAAAACGAACAGCGCGCGTGTTCTTCTCTCGCTCACGGTTTTCCTCTTTTGTTTATTGCGTACGGTTTTGCAACGGGCGGTGTATTTTTCACCGGGTGCACGGCGACTCGACATAAAAGTGTCACCGTGAAAAATTAAGTAATATTTCCGCGGCCACGGCTGGCTTCAATGCCGCAAACAACCGGAGTAATCCGAATACTCTTCGCCGGATAATCCTCCGAGGATGGAAACGCTTCTACAAGATGACGTTGCATTCAGTTTGCACCCGTCGCATCCGCGGAGACACACTTTGCTGGAAGTCCATTGTGTTCACGGCGTGAATAATAAATAGCGGTATCAACGAAATGATAATTCTGTCTAGACTGATCCAGCAATGAATATTAACCATTTTCGGCGGTCACGCAACAGCTTAATAATTTGTGCTCGATCATGACGAAACTGTCGATCCGTTTTCGACATTTTCACAGTAAATTTTTCTCGACGCGAAACGTCGTAAATCTTCGTGCAAGCCAGGATGTCTCTGAATTACATTTATTTCCAGCGGTATGTTTGCCTCACGCGTCTCAAGGCTATCCGACCAACAAAGCAGCTGGATAGAAAGTGTTTCTTTTTTGCGGTCGTTAAGGTAAAGCTGAGCGTCGCACAAAACTCACTACTTTTTGAATAAAGATAAACGAAATTTAGCGAAAAAAGATTGAGCGCATTTGGGTCACAGCGCTATTTTAATGAAAGCGGTACGTTAATGATCCTTCGGGACAGTGTGTATACAGTGTGTATACAAGATGTACCGTCAGTATAATGCATCGCAGAATGCAAGACAGCAATGTTTGAAGACGAGACACAACCAAACGACACAGCATAAGCATCGCCGTTCGTACACTTGATCCGTAATCGCAGCGGATCTATCAGCCTTTGGTATCAGATTCAAAGCAAATATACTTCGCGACAACTCATCACTCGGACATCGGGAAACCCATCAGCGGTACCAGCATGGTTTCCGGAATTAGCGTATCGCGCGACGCATAGAGCCCAATATCCTGTCAATCATAATCCCAGACGGTAGGTATCGCCTCGAATCTTCCCGGCACAACCCATATCAAATATCTGAACCTACCTTTGATGAAGTCCACGGCCATCTCCAACCCGTAGGTGTCCTTATCGCAGTCGTCAAGGATGTGGGCGCCGATCTTGACGCCGGGAACGATTTCTTGCTCGTTCAACCAGTCCAACGTGTACAGCATCGCTTCCAATGCTTGCACGCCTCCCTGAGGCATCACGGGACCACAGGTAACGCTATCTTCCCTCTCGTGAACCATCATCAAGCCACCTAACACGAGATCACCCTCGACAACCGCGCTGTGTTTCACCGGCCACTGATTCGTGCGTTCGTGCGCCGAAGCGTTCTCTGAACCCGCCAGATCATCGTCCAGATGAATATAGTCATCGTTCTCCAAACTAGCCACCGTGGAATCGATTTCCAACGGACGTTCCAGGTCCTCGGTGTTTAAGGACGAGACCTCGGGATCCTGATCCGTCCAAGACACCTCGCTGAACGAAATTACTGACTCGTAACTCTCGCTCGGAACCGATCGATCCTCTCCTCTGATAAACTCCGGCGGTCGATCCAGCGAGATTGGCCCCGGATCGTCGCTGCCGCCGCCGCTGGGGTCGATCTTCAGGGACGTGACACTCGGCGCCACGTCGCCCCCATTCGAATCTGTCTCCGGGTGCAAATTCCTCGTGTCTGGATTACCGTTCCTAACCGAGGACCTCCTTTCTTTTCGGGGACGCAGCTGGTCTTCCATCAAGCCAGCACTCTTCCTTCCATCTCCCGGAGGATTAACGTCCTCGGAACCAGGTCTACCCGGTTCGTTAATCCTCTCGCTGTTTCGATTCGACGAATTTACCGACCCCACGGAAACTATCACGCCCGTTCGCTCGTCAACCTCGTCAAAATTCGGCGACGGCGTGTCCGATGCACTCGAAACAGTCTCGTTATCCGTGGAATCGATCACCGTAGGCTCGCGCGGACCGGTCTCAAGTCGCGAATTCCACGGACGTTCTTCTATCGCCTTTTCCTGTCCCTCGGATCGATCTCCGGCACTTTCGCCAGCGTTCCCGACGACGTTGCTCGCTCTTTCCGCGTTCAGAGTGTTCATATCGTTCTCCAGATACGAGGAATTCCGCCCAACCTCCGGCGAGCCACGCTCGGAATTCGTCGAAGCGTTCCCAGACTCCTTTGTTATGTCCTTCGACGTCGATCCTTTCATCGGCGATGTCGTCGGGGAATCTTTTTTAGAGGTCTTATCGCGATACGCCCGTCCCCACCGTCTTTTATCTTCCGTATCGTTATTTTGATTATTTGTTGCGGCTCCAGGGACTCCTCGCTTCGTTGTGTCGCGATCATTCACCGCTTCGCCGGTTAGCCGGTCGATCAATTTTTCATTATTCGAGACGATCAGGCGAGCGCGAGCTTCTTCAACGGGTTTATCTGGCCCGGGGGAGTCTTTAGCGGATAATCTCTTTGCTGCGATAACGGTTTCTTTGTTCGGGGTTCGCAAATGGAGAGGCTCGGCGGATGGAGGAGTTTTAGCGGGTTTGGCGTTGTTTGCTCGAGTGTCGGAGGCGGGATTGACATCGTAATGTAATTTGTTAGTTACCGTTTGTTCGGCGCTACTTGTTGAATCGACAGATTCGGTGTTTCGTACAATTTGTTTATCCCCGGTCTTAGGGTTGATGCCGTCATCTGATTTGTTGGGTTCAACATGTTTTTCTTTATCGCGATTCATTGAATATACTGTTCGATTAATCTCGGTTTGAGCAACGAGTTGTTCTTTCTCCTCGCGACTTTTATCGATGTCACTTTGTTCACTGAAATTTCCATTATCCTGATAATTACTCCCATTAACTAGCTCCTCGGCTATTACTTCCTTCTCTCCCCTGCGACTTATTAAATCCACACCTTCAACCTTTGATATACCCCGATTATCCATTCCATTGTTTCTTTGTTCGGTAGATTCACCATTATCCTTGGGACTGCTCCCATTATGCAATTCCACCTCTTTACTACCCTTTTCTTCAACGCGACTTATAGGATGTACAAGTCCATCCTTTAATGTACCTTCATTCTCCTTGCCATTGTTACCTTGCCCGCTAAAATAATTATCCTCGCGATTGCTCGAATATTCCAATTTCGTAACTCCAACATCTTCTACTTTATTCTGATTCATTGAACGAACAAATGTACCGTTTGATGCAGTTTGTTTATCTTTCTCATCGCCGCGTTGCCCGTCGAATCTCCCATCATCCACCCGATCAGACCCATAATCCTCGCGAAACGATTCACCCTTGCCCCCATCCTTCAACTCTCCATCTGCATCGTAACTCTCGGAATACCTAGCCCTACCCACCTTATCTACATCTCCGCCATCCTGTCCATTTAACTTTAAATCGTCCAGAACGCCGTTCCCCGCGTAACCTTTGCCGCGCGGTCTTCTGAAACATCCCTCAATCCCTCGATCTCCGCTATCCTCATTGGCAGTATAATTGGATCTATCACTCCTCTGCCGCCGATTATCCTTATCAGGATCGTCCAGTCTACTCAACTTCGCATTTTTATCCTCGCAATCTCTCCCATCTTCGGAATCCGAGTCTCCGCCACCTCCACTCACCTTCTCAACCCTCGGATCCTCGTTAGCACTGCTCGACGTATCCGCTCGATCCCCTCGATCGGCAATCGGCGCGATTAACGCCGCATTTGCGATCCGGGGTTTCTTTAAACTCGCCGTGGGATCCGCAGGATCGTCCGTGGTTCCTCTTGTCACCGCGAACGAGGCAAGAAACTCGTTAGACGACGCGTCCCCGTCCCTTAAACCGTCCGATCCTTTGCCGACCGTATCAGAGACGCCGTGCTGCTCGTTTTTCCGGTTGGTTGGCGGAGGATCGAGTGCGGAACGAATACCGATGATCGTCGCAGACTCAACGACAGTGCTCGATCCTTGTTCGTGAAACAAATCCTGATTCCTCGAACAGGGACCATCGCCAGCATCGTCCTCGCTGTTTACCGTCGATCTCTGTTGCGAAGAGACACCGGGCACGTACACTCGTTCCGCCACCGCTCCCGCTGATTTACAAGACGTCCGGACTACCTCTTCCTCTTTTGAAGCGCGTTCTTCGTCTTCCATCCCCGAGAGGCTGTGGTTCCAGCCCGACTCAAACGGCGACCGAGATTCCGAAGACTTTATTCCAGCTTCGTGTGGTTTCGTCGAGCTCGAGCGAATCCGCTCGGATGAGCTCTCTGTGCTTCTGCGACGCCGACGCTCGACGGTCATCAGACTGTACAGCGAGGTCTCCCGCCTGGCCGCGGAACTCGAGAAAGATAATTGTTGTTCGCCGATTTTCTTCTTGGAGTTCTTCAACGTTTCCGAAAGTTTCAATCGGTGCTCGATGTCTGCTTTCTTCTCAGAGGGTCTAAATGCTTCGGGCTCTACCTTCTTTGGTCTCATAAAATCTGCGAGCTGCAACTTCTCCTCCAGGTCTGTCCTCTCGGATGTTTTCAAAACACGCGAGCTGCGTCGATCAATATCCAGCTTCTTCTTCGCTTTCTCAAACACATCGGTTTCCTCGTCTCTCGAAACACGCAGCATGTTCTTAAACTCATCGTCGAATCTCTCAATCTCCTTCTCAGCCATTGTAAACACTTCGCCTCTCGTCTCCACACCTCCGCCGTCAAACCGTCCATCATCGTGCACGGTTCCGCCAGCAGAAGTTCGTGCACCGACCGTAGAACTCTCCGCCAATCTAACATCGATTCCACCAGGAATATCGCTGGCAATCGGACCGGAAGTCTCATCTCCCACTTGATCTTCGAATCCAGGTTTCCTCTTCCCGTCATTCTGGGAGCTCGTCACCGAGTCATCATCGCGGGAACTGCTTCCGACGTGACCGTGATACCGATGATCCGGTTGCGCGAGACTGCCACGCGATCCCCGACGATATTTCCCCCAGCCGACTCCTCTTTCACGGCTCGCTGCCCTTCGAATGATCCCTCGATCTCTGTGTATCACCTCGCCGGTCGTCCCAGGCGAGACGTTCACCGTGTCGCGATGGATCCGCGATGATAAACGCCGTGCCTCCGAAACTTCCGACGCTCTGCCCGGTTCCCGAGTTTCGTTGATCTTAGCTAACGATCTATTCGTCGCCTCTGCTCGATCCTCCTTCGCAGGGGACTCGTTCGAACCCGGGGAATCCTCCTCGGACCTGGCCTCGGGATTTGGAAATTCTCCGAATGATTCCTCGCTTCGTTGGACATTGTCGAGCAGATTCGCATGTTCCACGGTCCGCCAGGCTAGGTCAGGGTTTACGTTAGCTACCCGACTAGTTTGACGATTAGGCTTGTTGGTTCTCGATAGATGCGGTACAGTTTCCTCGGGAAATATTCCGTTCGTTTCGTCAATGTTTTCGATAACGGGGGACGAGGATTGTTTAGTGGGGTACGGTACCTCGCTGTGGTCTACCTGGCTGCCATAAACGACTGGTACCCGCTCACGTGCCGAACCGTGACGCAGAATTGGCAGCGCCGTCGAAAAGGCCAGAACGGCCAGCCAACAGTTGTTCCGACGCATCACCTTTCTCCCCTGGCGGTCATGTCCTGATCCTGGAACAGAAACGATTAGGGGACGATTAGAACCTGTGTATATCTACGGTGTTATGGATATCAAACCAGAGAGCTTCGGTATGGATGGGAACGGGAAGGTTCGGTCTTCCGGAAGAGGAATAGGAATGGGACTGTGATTTCGGGGTGGTAAGCCTTCGCGCAATTCAGTTGCTTGGGAACCACGAGCTCTTCGGCAAACAGAGATCGAGCTGGTGCTAATCTAACTTTATTTTGGTCGGATCGAGTTTAGGGAGAACCCATTCACGATGGAAAATTAGACGTGCGTTTGGTGGAGCTCGATTGGAGATTGCGATCGCTGACTGGAAGTTGGTTTAATTATTAATGGGAATGATCGTTTAGTTGAGTCTTCGACAGATTTAACCGAAGAAAGAACGAACTCGTGAATTCTATAAATTATTGTAGGACGCAGGCGTAGAAAAGGAGAGTTCGAACCTAAACATTCAAACCTGAAATAAAAACAGATTTTCCATTTTCACTGTCTCCAAATCCGCTCTTGACGACATTGGACATCCGACGCAACACCCAACTATTCAAAATATCCAAAAAAATTATAACAGAAATACAAAACGATAACAAATATATTAACTTAGAATGGATCCATGGACATGTTGGCCTCATTGGTAACGAAACCGCGGATAAAGCCGCAAAAGAAGCGTGCGATCTTTCATCCTGGGACGACAACCGTAATGTCAGCTTCCTTGACGCAAAATTCTGCATTAAGAAAACCATCATAAATTTTTAGAATACAAATTGGACCAACGGCACCCAAACCAAACTGCATAAAATTAAAATAAACGTATAAGAAACCCTAAAGGACTCTCAACTTTCTAGGAATGAACAGGTCGCAGCTACACGCATCCGAACAGGACACACTAGATATACCCACGAATTCCTGACAACCAAACAAAATCCGCCGGAGTGCACAACATGCGCCGTGACCGACAGCATCCAACATGACTTACTCGAATGTCCTAGATTCTCTTCACAACGTACCAGTTTTGCCATCAAAGATGACCTCAAGACAAATCTAGGAGAAGACAACATCAGAAACGTCCTCCTATTTTTCAAATCCATCGATTTGTATGAACTATTATAAATTCACCTTCGTATAAAACACTTTTGATTGTAATTTATGAGGTCGCTAATGACTTAGCTGTTAATGCGACCACATTAAAATAAACAATCAATAACTAAAATAAATAAATACCGAAAAACACCTGATCGATGTTCTTGAACTCCCCTGCGTGCTAGCGTGTGTGTATGTGTGAGCGCCGCGGCATATCGAAAACAAACGCGAACGAACAAAATAAGATCTAGAACGATCGATCGCGGAACATACAGGGTGGCCCATTTATCTTGAGACAGTCAATTATTACGGAAACCAGCAGGAATATGAAAAAATGTTTTATATTCACATTTAATGGCGCTATGCACATTTTTCCATAACGGCCCTTTAAGGGTCGGATGAAGGGCAATTTCATTTTGTCAAATGGAAATCCATATTTTTTTATTTTATATTCTTACTCTACATCGAAAAATGATAATGTTTCGTATAAAACATATTCTTCCTGAATTTACCATTTTTTAACGATACCATGATAAATGTTGCGAAGCTTGCATAATGGCATACAACATGTATTGTGAATCTTGTAGGCGGCAATAAGAAGTACGTACTTTATCAGATAATTTATTAATCGTAACAAAAAATACACCAATTTTATATATTTAAATAAGTAAGTGTTATTTCAATTTTTTCTAGCACAGACAAAACAATAATTCGAATATTTCATACATTAAACAGAAATGGGAAAACGAAAATGATTAAAAGTCATTGGATGAACGCCACCTACGCCATCGCTTACTAGATTTTTATGACTTCAGATCGAACTCGGTATTGTTTGTCATTACAAATATTGGGATATTCACCACAATTTGTTTATTGAAACCGTGCACGCGAGGAAAAAATGTTTTATACGAAATATTATTATTTTTCGATGTAGAATAAGAATGTACAATAAAAAATATGGATTTCCATTTGAAAAAATGAAGTCTCATCTGACCCTTAAAGGGCAATTATGGAAAAATGTGCATTGCGTTATTAAATGTCTCCCTTCGTATGATGAAGATTTTATATAAAACATTTTTTTATTTCCTGCTGGTTTCCGTAACAATTGACTGTCTCAAGATAAATGGACCACCCTGTATTAAAGGACGCGTCCGCGCCGCGTCTCACGTTAAAACGATCAACGACGAAGTTCATTGCTACGCTATGATTCGATACGATACGATACGATTCGATACGATACGATACGATTCGATACTATACGATACGATACGAGTATGACTACGACAAACGGCTAACAAATACAGAGTACGAACTCGAATTACGGCGATAGGATTCAATGTTTATTCAGCGTGCGAAGCATTTGTATTGTCTGTTTCTGTATCTCAATTGTAGTCGTGTTCCTTTCATCAATAAATAATAGTTGTTTCACTACTACGAATTACGGCGATAGGATTATATGTTTATTCGGCGTGCGAAGCATTTGTATTGTCTGTTTCTGTATCTCAATTGTAGTCGTGTTCCTTTCATCAATAAATAATAGTTGTTTCACTACGACGAATTACGGCGATAGGAATGTATGTTTATTCGGCGTGCGAAGCACTTGTATTGTCTGTTTTTGTATCTTAATTGTAGTCGTGTTCCTTTCATCAATAAAGAACAGTTGTTTCACTACTACGACTTACGGCGATAGGATTGTATGTTTATTCGGCGTGCGAAGCACTTGTATTGTCTGTTTTTGTATCTTAATTGTAGCCGTGTTCCTTTCATCAATAAAGAACAGTTGTTTCACTACTACGAATTACGGTGATAAGATTGTATATTTATTCGGCGTGCGAAGCACTTGTATTGTCTGTTTTTGTATCTTAATTGTAGCCGTGTTCCTTTAATCAATAAAGAACAGTTGTTTCAAACTCTCTACTCTTACATTATTTAGATCTTTTGTTTTCTAATCGGACTGCGGATTTTTATGCAAAATATGAATTGTTCATTTTCCTTTTTAATCGTTCCAATGAGATCTAAAATTGATTTCGATGACATCCTAAACTTTACGATCCGATTAAAAACCTAATCTTGCAGTGCAAACCGGTAAATCATTTCGATCACGCGTGACTTATCCACGCTGAAGGTTGACACACAGCTCCGTATTTACGACACGAACGTGCCTATCTCTTTCAAAAGAGACCACCTATATCATCGACATTTTTTTCAATATACTTCTCGAGCGAATTTCCAATTAACGACAGTGGAGGCTCTCTATGCGAAAGTCACGATATCAGCGTGATTAATCACGGAAGACCGAGGAGAATATTTCACCCTTGTAGGGGTCAGTCGAGGAAACTCGAAATCGGTAGAAAGCGTAAGAAAACAGCTGAACACAATTTATGGTGTGCGTGACTAGACAAAGCTATTTTTGAGAGGACTGTTTAGTTTCAGAGTCTGCCAGGTTTTAGCTTTCGTTAGTTCGCCTCAATAGCGCATACGGATACCATAAATCGTGGAAGACCGAAGGACCTTCGACGAAAGGGCAGCGGACGCCCGCGTACGGGAAAACCCCACGTGCGTAAGGTCTGGAGGAAAACAGCGTTAGTTGTAAGAGATTTTCCCCTTCTCCTAAAAATCATTTTTGTATAAGAAGACGAGACGACCGGGACTTAGGGTCGTTGTTATTTGAGAATCGCCCGAGTAAGTCGTACAATAAAGTCGTATAATAAACATTGTAAGAATAGTGGAGTTGAATTGATGAAATAAATTCTATTACGCAAACTAACACGGTATACAAGAACACATATAAACCCTATAACCCTAAACGTTCGCTAGGCTCCGGATTGCGAAATTGCTTATCCATTAAACAGGAATTGTTAAAATGACCATTGACGGCGCGCGATGTAACCGCGGCTGACCATCGGTTCTCGGTTAGGCTTGGAATATTGCCATTAGGCATCCCGTGGCAAAGATGAACGACGAAATGTCTCGTTATTCAAACGGCCGGGGGTTGTGACAGTGTGAGTCTTCGGTATGGTTGGCCCGCTGCCAAATTACGTTTCCATTGGCGGAAGATGCTCAACCGCTGACGTTCGTTCGTCAGGATAAGCCGCGTTGATTGACTTCCTCCCCGGTGACGATTCGCCATTCAATCTTTAACTCGAAGATCGGCTCAATCGATCGAATCATTTAGCTCTGCTCGTCGAGGAAATATAGTTACTGCGAACCAGTTGGGAACTGTTCTTCGAGTAAATAATCCGTGAAATACACAGTTTGCGTTTACTTCCATTGAAACATACAGTGGCGCCCAATAATACTCGACCGCGCTAAAAAAGACGATACCTTTTTAAATATTAGACCATGCGATTTGAACATTTCTGGAAAGCAAGAGCAATTAGTTTACTACAGGATGCGAAAAGAAATTTTTTCAGAAATTGCAATTGATCGGAAATGTAGAAAAAATACTAAAAATTGCATATTTTCAACTTTTTTTATGTGCGAATATATTGAAAATTTAGAAAATACGTTTTGTAGATCTGTTTCAATTATATGCACTGTGAACGTTTCATCGAAATCGGTTGATGCAGGAAAAAACGACAGGCATTGAAACGTGTAAGATCCTTAGATTTATTGCAGTGAGAGGCCGAAAATCGTGATAATCTGCAGTTTTTGCCATCTTTAAACGTTTGTAGCTCATCGCAACGTCGACCGATTTTGACGACATCTTCAGAATATGTTTAATTGACACGGATCTACAAAACGTATTTTTCAAATTTTCAATATAGGCCCACATAAGAAAGTTGAGAATGCAACTTTTAGTATTTTTTCTACAATTCCGATCAATTGCAATTTTTGAAAAAATTTCTTTTCACATCCTGTAGTAAACTAATTGCTCTAACTTTCCAAAAAAAGTTCAAATCGTATAGTACAATATTAAAAAAGTTATCGTCTTTTTTATAGCGAACGAATATTATTGCGCGCCATTGTACATTATTTAAGTCTTAAGATGTCGTGCAATTTACAAAATGTATCAGGAAACTAGATGTACAGAGCGTATAAAAAGTGATGGTCATTCGTCCTAAGGGTGAATCTACACTTCTGGATCGGCTAACATTTGTAAGAGAAACTTGCCGCAAGATTGTTGTTGAAGTTTTTTTTACATCAACGTCTTCTACTGATCGAAAAGAGAAACAGTTTGGAAGGAGCCGTATCTCGCGAACAAATAGTTATTGAGATATAACTGTTAAAGTTTTTGCAAAATTTGATTGCGTGGAATTATACGTATAGACAAAAGCCTGTAGTGGTAGTATTTTGTCTATACGTATAATTCGACACAATCAAATTTTGCAAAAACTTTAACAGCTTATATCTCAATAAACCTTTCAAATTTTTTCTCTGTTGAATGAGTAGAAGGCGTTGCTGTAAGGAAAAACGTTAACAACATTTTTTTTTATATAAAGAATTTTGTGGCAAGTTTCTCTTACAAATGTCCACCGATCCAGAGGCGTAGAATCACTCCTAGGACGGATGACCACCTTTTTATACACCCTGTACAGAGTTTCACGAATTTGTATTCGATATTAGTGAACTCAAACATTGTTTGACATCATTAAATGAATTTCATTCATTCAATTGCTTTTAACAGAAGCCAGAGATCGTAACGGAAAACCTTTGCGCAGTGAGAATCTGTATTTATTCAGATTCGATGGAAACTCTATTGGCGTGTTATACCCCCCTGGTATTCTATTTAAGTAAAAAGAAATTTATTCCACATCGAGAGTTCGCAGCTTTCGAGATGTTGAATTTATGTAGGATACGACGGAACGATTATCGATTAGTATCTACAGTGTGAGTTTTTTGCGAGCACTTGTCCAGGAAATAATAGAATTCTGAATACCATTACGATTTCTTTTGCAGCGTGCATTATATAGGGAGAGTTTAGATTCGAATGCCGTTGAACGAGTTTTTCTACTTGGTACAAGAATTTCTACTACCAAAGAGCATGCTTTCGAATTGAATTCGGATCTTTAAATGAAAATTACAAAACTGTATAAAGACAGTTCATACGTATTTTTGGTTGTCTCGATTAATTTCTTTGGAACGTATCATTTATTATCGAGTTGCGCTGCTGTGCAGAGAAAATGGAATGATTGCATCTACACGCAATTCGTCATGAATTGAAACGATTCTATAGCCGAAGTTCCGTATTCGAGAAAATAAAAGCATTGAAATAATGCGCATTGTTCCACCGAAGAATGATTCGTGGTAATAAAACCGTTTGTGCTCGCCATCCATGATAAACCAAAGAATCGCGATTACAAAATCTGTAGAATATTGACGAACAGTATTACGCGCGTGAAATGAACAAAATTCAATCGTGCCAATTACTGCACTACCGGGAAATATTGATTTCCCCAAGCGGTTACTAGCATATTCAATAAACGGCAACGATTGGGAGCAAAAAAACCGAAAGCTTTCAGCAATCTAGCCCGAGCAATCTGCAGCAATAGCGAAGATGGACACAGACGAACGTCCCGACATCTGTGGGTTTAATGGGCGGCAATTTCGTCGGACGTGGCCTCTTAGTGGATCAACATCGCCATCAATGAAGCCTCTGTTCGCCCCCCTCTCCCTTTCCTTCTCGAATATCTTCGATTTTATCAATTTCACCCTTAACAAACTCGGACGCGCACCTTATAGCCTCCGGGGGGCGAAATGAACTTCTTTTTCGGAACGATTCAATCCTATCAATCGCGCGCGCACACCCTAAAAGGATCCGCACATACAGCGTCCCAATCGCAATCTTCGGTGCGGATGCTCCGCGGCGCGTTTAGCCAGGGACGCATTAGGGCTTGTCTCTCTTCGAGAAGCTTGTGTAATCCAAGTTTCGGGGAAGAGCCAAGGGCGATTTGTGTTCGAACGCAGTCACCAAGTGTTAGGGTAGTTGCGCGCTACCTCCTCTGCTGCTTGACACCGGATTCAACAGTTTCCGCCCCCGCGAACAATTGCGCTCATCTTATTAAGCGCGAACACACCGGCGGAAATTAACGCTTTGCTGATCCCGTTAATTTTCGCTTAATATGGCTCAATGCAAACTGATTAATCCCCCCGGAATAATACACACGATAGACCGAAGGAACAATACGTATAGTATTCGGTCAGCTCGTAATTTTGTACCATTGTTCAATACCCTTCGCACTCGAAGCTATTTTAACTTGAAAATTAAAGATTTTTCGGACCTAGAATATTTCCATTCCCTATGATTCTCGAAATTTTATGCATATGAAATTGGTATAATTCCTCGTACAATACCGAAATGTTTAGTAATTGATTGGATACCGATATACAGGGTGGGAAAATAACTATGACCACTTTAAATATTGCCGTTATTTGTAATAATATGGAAAAATGTTGTATACAAAACTTACACGGTATAGAGGGGGACATATTGTGACGCAAACATTTTCTGCGTGGGTCGATGCGTAGAGGAGATTTCAAGGTCACCTTGCTTCTTTTAAATCGGAAGACCTACTTTCTCTATCATGAATCGATAGATCATCGAATTGTGAGTAAAAATGTATTGACCTTCATATGCCCTAAAACCTAATAGTTAACGAGATATTATCCAAAGAAGAATGAAAATTATTTCGATGATATCTCGTTAACGATTAGATTTAGAACGTATGGAGGTCAAAACGTTTTTACTCAGAACTCGATAATCTATCGATTCATGACACAGAAAGTATATCTTTCTATTTAAAAAACTAAAGGTGTCCTTGAAATCTCCTCTATGCATCCACCCACGTAGAAAATGTTTGTGTCATAATATGATAATAATATGTGTCATAATTCATATGATTACAAATAACGGCAATATTTAAAGTGGCCATAGTTATTGCCCCACCCTGTACTTAATACTGTAAACCATATTTTGAATAACGGTACAGCAATGTTAGTGGCGCATGAGAGTCGCCATTCGATTGCTAAGAGTTAACTTCAACCCATTTTCTGCGTTATCTCGTGATCTACAATTCTAAGGATGTCTAGAATTGCGATGAGGATTAAAGCTGAAACCGAGATTGCAGCTACGCGACGAAACCTGAGGCCGAAGTTGATTGTGAAACTGGAGCCGAAGGCGGTGAAACAAAACCGAAATCGAATCTAAACACGAAACTCGAGCGACGTCGCAATCAGAAACAGGGATCAGATTGAAAACGTTAAAATAAAAAAGCGGGAGCAAAAAACAGCGGCAAAATCGAATTGAACCTGAGAAACTAGAGCGCAGTTGGAGGCAACGTTAGAGCAGGAATTAAAGGTGAAACCGTAGCCGAAACCGAATCATTTCCAGCGACCGGAACCCGGCACAGATGGCACAGGTACACGAACGCCGTTATCAATCTGTTGTCCCATGTGCGGCGTGGAATCACGAGTGTGTATGTCACCTGCTAACTATGGTCCATTACCCGATAACCACTCACGGTAGGCTAACAAGACGGCCGAACTATCGAAAACAGTGGCGATCATCCCCCTCGATAACGAAAAGTTGCCCGTTACGGCACGTTCCGCGGTTTTCGAGCGCGATAACATTGTTCCTCGTGAAAGGGAACACCTTGATCCACGGAGACACCGGTGCCACAGAGTCCGGGAAACTCGTGACAATAAACGACGATACTCGCCTTTGTCAACGTGACACTGGCAGGGATGATAAGTGGAGGTTGGCTCCCCTGGAGGGCACTGTCGCATTATTTTTGAGGGACAAAGGGTTCGGATGTTTCATCTCTTCTCGCACAGCGAGCATTAAGAAAGGATTAGAATTGATAAAGTCTTGGGAGTGTTTTATAAATGGATTTAATACAACGACGACGCAATGTGCCGATTTTTATGGAAAATAAAAATGTTGGATAGAAACGAAATGTTTCTTTTAATAATTCTAGCAAGTTTTATATGGTGTAACAATGTTTTTAAACTCTTCGCGGTTTTGTACTTCGTCGATTCAGTTTTGTATACACGTTGCTTCTAATGTAATTCTGGTGTAGTTAAAGAGTACCTTTCGCATTAGTTTTACTATCAGTTCGAGCAGTCAAATTCGTATCAGCTGCCAAGGTAAACGTCACTTATAGATTGCAGTCTTTTTAGGTCAACGGTTAGAAATTAAGCTACGTTTGTGGCCGTCGGGCTTGATACAGTCCCAGCGAACGTGCATTAACAGTCAGACGAAGTAATTCGATGCTATAATCGATTGGGGACGCAAATCTGATCGGGGAAAATATAGTAGCGTACGAAGTACGTGGAATTGGCTCGTTGCGGTTTAATGAAATCGTGTATCATACCTGTGATGATTCATTGTGTTGTGTTCGCAACGATCGGTAATAAATTCGAAAATCGTAAAGAACCTTGATACGAATGAAGTATGATGCACGATATACTATCTTCTATATAAATAAAACTGTAAATGTTCGTTTGTTCAAAATCTTAAATCCCCGAAAGTTCTTCACCGATTATTTTGAAATTTTCACACAACGTTGCATTCGAAAACGAGCGTCTCTTTATATACCTAATGTATAAAAATATTGTATACCCACAAGTATTGTGAAATTAAACTTATTGGATACGTGCGCTTTCTCTTTTCTTTCTTTTCCATTTAACAAGACTGAGTCACAGCAACGAGTACAGCTAGCGATAAATAAAAAGGTCCAATAAAGAGGAAAAATAATTGAAAAGTTATGTATCTCTAATTGTAGGGAACAAGAATTTAAAAACACTTTTGAGCAAATACCGACGGTAGAAATATATATGAGACAATTATCTATTATGAAGGATTTTTCAGAGTAGATAATTGTCTCATAACACGACATTTAAAGTTTATTCTATATCGCTTGATTATTTACACTTTTATCAATTTCTTTATGGACATATGCTCTGTTACGCAATCTCTATCTATCTATCTCCTTCTACTAGTCGTTCTCTCGAACAGTAGATACTCTACAACGCGCGAGGCGCGGTAAGATTTGAATCTAAGAAATGCCATTTCTTTACAAATGTACCAGTAACATGTACGAGGTGTGATCAAAAAGTAAGGTGACCTTTTGAATTTCGCGGGATACCTACAGTCGATTTTCGTTTTCTTCTTTTTCTTATGCTGGTACACTCGTCCCGAACGTATGTTCACAGTTTCAGCTATATAGCATTTTTTGTTTGTTTGCGAGAAGCATAAAGGTTAGAAGTGTTTTGCGTGTTCGGCGATTTTCTGTTGTCGAAAAAAATAGATCAAAGAATTTGCATCAAAATTTCGTGTAAAAAATGGAATGAAGTGCTCCAAAAAATTTGAAATGTTGACAGTGGCATACGGTGAGTGTACTCTGTGTAAAAAAATGTTTATAAGTGGTACAAGGTCTTCCAAGAAGGCCGAGAAGATGTTAATAACGAAGCTCGCCCTGGACGCCCAGCACGTCGACAACTGATGAAAACGTTGAAGAAGCGAAGAAAATATTCTTGGGGAATCGTCGAATTGCCATTAGAGAAGTTGCCGATGATGTCGGCATCTCGTTTGGTTCGTGCCAAGCAATTTTAACGGAATTTTGGAAACACAATTCATGGATTTTGCATCGCGATAATGCACCTGCTCGCGCATCGTTGCTTGCGAGTAATTTTTTGGTCAGAAACAACACCACAATCATGCCTCAGGCACCATATTCACCGGATTTGGCCCCCTGCGACTTTTTCCTGTTTCCAAAACTGAAGAGACCCATGAAAGGACGGAGATTTGCAACGATTGTGGAGATAAAGACTGCATATCGCTGGAAGAGCTCAAAGCTATACCAAAAAGTGCTTATCACAAATGCTTCGAGGATTGGAAAAAGCGCTGGCACAAGTGTATTATATCTGAGGGGGATTACTTTGAAGGGGACAACGTAAATATTGATGAATAAACAAATATTTTTTAATAAAAATAAAAAGTCACCTTACTTTTTGATCACACCTCGTATATACCAGTAACATATAATTTCAAAAACAATAAATCTGAAAGTTCGGAGATAAAGTACGCTTAAAAAAATGTTGCGTCGACATCGAAGAAGCCGAAATCGTTTTATAAAATTTCACCACGAAAGAATTTTTACGTTCGCGATCTATTCGTTCCGAGTGAAATGAATGGGATCTCGAACGCGGGTAGTTTCTATGCATTATAATGCATAGAAGTTGCTCCTCTGCGGCAACATTTAACCCCTGAGAGGCTCGTAGACGTTCCATCCACGGTTTCCTGGCGTCCTCGAGCGTCGCTTCACCGGTGCGCGCCTTTATTCATCCGCGGTCGTCGGTTGCAAGAAGGCACTGAGCTCGCCCAATTTGCATGGAAATATGGGACGCAATATTTTCCGCGTAATTCCACATTCCGCGCGCAATTCCGAATGTGTTGCGTTTCAGACGGTGCACGGTCACGAGCCGAAAGAGTTCAGCGAGATTTCGTCGCCGCATCCTGCGACTTCTCCATTCTACGAAGATGGAACAAAGAGAATCCTTAATGACACGCGGGTTTCGAACCGATGAGAGCCGTCGTGTGACGCGGTATCAGCGGAAATAATTACGGTAAACATCGTTTTAGAACCGTTTGCCTACGCGAGCGACGGAAATCGAAACGGGGCGCTCGGATTGACAGAGTTTTACCTTTGAACGGCGAAATAAACAGCGAGGCATTTCATTACGCTGTTAATTAATTATTACCAGCAACCTAATCTACTAATAACGTTCATTTTGTTTGGTACTGTATATAATTCGAATAAATTGTAAAATCTACATACGATAAATTATAAGATTTTATCAGTAGATTTTATTTAAGTTATGGGACCCGTCAAAATGACGGGTTCTAGTATTCTTAATTTGCGATTATTAAGATTGTAAAAGTGCTTTCCTGAGGAATTATTTACCAAATTTATTTCTTTGGGTATATATTATTGGAAAAATAGCCAAAAATTTGAATAGACACATCCTTGTTATGTTTATAAAGTAATGTGAAACAGTTACTTCTACAGATCCGTAAACATGGTGTTAATCGCATAAATCACCTCCAGCTTGAAATGTAACAATAAACGTTTCCTGCCGAAAGCAGAGAAATTCTTTCACAGACGTACTATCCAGCCCCATAAAATAATCGTTTAAAATAAATCTAGAGGGTGGACGATAAATTCAGACAAGAACATGGTTGGTGTAACCCGCGAAGATGTTTGACATCTTCTTCGTTCGATAATTGCTGAAACGTGGCCATGCCAACATCCTGGGCAAGGATAGAGAGGAATAGGCCCTTCGTCCTTAGACATGCGGTTTTTGTTTTGGTACTTTTTCGGGTGCTATAAACAAAAAAAGAAAAAAAGAGGGTGTACGACAAAGGGTCTCGCGCATGATCCATGATATTATCCGTGTCGAAACGTTTAAAGCGCGGTCTTCCAGGGACCGGACGGGGAAAAAAGCGGAAAAGCCGGAAAACAAAAAAACCTCGATACAATTGCACGTTGAATTAGAGTCGCATGATTCCTGGCCGCGTCCATTCTCTCACGGCGTAACAATGAAGGCGTTTTTCACGTAGAATTCCGATGGCGGAGTGAAATATTGTCGCGATTTTCCGTAATTGCGTGGCCCACGATGACTTTTTCCTTGTTGTATGGTTTCGGGAGCAGGGCCGCTGCTTTAAGGCCTGTGCACACTAGACCGCACCGCTTACCGATCTTTTTTTCAAGACGTTGGGGAAATGCTGTTACGTAAAAATCCCTTAAGATGAAATTCTAATGGCTCGGCTACCCCTTAGATGGAATTTGATAGAACGGGACTTATATGGAAACTTTTTAACTTACATATTTTCGTCGACGAAGTCTCTAACTTCTGGTAAAACTTTTTTTTTCCGATAGAATTTTAATCGATCTTTTATTAATATTAGTGATATTTTAGGATCGGTTTTAATTTTAATACCAGATTTGAAATCAGCGGGAAAAAATCTACGGGAAGTGATACATAGTATGTTAAAAAAAAATTTTCTTCTTCTCGTGGTAACGTAAAAGTGGTTTTTTCGTGAAATTGCCCAACTTTGACGAATTTTCTCAAGATTAAAAACCGTTCGTACCGTAATCTCCCTATGTTTTCCATATTCTGCAAAGATTCAGCTTTCATTTAAAAAAAATCTCATCGCTCTATCTCATTTCTATCGAAAGTTATTTCTTTTTGAATCGAGAAAAGTCAGTTTTCCCCACTGTGGCGCCGCCGCGCCGTCGCCGTTTTGGGTTTCTTTAACGCAATTTCAATGGGGACGCGCACACCAACGGCAACAGCACAGCGGCGCCCATTCCCATTGAAACTACAAAACGGCGGCGCTGGTCAGTAGACGGTGCGGTCCAGTGTGCCACGACCTTTATTCACCGGCCAGCTCATCCGGCGAACAGACAGCCCGAGAATGGACCTTTAATCTCTCCGGAACAAACGGCCCGTCGACCTTCTAACACGGAAAACAATATATCGTTACGACTATTCGTCCCGTGATTCCACAATGCCGAACAAAAAACCAGCTAAACGATGATCCCGAGGTGATTGTGACCCGAAGACTCCAGTTTTCCGGTTCCGCGCTCACGCACTCGCGCGCTTCGACGTCACGACGATGATCGATGAGCTCTGATACGATATCGCCGGACATATTTTTATTGGATGCTCGTAGCTGTGTGATACGAGATTGATAGCGGGATTTTCGTACACGACGAACTTTACCTGCGGAAAAATTCGCGGTGCTCCGATTTTTCGCGAATTTACCCGGGCAGCTTTTTGAGTGTCGCGACACCATCAACGGCATGGCCGAACATCTTTCCAAGATGTCCTCGAACCCGGAAGTTCCGAACATATTGATTTATCGATGCAGTTTTGATGGAATCTAAAAGTGTTTCGCGGTCGCCGTGTGTCGTGTCTGATCATTTCGCGCTGATTCTACTTGCTGGGACTGTTTCAGAACAGTGGGACGCCGTTTCTGTTAAAGGGTGGTAAAATTAAAATGATTAAAGGATGCAAGTAATTTTTAGTTACATAAATCCTGCTTCCCACGACATAGGCGTTTGTAGTTTATACACTCCGCGACGAAAAGATGGCACGCCCGTCAATATTGCTATTTATGAAAACTGTGATCCAATTTGATACGTTTCTCTTCGTGTATGTACTTCGGTGAAGCTTCAAGATTATTTACACCGACGGAGTTAAGCGGCGATTACATATTCTAGTCTAAATTTAAACAACCGGGGTCACCGACGCGAGAGAATGATGGCACAGACTTAAAATTCTTTCTCTGTAGTTAACACTAGACCGTCAGACTGTTTGTATCGTGTACTATTTTACTGTGCATTAAATATTGTGCGTGTTTCTTATTATCTTCTATTGAAATTACACTATGGGTAGTGGAAAATCTTTATACGATGCTGAAATAAAAACGATTTTGACATTGCATACAGAGAATTACTCGGTTTCAAAAATTGCACGTATTATACATCGAAGCAGAAAAGTGGTGTATAATTTATTAAAAATTCCCAAAACATACGGTAAAAAAAGAGTTCCGGTCGACCGAAAGCAGTAAGCAATCGCGGCAAATGTGCAATTCTAAAAGAAGTTTCGAATTCTTCGGGAACAGCACGACAAATCGCTAAAGCAGCTGGCGTACATAAAAATGCACGTAATGTGCAAAGGAGAATAAATGAATGTCCGCACTTAGTTCGAAAGAAATTGAAAAAACCACCGGATTGAAAAAAACCGGATTTAACCGCTCAGCATAAATCGGAGATGAAATTTGCACAAGAGCATATATATTTGAGAAAAAAATGGTGTCGTGTTATTTTTAGCGATGCGAAAAGGTTTAATCTAGATGGGCCGGGTGGTTTCGCACACTATTTTCACGATCTGTGGAAAAAATAAAGAATATTAAGCCGCAGACACATGGGTGGCGTAGGAGTAATGCTTTGAATGCTTATTAAGAAAACTATGAACAACAAAATTTATATATTGTAGATTCGATAGACGAACAATTAACTAAATTCGAACAGACAATTTCCAGGGAAAATTTTACATTTCAGCAGGATAATGCAAGCGTGCGTACTGCAAAATCCGTTAAGCAGTACTTTGAGCAAAACAAAATTAGTGTCTTAAAGTGGCCAGCGAGATCGCCAGATCTCAACATAATTGAAAATTGTTGGGCACAACTAGCAAGACATGTTTACGAAGGCGGATGACAATTCCAAAGCCTTGCAGTTTGAAAAACGTGCATAGAACAAAAATGGACAAAAATACGGCCAAAATATATTAAAAAACTCTTGAAGTCACTTTCGAAACATATGTTGGCTATTCTGGAAAATAAGGGAGGCCACGCAAAGTATTAAACACAATGTTATATATTTTATGTACGAAAATTACGTATTTTTTTTGTATATGTGCCATCATTTTGTCGTACAAATTTTTGTAATTTTTTTGTAATGTAATTTATTTTGTAATAGAAATGTAGAAGTACCAAGAAAGACTAGATTAGGAAGACTTTATTATGTCCAAATGATGAAAACATTTAATTTTCGTGATGCGCCATCTTTCTGTCGCGGAGTGTACTGGTAGCAAACGCGACGATTTTTGGGCGGAATCAAGTGAAATTGATTCTAATCTATTGCCTCGCGATTGCCGTAAACGAACGCGATTGAGATTCATGGTAGTCGTTGTAAATAATTTATGAAAATCGTGGTACACACGGAGCTGGTTCACCGGCGAACTTTCTGCATTTGTCTTGGCGCCCCCGCACTTCGGTCAGAGGCCGTAAGAGAAGGATTCAAATTACAGCTTCAGACAGGCGAGGGAGAAGGTTAATGGTCAGTGCACGCACCGATCGTTCATCAAAGCCGGACCCCCGAGGAGCACACGGCTCCTCGGACCAGTAATTTTCTCCTTACACGAAAAATCGTGGCAATCGCTTTCCTCTGTCCGGCCTTGCCCAGTCTTTTTCTCTGTCGCTTAATTCCGGCGCTGTCGCGTTTCTCCGGTGTGCGTAAAAACTGCCCGGCGATGTGTACACGTACGACGCTGGTTCCATTAACATGGCCGTCCCATCCGGTGTGTGTAAAAACACAAAGGACAATCTCGTTGCGCTAAACTTCCACTATGTTTTCATCGCGCGAGGTCGGGCCCGGACGGGATGAATCCGCTGAAAAATGGATAGGCGAAGTGGATTATCTTCTCCCGTAGCTAACCGTTCGTGAAAAGCCAGACCGCGTTGTCCGCATTCTAAATGACAACGCCTGATTTTTAAGGGCGCCCCGTGATCCACCTTTTTACATGGTAATATTCGGGGTAACATTTCGCATTCTGACCTTTCCGACCACCAGAGGTGGGCATTATTTGGTGAAACAAATATTTCAAGTACTATTGAATATTTTAGATTTTATTTTGCTTAAAGAAAATGGTATTTTAAATGAGATATAGAATTTCGATAATAAAATGTTTTCAATTGAACAATCTGAACATGAAAATGAAATATTTCTATTTCAACAATTAGATCCACGAAATACAATATTTCTGTTTGATCAATCTGAAACGCGAAATAAAATATTTTTCTTTTTGCATTGTTATAATACTGAAACCGTGTAAACATACAGTGTATCTTATCGTTGAGAAACGATTTACACTCATAAATATATTGAATTCGAACCGTTAATTTCAGCAATAATATTTAAAATTGAAATTGAAGATACAGACGAAATACAAATATTTTCAATATTCTTCTATTTTCAAAAATTACTGCCTCAAATAAATTATCTTATTTTCGAAATTGTACACATACTTTAAAATAAATAGGATTATTTACTATTCACTATTTAAAATACTATTTTCCCTAGCACTGCCGACCACTTTTTGGTTCGTTGGAATTCTATAACTCGATATTCTCACTATTTTAGGGAACATTGACGGCGAGGAGTTTCTCGACGTTTCATCCATGTGATAAGGGCTCTGTAACACGATGATTAGAGTGCGGATCTTTATGCAGTTATTTATTAGAATTTCGTACGATTTTTATTTACTTTGGATTTACAAATGATATTACCAACGAAAATAGGATTTAATTTGGTCCCACTTTCTCAAAATTTGTCTGCAAGACTTGAAAATTGCATAGACTGTACATAAAATTGTAGCATTATAAATAGACTGCGGATTTTATGCGAGTAGGTGCAATTCGAAACAATAAAAAGATTAAAAGGGTTTAACAATATCGACATACTATTTCGATCATATGAAAATTATTAATGAGCAAAACGAATTTTTACTTAGCTTCTATATATTGCAATTGATGTATAAAAATTTTATTTTGTATAAAAATCCGCTGTCTAATTACAAGAAATTTACTACTCGTATATGAAGAAGGCTCGATTTCCTTGATGTGATAAATCAATATCGCACGCGTAGAATTACGCATCAAAGCTGCAGCAGCAACAACCATCAGCATACACAAGAGCGTAGCACACATTTAATTAAAAGCAAACTGCATTCTCTACGTAACAATCAGCCGTTCGTTCCTGTATCGATGAATTATTTCACGGGAATCTAGTGGGAAGGCTGCGCTCTTTAGCGAAGAGCTAATCCAATCTGGATCGAGAATATTTCCTCTCTCAAAGTAGCACGGTATATTTGCCGGATTGTGCTTTTTGCCTTTAAGTGGATCTTTATTTTGTTCAATTACAGTTTCCCTTTGTTCCACTGTAACCCGCGGAATAATTTTCAATTGAATATTGCAGCTCTCCGGGGTTGCCGAACGCTCGACAGGGAAGAAGAGAAAAAGAGTCGAGAGAATGCTTAAAATCCGGCGTTGTTCAGAAACGCGTTTCTCACAGTTGCAAATTCAGCGTCTTTCGCATTCTACGTGGCAGAAGGTGGAAGACGAAATAAAAAATGGCAGGACGAGTTCTCCAATTCTCTCCGGCGGACGTGTAGGTATGCATGAGGACAGGAATACTCCTCTGCTCGCATACAGAGTGCTCCTGAGTTGAAATTCTCTCGAACACGCCGGAGATTTTTAATCAACGCGAGCCACGGAAGGACGAAATCTTAATGCCGACGATGATGAAGGGCAGGCACACACACTGACACACCGGAAATGCCGGATAAATTATAATGTCTCTCGGACGGTTTACCGGAATCACTCGTAATCTCAACGCCCCCGCACGAAATCTGTGATTCCCTTCAAATAACAGTATTATTCCATTGCCAGTACCTTCCGGAAATGTGATTATGCAATTTGAAATTATATACAGAATTCTCCATGCGTACGGTCTATCAGCTTTTATATTGTAAAATTAGAATACAAACGAACTTAACACTTTACCCACCGGATGCCTATTAATAGGATTTCCAATAATTGTGCTGTACCAAAAGAAAGCACAGAAATTTTCTTTTATATTGCAATCTTAAATAAAACAATTTGATGACGTTATTGAGGGTGACTTGTTAGTTCACAATGAAAATTGCTGTTGCTATTGAAGGATCCATTAAAAAATGTTTAGCCATGTACCACAGATTTTTCAAAATTATGCAATAATCATCGGTCGGTAATGTGTTAGTAATATAAAAATTGAAATTGTTAATGCTTTCGGAGCAAGGATTCCACGCAAAATGGCTTTGTAAATGAAGTAACAGATGATCGAACCCTTGCGCCGAAAGCATTAACAATTTTATTAACAACAAATACGATCGATAGAAAACTATAAATATAAAAATTAGTTTCAATAATCATATGGCAATTTTTACTGGCGCTTCGGTGTCACCATTCGAGTGCAAAGGGTTAATTGTGTTGATAGAAACGTGTCTCACTTACTTATTTTGAAGAGTTTTCAAAGAACTGGAGAAGTATATTTCACAAATGACGAAGTTGAATCAATGATACTATAATTGTATTATTTTAAAAGTCCACCGTAGTAAATCCTAGCCAACCACACTGCGTAAGATATAAATATCGCGCACGAACCACGGAAAAGTAGCACTCCGTCCTCGAAGAAAGTCACAACAGAACATCAATTGGAAGACTGAGAGCCCTTCAACGATTGTTGTCATTACTGGCCATCAGGATTTCGGAAAAGTGGGGACCAGCCGAGTACGAAAAGTGCCTCGTCCTTTCAATGAACACACACGAGGGACTTTGAAACTGCTACGCTATCTATCCTCAGTTTTTTCATCTAACTGAACCAGCCCACTGCATTTCGACGAGTTCAACAGTTAGTTACTCGATGATGGTGGTATACGAACTTCTGGAAGAATTCTCCTGGAAGCTACACTCCAACAGCGGTGATTGCAAATGCGGCACAACCCCATCCGAACCATAATTTTGTAAGTTGCATAATTGATCAAATAACTGTTGTCTTAACCCTTTGCACTCGGAGCTATTTTAACTGCAAAATTAAACATTTCTTTCGATCTAGAATATTTCCATTCTGTAGAATTTTAAAAATTTTTGGTGGATATGAAATTGATGTAATACCTCGTACAATGCTGAAAATGTTGAGTAATTGATTAGATACCGACAGATCTAACAATGTAAACAATATTTTAAATAATAGTACAGCAATTATTAATGGCGCCTCAGAGGCGTCGCTCGAGTGCTAAGGGTTAATTTAATTGTGCAATGATCCAATGAAAATCTTTCTTGCGAGACGATTGTCTGGTATTGTAATTGGAATCGATGGGATATCAAATTGATTTTCTTGGATCATTTTCTTCGCCGATATTCATACGCCGATTCTTCTGCTTCCGCGAGCCAACTTTTTTTATTCCCATTGATTCCTTTTTTTACCGTGAATGTAAGCTCCTCTGTTCAAGGGGTCCTGACCTAAATTTTTAAGCGCTCACAACTAAAAAACGAACGCTGCTCTGCACCTTTGATATTCTGAATAGATCTGATAATATTGCTGGAACGTTTCTCTTTAATATTTTTGTTCAACTTAAACCTTTACATATTTCATGCTGAATATTATTTAATGGAATTTCGTTTTTGCGTTGATTGTCGCAAAACATTATTACCACTAAAATTACCACTGCTGGTCAAATGACCAGTTTCAGATTGTTTATCTACAACTATTATAAAGGTGTTTTCACGGGAATCGATTCAATGGTTCTCCTAATTCGTTGCTCTAAATAAATTCAAATTATAACTATTACTGGACTGCGGTTTTTATGGATTTATAACAAAAATGAGAAAGTTTAATTTTAAACAGTGGAGACATTAACACTAGGTTTACGAGACCCTTCAAAATTACGGGTTCTGTTCCGTCGCGTAGGAATCATACACGTGGATTTCTTTCGGTTAATATTTATGGTCCGTTCGTGCCAAAAGACAGTCATAGAGGATTAAACGAACTAGGGTCATTCGACGACCAGTCGAGGCATCTGGCCTAATGTTTAGTTTTTCTACACCCTTGAAAATACAATGTGTCATAAATTTAGTCCGCCCGAGGGACCACAGCGACCGATAAGTACGGAGTCGGATAACCGAGCCTCGTCGCGCCTCCTCCCCAACGCTCCTTCAGAACAGCGAGAAGGAGATGTCAGCATTCGAATCATGCTGATTGATAAATGCAACTTTCGGCAGGAACCAATCAGCACACGTTTTTCCGCGTCGCGTTCGGATAGGAAATCGATTTCCGACAGTTATATTTTGGCTTTCGGACAAGCAACATCTTTTAATCCTCGGTTAGACAAGTACAACGCACCGGCCGTTGTCTTGTCATTCAAAACGGGATAATTGTCGAGACGTTACGTTGCGATAGTTCATTGTCCAGCGATCGGGACAACCGCGTTAAATACCGCGTCATTATTAATCGAAAACCCCTCGCGTGCGCTAGCGTCTAAGGCAGGACCTGCTAGATCTGCATTACTGACGAGTCCACTAGCAGGTCCGGGACGAAACGCTCTTTTAACGTATTCTATTATAATTCGAACCGATTTGTCTTATGTAATCGCTTAAACCATTGAACCGGCTACCCAATATTAATTTGGCGGGTAGTAACATTCGTGCGAGGACATTCGCGGGTCGACGCGTCCGCGATCAAACCGGGCTCAAGCCTTACAAACTTGAGTGGAATACATCCGCGCATAACCCGTGTGTGTCGCCTCAAACACGCGATGTAACAGTGGCGTTATGCATAAGGTCAACTCGGGTCTATCCTTATTGGCTGACGCACTAGCAGGTCCGGGACGAAACGCTTCTTTTAACGTGTCCCATTGTCGTGCGAATCGATTATTGTCTTTTGCGTCTTTATACGGTACCTATCATTTGAACTACTTGCCCAAGATTAATTTGGCGGGCACAGATCCGAAGCATTCGCGAATCAGCATCTTCGAGAACGTAACAGGTTCTAATATCCTTAATTTGCAATCATTAAGATTGTAAAGACGCTTCCCTTAGGAATTATTTACCACATTTATTTCTTTGGGTACATATTATTGGAGAAACGGCCAAAAAATTGGACAGACACGTGCTTGTCATGTTTATAAAATAATGCGAAATAGGTATTTCTAGAGCTCCGTAAACCTAGTGTTAAAAGAAAAGTTGAAATAAATTTCTATCTCACTTTAGTTTGTTTGCAATACAGGTATACAATTTTTATTTTGCATAAAGATCCGCTGTCTAACTATTACGTGCACTGCTTGATCGCATAGATACATACATATATAAGACAATTATTATTCCAGATAGTAAAGTAAACGAAAATATGTTTCTCTGTAAACAAAGTAAATTTTGTCTTTATTCATTATTTAACCACAGTTATTTACACTATTTACAACCTTACCTGTAAACAAAGAAACGACAATTAATGTTTACTATTATCCCTTCTCTGCCTATTCTACTAATTTTGTTTATCACTTTTTATCCTTGTACTTTTTCACGTGTGCTCTATTGCGTAATAGCTATATCTGTCTCTCTTCAATTCTTCTCCTAATCGTAGCGAGCACGAGAAGCGCGGCAAATTCAAAACTAAAGAAGGTATACTTTCTTTACACATACATTAAAATTTGTGTAACATATTGAGCTAGTAGTGCAGTTTTTGATTCTTTAATAAATAAAAACGCAAAGACTCGGGCCTGTATTAGAACCTTTCACCGGGGCATGAGTTATTTACTTGTGACGGATAAAATCGATGGCCGCGTGTGTATCGAGCAAATTGAAGTAACGAGCAATAACCATTGATTGAAACATATTCAACGGGGATTGCAGTTTACTGAGCAATTTTTTCTAGTCGATGAAGAACCTGCTTTAATCCTGTTATACGGATTGAAATATTCGATTCGTTGGATTCGTATGATCGCTGTGGTAAACACGCCGGTTACTTAAACTGAAACGTCGACGGTTTTACACTATTCTACCACTATCAAAGCCTATAAACATTTATTTAGATTTTTGCCTGTGAAAACTAAATTATTATGATAAATAATTTTTTATTCCTCAGCAGATTCAAATATTTAATTATTTAAAGAACGACTTTAAATTCATTTTAAGTTTAATACATTACGGTCGTAATTTTGAATTAATTTTGATCGTTCGAACTTTCAATATGTTTCATTGTGCAAATTCGTTTTTAATTTTGACGAGAGAGCATAAATGGAAAGAGATGGAAGAATGAGATTGTAAAAAAGGACCTGTCAAGCCCGCAAACAGCTGGAGTATACTGAAATCATTCTAATCGGGCAATTCGATTGACTGATTCGCTCCGCCGAAGCAGTTTAAGAACTAATTTGTAACTCGCGAACTCCTGTCTATGACAGGCCGGTTTGCCATTCAGAAAGCAGGGGCGAAAAATATGTGGAATTTGAAAAATGGACCTGGATTTTCCGGCTCCGACGTTTCCAAGCAATGATCACTTCTTCGTTCGGAATTGCGTTGCCCGGCGAAAGTTTGAAAACACATTCTGCGGGTCGACGTGAACGAAGATATTCCTGTTAAGCAATCTTAGCTAAGTGACTATAAATAATCGCATTAGTTTAAAAATAATTAGGAGCTGAGAGTATCTCAAATCGTTGGATCAAGTGAGAAAGTTTTGTTAAAAATTGGAATAGGAATACAAATATTTCTTCATTGTTACTATATATTATGATTATTCTGCGGACGAACAAAGCCAATTTTCATTTTTATACACACTGATTTGAATACGCGCGAATTATTTAGAAATTTCCCTGGGTTCTATGAATTCTCTCTGCTAGTTTTTTTAGATTCTCCGTGAGTGGAATTTGGTATATCGATCAGAAAGACGCGATTCGAGGCAAAAAACAGCGCGTGTCGAAAATACAGATTTCAAGAAAACAATCCGACTCGTATGAAAATATTCTTTTTCAACTGGCAGCATTGAAATTCAATTTATTCAGGAGTTCTTAAATGTCTAACACATCAAAGACCGCTCTTCATGTGCACATAAAATACGTTCTAAAATTTGCTTTTCCTAGCCAGAGAATGTTTTTCTTGCGTTAAACTGTATCTTTCTTGCATTTTTAAAACTATCAACGTGGAAAGCAAAATATTATTTATGTCCAGGTTATTTAAATTCATGCCTGGAAAAGTAAACGCGCTTGGAAATTTCTGTCCCGTCACACGAAAAAGGTATGGTTAATTTTGAAAATGTTTAAATTTACCGAGTTGCAGAACGAGATCGCGGCGCATTCGTAATTCGAAATTAATTTCGACCCAATCTGGGTCTTCCATTAAAGTATAATACAAGTAGAATGGCTGAACAGCGGCAACGGGTATTTCAGATTCATCGTGTTCTACATTTTTCATCGTTCCGCGGGAACACTGAAAAATGTACAATGCCACGGAATGAACATAAACTACCGACGTTAATATCGAGCAGAGGGAATCATCCAAACGAGCAGACTTTGCACGTAGTATTTCATTGATTGACGACTGCCATTTATTTAATTCAGCTTTCTTCGCAGTTTAAGCAAAATAGTGACCTTATTTCAATGGTAAATCTGGAAAGAGCTATTTATTCTTGAGTCTTACGCGTGGTGCTCTAGAAACCGTTATTCGCTGAATAATGTCTCGCAATCGGAATAAATGAATGAACTGGGTATAATCGAAAAATGTAAAATACATCCGGAATATGATTTGCATCGGGAACTCTGATTTAGAGCCGGTGGAACGTCGGAAGGCAAACGAATTATAGTCAGTAGAGTACTATAATCAATTGGAAATCGATAGAATATATCAAGCCTTTTCTCAAACAGTCCGAAATTAACAAATATCATTTACGGAGAAGGTAATAATTGGAATTGTTGAGTTCTGTCAACATTCTACACTAATTCTACTATCAGTATTAATATATTTCTTAAACAATGAGACATAAAAGACTAAAATATATACGATTTACCAAGCCATGGCAGCATGATGAAGTAATTGGACGGTGAAAGAGCAATTTTTTCGATTCTTCTGAGACCTAATTAATTTCCGAATTCAGAGTTCTCGCTTTTGAAGTAGATCTTGTAATCAGTTGACAGAAGATCCAAGAGAAATGCATATTCATGATCTTTCCCGCGACCGAGTATAATCTACGCGTTCTCAGCAATGTTCCCGGTAGAGTAATTTGATTCAATTCCCCTCAAAACGAGTATTTACAGTCCGTGGAAGCTTTTAGTCAGCGACTCCGACGTGTTCCCCGCGTTTTTCTCTTCATTACTCGGGGGTTCCGCCGACTCGGTCGCGAGGAAGTTCACCTTTCTTCGAAGCCGGATAGCCGAAAACTTTTCATTATGAAGTCGCATCGTGCTAATTACTTTAACGATCGCAACTTTCTTATCAGTCGTGTCATCAATCCTTGTCCGTCGATGTAGACGAAGCCGTTTTAACCAGAAATTAATGGTGATAAAGTACGTTTTCACCGGCGTAACACGGCGACTGCGAGATTTATCTCGCGGTTTAGATAACTCGAATCGCGTCGGGTATCGAACGTTTTAGTTCGACGAGAACTTGAGCTAAATTGCGGTTTAAATATGCAAATATTTTACATTACACTGCCTCGTTGGTGAACTCGTTAATTCGTAAGTAAATATTGGAAACAACGATGTAATATAAGATGAAAAAAAATAATGTATTAGAAATTCGGTGTTCATCGAGTAGGAAATTATCGAAAAATCTTACCCGACGGAGCCCACCGGAATTACAACAATGCAGCCGGCCAATATTTTCCGAACTCGGTTAGGTAATAAATGCCCATGAACGGCTTATCGAAGTAATAGAACAAGGTTCAACAAAGGAATTTGAGAACAGGTACGTCGGAATCGTTGAACAATGGACGCCATGGTATTTTGTTTGGACACGGCACGGCATCAGCTTTTCACGATATAAAGCTGATGTTAGCTTTCCGGTAAAATGTATACCGTTTCACGGGGGTAGATTTCCTAGGAACTTACGAGCCGTGCCGTAGAACGTCGACAGAATTCCGTGGCAAGGGCTCTTGGGTAGCAGACCGGGAGTAAGTTACATTACATATTTTTCTGGTAGTTCGCCAGCCCTCCCGAAAACTTTCGGCCTGAAGTTATTTCGACTTGCCGGCTCGCAACTTGAAATTTGTACGACGAGCATCCGGGTAGCTCCCGTGGATTTTCGGATTCACATGCGAGGAGGAATCACTGAACCGGAAAGGACTGACAGTCGAACAGGAAATTCGGAGGCGGAAAACAGCGGAAAAATATTAACCGGAAAGTCTACAGGCTGTGCACTTCTCTCAATTTTAGTGTGCCTCGAAGACCGTTCGGTACCTTTGAAATATTTCCGGTGCTCTGGTAGAATTATCCGACGTTAATTCTTCATGCAACAAAAGCGTACGAGGCTTTCGCAATGCTCGGATCAAAATCTTCCTTTCCTGCGAATTTATCGTTAATACAGTCCGTCTATTTACTATCAATATGGTCCATTTCTTTATGAGACTGCAGAGAATTTTAAGACGAAGTCTGTTTGACTCCACTGTTTTCTATCGTGACAAAAAACATAGTGACATAGTAAATTAATGTGGTCCATTTCTTTATGAGTCTGCAGAGAATTTGAAGACGAAGTGTGTTTTACTCCACTGTTTTCTATCGTGACAAATAATATATTGATATATGAGCTCTATATATCGATCGTACAAATGTTTAAATAAACTTGGAATAATTTGATCGGCGCTAGACAGCCTTACTTAGACGAGTCCTCTACCGGGTCTAGGACGAAACACCACCTTTTCTGTTCCTCTTATAGAAAACAATTCTATTGCAAACGTGGTCTTATGACGTAACAGATTCAAATCCGAATCGAAAAACGTTTGAGTGTTACAAAATAGATATAGTGTGTAGAATTTGATCGAAACCGTAGCGCCGATAAAATTATTCTAAGTTTATCGAAATATATCGATATCTTTAAATTTTTTAAATATTCCTACAATTCTTAAATTCGTTTACTAAATTTGGCTGTAACTGCACGAAGATCCGCAGTCTAATCATTACACCTGCAGCAACAACATTACCAAACAGTTTCTGTCTGAACGACATTCCACTCTGAAACGATAGCATTGTGCATAAATACACAGTTAGTCCCCCAAGCATCGCAGGATGCTCGAAACCGTGGATTCTTTTATGCAGTTGCACTTTGTAGAACGAAATGACTTCCTGAGCCGATTGTTTATCGGCGAGAATTGGAGCGTGTCCAACGTTCTCGTCCAATTGTCTTCGAATTTTGTATTGTCAGAGGATTCTATGGCTGCCTACCGGTAAAACCGGGCTCTCGAAACGGGACGAGCTGATGCCGCCATTAGCATCAGGGAGCTTCCTCCGTTAACTTTCCGATATCCAGTTTCTTCGTAAGATCGATAAAAAAACGAAGTGACCAGAGAGAGAGAGAGAGAGTGAGAGAGAGAGAGAGGACACATCTTCTCGCGCTTGAGCGGAAATAGCTTTCGATATATTTCCTTATTCGATTTCCCGGCGGGGATGACGGCATATCGGCTCGACTGTTACATCCACCGGCAACCGATCCGCGCTCACGGCGTGTCGCTAGATAGAACAGCGCGAGTTTTCTGTTAAAATTTCATAAAACCGTATCTTTAGAGCGGCCGATAACGCCGGAGGTCACGCCTGGATTGAAATAAGCGAAAGGTGTTACACAACCGAACGACTGCTCGCTGAATGAAATCACGCGGTGTGAAATCGCGCTACTCGTTGACAACTCGATCGCCGGAAATTTCAACTTCACCGACTTGACGCAAGTCGCTTGACGAGGAACACAGATACTGGCGAATTTCAATTTACTGCCGAACTTCGCCAGACAGAAGTTTTAATTCTATCCATTTTATGTATTCTTTGAAATGAGGTAAAAGGAGCTTGCAGCGAAACTTGGAAGGGGAATGTAGTATCCTGTAGAAATAGTCATAGAATTATAATAACATTATTCCAGAATTTTTAGGAGACTCGGACGTGTCTGACCAGTGCGCGCCGTTTCTACTTATTCTGGGAAACTGCGCCGGATAGAACTTCTGCAAATGAGACTTTACAATTTAAAGTGCATTTATAGAATTTTTCATACACAATCTATTTATATATTTACAATTTATATACCATTTATTTATTAGTGTAGGCATTTTTTAGGTAGAAGGACCGAAGTAGGGGTGAAAGGTCCGAGCAAAGAGACGGGAAGCGAGTTTTAGGGTGCGGACGTGACATTTAGTCAATTGGGGGACTTAAAACGATTTCCTAAATTTGCCAAGAGTCCCAAGTTTATTAGTAACGAACGCACCATAAAACTCGTGTACCCCGGACGAAACCCCAGATGGTTGACGAAAAGCTAGAGACGACAGTAGCCCTACGGTCATGACCTTCCCTTACTCCACTGATTTCGGAGGGCGAAACACCAAAACACCTAGCGATTGGGTGTCATAGGAAAACGCCCACTTATGGATATGTATAAAAGACGCAGCGTGTCAACGACAAGATATCTGTCAGGGATCGAAGTAGCTTCAAAGAAGAACTCCGAGAAACAGCCAAGTCCTAGCGTATCTAGCCGATCGTAACCAACCCTTACAATATATATATATTTTTCATCAACTGCTAAACCTGACTACAGTTTATTTTAAACCTCTCGGCCGTCCTACATTAGCTTGAATTAGAATAATTTTTGATTTCATTAATTTTTTGAGCGTCAGTTGTTTTCCAGAACTGTGGTTAGTTATTTGAAAGAACGAGAAAGGTATAGTTTTCGGAATTAATTCAAACGCGGACGACGACGTGAATCATTTGCGCGGAATCTGTTTTAAACTTCCCCACAAAATGGTATACTTTACCTCGGAGCTCTTAATTTCTCTAAGTTTAAATCAGAGTTTCCCTGCTATCATAACTCTGCGACGAGTTCTAAATAACTGCCGAGCACACAGAGAACGAGTGTGACTGCGCACAAGAGCAATTTTTCACTCAAACGATATTCTCGTTCCGCGTGACCCCGTGGCAACGCTACTTAAATTGCCATAATCATTAGAGCGACTCTATATTAACCTCCTAGCGATATTTATCACGACGAATACGCTCGGAAATATTTAGAAAACTCCATTTCGCTCGGATCCGACCGCGATACGAGACCGCTAGAGATCTTTCGAGTTCGTTGATTACTCTAGAGACAGCTTTAACAACGATCCCCGCCTTATCTGGCGCCTCTTTGCTCTCCAGAAAGATACCGAGAACTACAATTGCGCTGTTGGCGTACACTGCCTCGGAGCATTCGTATCGTTTTCGTTTAAAAGACGCACACAGAGTTTGTTCGCAATTCAGTTTTCAATTTTCGCGTTATAATACTGCGCAGCATATCCGAAAAATTTGTTGGATATTCCACTTTGATACTTGAAAGGACAGCATCTAATTAAGGAATACTCCCGAAGTGGAAGTTTCTCTTCGGCCGTCTTAAGAACTTCGTGTTTTCAAGTTGCATCAGTTTTCTAGGCCGGGTTTATTGATTAATTATCGAAAGGAATTACGATGGACTTTCTCAATCTCCTCCTTTTTGATACTGCACTCTTCCTCGATGTTGCGAGCTTCTTTCGGTGAGCTCCACATTAATTATCCGCAAGATTTATTTCACAAGATGCTTGAGATTCTAATTAATTTATTATATGATCATTGTTATGGTTAGATTTGCAACTAATGCTGGATGAAGAAAACAATTTTTTCAATATCAAAAACTTGGTGTTCATTCTTTTTTAACTGTACACAGTACATTAACGAATCTCGAACACGACAGGTAAAAGATTTCGAAAAGGAAGTTACAACTTAGTAATTGGAAGAGCCTCGACTGAATTCGTACATCTGTTAATAAATTGCAATAAATGTGGCACGAATGGATGCACTAAATTTTGTTCTCCGTCGTTAATAAACTATTCAGGCACGATCGAAAGTTCTGAGTTTCGAAAATGGTTGGGATGCAGAGTCATAGCAAGTTAGAAAAGACATGTAACTTCGGGCTGGGAAAAGTTTCGCCGAAATTAAGGTTCCTCGCGCGTGCAGAGATGCGATTGATGATATCATCAGGACGATTGGTGACGTTGAAGCGATGCACTTTCGCCTGCGTTCGTACGTCTCCGTACGGAGCAAGTATAGATTCCCAGGAACGTGCGGTGCATACGGAATTTCCGCGCGTTGCATGCGGAATTTCCGGGCGGTCGCGTGCGACATCCCTTATCCCGTTGAATAGCGCAAAATAGCTCTCGCTCTTTCTACGCGCCGTGTATTATTCAGGTGCGTTTCAACGGAACACGTTGCAGCCAACTTCGAATTCTTAATTCTCCCAGGAATTCTTTCAGGCTTTCGTAAATTGCTGGGACAAGTTTAATGGCACCACAACTTTTCATTTCTCGGTTGCTACGCCGGATTTTTCGTTTCGCCGAGATTTAGATCGAGAGAGCGTTTGTCGCGATGTTTGAATGTGCGAGACGATGTCTAAGAAATTGTAGAAACTGCCCCCGTTTATTCCCTGCCGCGGATGCAGTTAATGGAATTTTCAATTTGCCGCCGATGCAGTGCAACCTGACGATGTTCTGAATTTTAATGGCGCTTTTACGGAATGGCCGCCTCGCTGTTGCAATCGGTTCCTTGATCTCGGTGAAATTTTCGAGCACGTAAATCCTCCACTTTTGTAACAACCATCCAATCTTAATCCGTAAGTAGCGTTTACACAGATTACGAAAATCCTGTGCGAATGGTAGCTTCAAGGATTCTCGTTTTCGATGAACGCGTTTAAAGAACTATATTAATTTTAAAAATTCGATCGAATCCTTTTGGACACATATTATGCGAGAATATCGATTTTTTCAAGGTTGTAGAGTGTTGTATGGACACTAAAAGCGATTATTATGTATTACTTCGTAAAAAGAACAGAAATGTATTAAGATTTCTAGTGATTTTTATTATAATATTAGCATATATATGCATATATATGCTCACTGAGATAAATATATTGAATAATTCTTGTTCGTATCTTCTCAATCTCGTGTTTCATATTTCAACACTGTTATTCGCGAGACATACTAACGCCCATGTAATTCCGGCAATCCGAGGGAGTAGCGCAGGAAGAAATTCGTATTACAAGGTAGTAATAATGTCCGAGTAATACCGGATGACAAAGTGGCACAGAAGAAATCACCTTGACGAAACCAACTTTACTCGTTCGGTCCAGCGGGTCCGCTCGGAAGCGGAGTCCTTAATGCCGTACATTTCGCGAATTTTCAACCGCCGTAGAATCCATTAGCGAAGTCGCAAGAAGAGGAACGGGAAGTAGATTCCGCGAGGACATAAAAACGGGAACGAAACATTGTTACGCCGTTCGAGCAACAAGTGTTAAAATACGAGCCCCGGCTCGCGCCGCGGAATCTCTCCGTGTTTCAGATTCGAATTGTCCAGCTCCGAACCCACAGTTTATTACTCTACGAAAATAATTTATACAGCCTGAACAGCTACAAAAATATCACAAGCCTTAATTGAAATCCTGAATGAGATTGTCGAATGAATTATTTGAGCGTTGATTAAATATGAAGAATAATGTAGTCCACATATTGATAAAATGTTTGGATCCACTGTGTGAACTGCTACTTAAGGAAACTATTCGGGTTTACAAAATGTTTTGGATATGGTGTAAATTGGATTTGGCATAAATTGTGGACGGTAATTCTTATACTCCAATTAATTAGTTGATTAACGGGGAAAAAGTACACTTCGCATAGAAAAACATTGCGCAAGGAAGCGAAGGATTAACGTGGAAATGCTCGATCTTTTGAACACGTAAGGAGATTGAAAAACAAACACAAATTTATTATTAACCGTTTAAAGAAACCAATTTACTGTTACCGTGAAACTGTTTCCCTTAAGTAGCATTAAATTGAAAAAACTTCTTTCTTCCTTTGATAATCTGAAGAAACAGAAGATAGTACATCGACATTCTTAAATTCTTTAAATAATTTTATGCTCGAAATTGTACCAAATGATTCTTGTCATAAGTGCATAAAATACATAATCTAATAATTATGTCAATAGACTCTCGATTAATACGATCGAATTAATTTTTGCCGATTTTAAACGACGACTATTCGGCGGAATTAATAATGAATTTTGGCGAGAAAAGAACCAGCGAAGTAGAGTCTCTGATTCATTGTCTACCTTTATTATTTCATTCCGTCCCGGGAATAAGACTTTGGAGAATGGAAGAATATAATATAGAATGTTATATAATCAGAGTACTCCGGTCTCGAAGGCTAGTGGAAAATTTAATAAAATTCTGCGCCAAGGCGACCGTAAATTGCCCACTTCTTCATAATGCGTGTTATGTCACAGGCCGTAAAAAAGGTAGGCGATATTAAGAAGTTTATAGTGCGTCGGGACAATGTATCCGTGGGTTCTTTGGATCGCGGCGATCTCGCAGAAAATATTTGCAACGCGGTCGGAAAGCAATTACGATGTTTAATTTTGCTTTATGGGATGTAACGTCTGGCGTCTCGCGTAATTCGCTCTACCATTATTGGAGTTGCGCGCGAATATGTGTGTTTTAATGATCTGCGCGGTGTTCCATTAAACGGAGAGTTTGATTATGACTGGGGAATGGGTTCGTGAGACATGTGATTGCACGAAGCTCGGATGGGAAATATATTTTTTATATCTATTATTATTATTATATTCGAGCGCTGTACCGAATGCAGATAATTTAAAAGTTTTTTTAAAACGCAACAAATGGAAGGATCATCGTGGAAAAAATATAGAAATAATTTTGAATCGTCATTCGAAGGGAGAAAAATATTTTTGTAACATAAATTGTGAAGTTAGTCAAAATAATTCGTGTATAAGGCAGAGTTCTGCAGAATTACAATTGAATTACTCCAGGAATTATAATTACAATGTAATTGGATTACATTGTAATTCAGTTGTATTGTAATTTATAATTCAGATCTGTAGTAACGGATTTTTATACAGGATGTCGTTGGGTCCTCAATGGCAGGAAGATGGCCATAAAACAGAAAGGCCTGACAAAAGCCAGGCCCAAGGGAAGAAGGCCATTAAAGAGAAAGCGTGCCGGACGAAAACCTGGCCCAAGGGTCGGCTGGGTTTTCCGAAGACACACTAAGGTTATGGGGATGAGTGCGGGTGTATGAGTGAGGACGGGAGAAGGACATTTTTGTGAGAGAATGGGTCAGTTGTTGGTTGATCGCGAATAGTGAAGGTCTTAGTGCATTGCTTGCGAGTCAGAATATTTTGTTATGTATTAAAGTCTAATACCTATTCGATCCCTTATATAAATATACTTTTAATAAATAAAGTTCAAAAACACTGTTACCACAGATCTTTATTCAATTCAATTGCAATGTAATTCGGAATTGCAATTGGAGTAGAATCATCAGATACTTTGTAATTATATTACATTAATTATGAATTACGAGGACGAGGAATAGAAAATACGCTGCATAGACAATAAACAAGTATATGAAAGAAAGACATAAAAATATATCGCACTTGTGCAAAATTCTGGGCTACAATTTGGAGAGCTGTATTTTAATTATATTGTATTTCAATTACACATCTGAATGAAATAATTACTAATTGAATTAAATGAAAGGTGTGAATTATGTAATTTAATTACGACGTTGTTGAATTACTATATAATTCAAATACAATGTAATTCAATTGCATAATTCAATTACATAATTCAATTACAATGTGTTTGAATTAACACAACTCTCGTTCCCAACTTGTTAAGAAAAGAAATGAACGTCTATGTGGCTGCTGTAGCTTGAAATCAACGCAGACATTTTTATTTTGCATTAACCCTTTGCTCTCGGACCTATTTTAACTGGAAAATTAAACATTTCTTTTGATCTAGAATAATTCCATTCTATATTAATTGTGTTCTTTGTATGAATATGAAATTGATATAATACCTCGCACAATACTTAAATGTTTAGTAATCCTAGATACCAACATATTTAGTAATGTAAACAATATTTTGAATAATGGTACAGCAATTTTTAGTGGCGCCTCAGAGTCGCCACTCGAGTGATAAGGGTTAAAATCAGCAATTGAATTCCCATTGAGTGGTATACGGTATAAATCCTGTATCTTGCGATGGTTGCAAACATTTTTTATTTTCCACGAAAATTCTCTATTGATTATGTGAAATGTTTGGTCCCATTTATCGAGTATGTCGAATGTCTGGTTCCACTGATTAATGTTGAAGTACACCGTCGATGTGCACGAAACAATACACACGGACAGCACTAGCATACTAAGATCTTTTAGGTCTACCTGTATTTTATTGCAGACCTTTTCCCTTGGTATAAAAGGGCCCGCTGGAGACCAAGTCATTCACTCGTTTGTACATTAAGTCTAATAAAGTGTACATATTTAACAAGGATCTATACCTCACTTCCAAATAACTAACAATTAAGTATGTCGAATGTCTGGTTCCATCGATTAAGTATGTCGAATGTCCGGATCCATTGACCAAGTTTCTGGCGTATGAGAGGGATTGAGGAATGAATGAAATGTCTGAATGAAAGTCTGAGCCTACCGCGGCGACGTGGTGTGAACGACCGGGCTCTTCGAGCAGTAATCAGGAGCGTATAGCAGACGGGGAATTAAGCGGTAATGGCGGGCGTCAATCTTATGCTAATGGCTTGTAAAATGGGATTCATCCGACAGCAGGCGTCCACGGAATTCGTTGCAGAGCATAGCCGCGCCAGACGGAAGTTCCCCAATCAACGTTTCCTCCATGCTTTCTCGGTTTACGAGACGACGGTTAGGGGAGACGTAACCGCGGCCTGTTGAAAGATTAAAATCACGGGGAAGTGTACACACTCTGGCCATCCAGAGATTTCAGCGATAGCTACGCCACTGGGGAAAAATATTCGATCGTCCATGTCTCTCGCAATTTAACCCCGTTGCTTCAAACGATCGAGGCAGACTCGTAGAAAATATTTATTTATGTTATTCGTTAATTTTGAATCGGAACAAATTTATATTATTTTAATACACCTGCAATATTTCCTGATTCACTCGTCATTCAGAAATTGCACAGACGTGTTTTAAAATCCGTACCAGCCACTAGAAGCGAAAGGGTGCTCTAATTGCAGAAAAGTTCTGCTCGCGAGAATTCAATTCCAGCGCGAATAATTCCAAGATTAACAACGACGTTTACAGGCGGCGTATCTCGGGTAAGTTGCAAATGGCAGTGCTGGAGCCGCGATAAAACGTTCAGCTGATAACGACCGTGGGTTCTACAATTCTCAGGAGAGTTCTGCAAAGCAGTTGCAACATTAAGGCCAAAATAAAAAAAGAAAAACGAAGAAAGAAGGCGTAATCGTTCTCTTGGCGCGACTAATGGCGTCGGGCGAGAGCACGAGAAGCGCTGTTTAATTTATAAACGCGCGAGCCGCTAAGCCTTTTTAAATACACCCTCGGCCGCCGACGACGACGACGACGACAACGACGACAACGACGACGTCTCACGTTCGTGGCACAAATTTTTCCGTTCGGTTCAAAGTTCCATTTTTATGCCGTCGGCGCCGCTTGTAATGTTCATCTCGGGCTTTCTCTCCGCGTAATGGCAAATATAAAGTAACGCGGTTGCATTGTGCGTTCGCGGGGACAGCGTTCTTTATAATGGCTCTTATCATTTTATGCAGATTGCTCGGCCCTGCATCGTATCGTATAGTTTTTCCGGCGAAGTTATGCCACCGTTGCTCTAAATTCCTTCCTATTAACTTCGTCCCATAATTCTCGACCACCGAGAAAGAAAATATCCGTTGCGTTCGCTTCGCCCGCGTCGATCACTGTGCTCCTGTCGAAAAATTCATTATGCATGCAACTATCGCGGTTTTATGCATTTTTATAGAAAAACGAATGCATCGAGCGTGAACGTTCGAAAGATTTTAAGAATTTAATCTTCCTAAAGATTCCGCGAAAGTTTAACGAGGTACTTAAAAATGTGTACAGTTTGAAAATTGAAACGTTCGAGGGAAGATCATTGTGCACAATGCGATAGAAACACGAGAAACCGAACAAGAGAATTCTTTGGTGTTTTATTCTTTCGATAGTAGAGAAAAGTGTGGTGCAACGGTGAAACGGTTTTCGAGTTTTCAGGGGAAAACAACAACAGCAGCTGGGCTTGTTAGTTTTGTTGGAAACTCTAATTGGCTGGTTTATGTTTACAGGCTGTTATCGGAGTTCGGGAATAATAATATAATTGCGGTCAGCCCGATGCAGTCGGCCACGTGGAAACTTAAATCGTCAGGTCGCTGGAAATAAAATGTGAGCTATCGGAAGTTGGCGAGCAAATGAGAAAATGTGAGCTGTCGTGTTTCAGCATAGAATCGCATACATTTATCATTGTGTGACGATAATTCTACCACGTTCTACATAATCGTATATTATTCTAACGCGAATTACAATGTAGAAGCATGAGAGAAAAAGCGAACTCAATTTCGCTGGCGCGTCGTGCTTAGAACAATTTCGTAATTACCACCACGTTCGAACTTCCCATTTGCATTTCGGCAAGCTGATTATACAGCGAGTAGTCGGCACTGACTACCAGACTTTGCCAGAATAAAACAGTATTGCACGGAACTAACGAAATCACCATATCCAAGAAAGTGTTCAAAGTTCCTCTCTCTCTCTCTCTGCAAATGATATTTCATGCAAGAAACTCGAAATAGCCTATTAAAAGATACGGATCTTGTTTCCTCTCGACAGTTCCGCCATTCGTTCTACGAAGTCCGCTTAGGTTAATGAAATCGCAACAATCGAGATTATTACTTCTCTCGTCGGGCAACAAATATACAGGTCTCCGTGCGCGGAATACCCCGTCTGCTTAAGTTAAATCGACTCGACTCGAGCCTCTGGCGAAAACTTTATTATTACTCAATATCCTCGACGCGCTTGAATCGCGCGGCGAACCGACGCCGTTATCCTCTAATGGTTTTCTTTTTTTTTTTCATAAAAAAATATCGTCGGTTGCCGGATTTTTCCGCGGCTAGACGAGTGAGAATTTTTTTCCGAGCCCCGGGACCTCGGACATTCAAACTCGCGCAATTATATTTCTTTCTCCGCGAAATTCTATTAAACCTGGATTTTTGTCTTAAATCGCACTAAACGTAGCGTTTTCTTTTCATTTCTACTGAACGAAGAATTATTATTTTAACCCTCGGAGCTTTTATCCAGATATAATACTTACATCGCTTACGATCTTTCACAGATTTATTTATCAATTCTTTGAAACAGAGTTTCGAAGATTTGTAACATTTCATTCGTTCAATTTAACCGGATAACTGCGTTCGACGTGTATACACGTCAATCCAGAACTTTTCAAGAATGAATAGTTAATTTTTAATCAAATAAAAATGTAATCATTCCTCGTTTTCTCTAAAATTTATAATAAGACCATTTGCCCTGCGTTCGACGTGTATACTCGTCATTGCTTGATTTCAATTCCGCACTCAGTCGGGGATTTTTAAAACTAAATTCCGCCGTTAAGAGGTTAATAAGAAAATGATTAGCTCATTTGAAAGCTTAAAAAGAATTTCAAAGTATTGGTATAATCGTTTCAATGTATAAGGGCTATTAAGAGAGGAAATCAAACTTTCTTTAACTACTGTATCTTGCAATTGATGCAGACAATTTTTCATAAAAACCCGCAGTCTAATTGCCACTAATGATTCTCAAGTATCGATGCTACTTACAAATCGAAATATACAGAAATAAGGTAGCTCTCTTTTCGAAATCCTGCAGATGACAAGCGAAACGAAAGCGCCACCGACTTAAATGAAAATGAAAAAGAAAACTTGCAGTTATCTGTAGAAGAGTTTAACGAAAGGAGGAAATAAATGCATTTCGAAGGAGCCGTTTTCAGCTCGCGGCACGAGAGGAATTCCATTCCACAATTAATTTGGAGAATGCCGAGAAACCAGATCGACCGGTTCATTCCTCGCGAATCCGGATTATTGTACAATCATTTGTGGCAGTCCATGGAAATGGTAATCAGAGAATCTGGCGGCGACCCGCCGCGGTTAATTGCAACAATTTACCTTCAAATTATCTGGGAAGAGGTTTCCCCGACGGACATACAGAGGAGCGAATTTTTCCGCTGCTCCCATTTCTCCATGAAGAGCGCCCAGTGAAAAAAGGAAAAAGGAAAAAGGAAAATAAAGAGAGCAGGCTAACCTCGTTTACAGGCGCGGCCATTTCAATCCGACACGAGATTTATTCAGCGGTTCCGCGGCGACTTGAGTGGCGACCGAGAGTGGTTCATACAAAAATTGCTTGGCCCGTGATTATCGCGAATCTCATTGCGCGGGAATGGTTGGGGGGTGGGGGGAGGATGCTAGTAGATTTGGAAAAATATTCATGCGTGCTTTTCCCGGTCGCGCAAAACCTCACGTACCAACGGTATTTTTTTTCGAAAATTCATTAATAGATATTACCGGTACACGTACCGCCACCTGCACAAAAAGTAGTTGTGCTTAAATCAACATTTTTTCAGTGATCAGAATACTGATGAGACACTGGTCGTGATTGCGGTTTGTTCGTTTTTATTTAAAACGGATTACTTCATTTTATTCCAATTGGGGCTAATTGTTCGTCAAGCCAATGGAGGACCGACAATTTTTTGGGGATAATTATTGTAGGAACAGAGGGTGCGAAAATGTTTTTATCACATATACATGGTTTCAAAAGAACTTTCACGTGATCATAGCAAATTTTTTATAAAAAAAAATTAAAACAGCAATTTTTTGCAATTTTTTAATGTTATGATACGTTTCCGAATTTGCCTTGGAATCCTCTAAAAAATAGACGAAAAAAGTTATAGGTTTATTTGCAAAAAACTGAAGATGACCTCGAAAAATCATAAAAAAAAGAGTTGACGAAAATTTTTGTATAATCACGTGAAGCTCTCTCGAATCCATGCTATACCCGATAAAAACATTTTCGATCGGACTTCAAATATCAGAGTAATGTTCATGATATTAGGATAATTTCGATTAAAGTTATTCACATAGACATTTAGTAGTTTTTTAATGTTATGATACGTTTCCGAAATTGCCTTGAAATCCTCTAAAAAATAGTCGAAAAAAAGTTATACGTTTATTTGCAAAAAATTGAAGATGACCTTGAAAAGTCATTCAAAAATGTGTTGACGAAAACTTTGCTATAATTACATGAAAGCTCTCTTGAAACCATGCTATACCCGACAAAAACATTTTCGATCGGATTGAAAATAGCAGAGGAATGTTCATGATATTAGGATAATTTTGATTAAAGTTATTCACGTAGACATTTAGTAGTCCAGTATCTAAATAATTTTTGCATGTGTTTAGTTATATACTCCTTAATGCAGCAATTATTTGTTTGAGATGGGATGCAGTTTTCCAGAGGGCATGGAAATTGTGCCACTTTGTCGAGCGTAATGGAAGGGGTCAGGTAAGAATAGATGCTTAATTGAAGTGTCTTCGGTAATGGTAATTAGAAGCTTTGCGCCTGATAGGATCTGCAGGTTTTGTCTTTGGTCAATTGACGGTGTTCGTGTAACTACGGCTTCCATGGTGGCGTCAGTTTAACGCCGCGCTATACGGTTCACGTATCGCATCAGTGGACTATGTAAATTGGGGTATATCCGCAAGGTTCTCACGTCTCATCCCTAGGATTAGGATTTAATCGAACATATTGAACGCTATTTGCAAGCTACGTACATGTGTGAGCGAATGAATATGCAAACTACGCATACTTTGACTCGCGATCGCAATGGTAAACAATTTATTGTTCGATTAATTTACCCTTATTGACCAGCGCATGTGTTTAACGCGAAAATAGCTACGGTGCGATTGGACCTCTATTTGACACTCATTAATTAAATGGCCAATTATTCCGACCGAGGCAACACATTCGGCCAAACCATATCGAATTTAATACCGGCTGATCATTTTTAAGACATTCGCGCCCGTAGATTCAAATTCTATACAAAATTGTTACATCGATGTACGACGATCTGGAGGAAAAATGATAAATTTTGTTGATGTTATGTACAGATTTGAACATTGTATAATTAACAGGCATCCCCGAGTTTCAAAATGGACAGAGAAAATTTAGCCATGAAAATAACGTACACCAGTTCATTTAGTGGAAACTTCAGAGGAAAAGAACTCATTCAGAGGAACACAGGTGTTCATCCAAGGTACACAATTAATTTTTACTAATTCGAGGGAGTATCTCACAGATCAATTCGTTAAAATTAATTCATTGAAATTGATTTCAACACCAAATCCGAAATAAACGTTGCACTCAAGTTAATGAGGAGAGGGCAAATAGCGTCCCCGAAGATAGCACGCTGAGGATTTATAGTATCAGCAAGCAATATGTCGGTTTTGAGTTTCGCGGATGCAATAGCATCGCAACTAAGACGGTAACGAGCTGCTTGCGTTTCCAGTTTCTAATGAAATTTCCCGCGCCGTTTCATTTCGAGAATACCTTAACGCGAATTAGGTCAAATATCGTTCTTAACGAACCATGAGTTACATCGCTGACGATCTAATTGTTCAAGCCACTGAACATCTTCGGAACACGCCGGTTCGTGTTGTTCTAAGCCAGCAATTAAATGCCGTATGCGGTAGGTGATTATCATTTTTGCGGGCAACCATAAGCGGTCGGGAGTGGCAACCGGCATCGTGCAAATCCGCAAGGGAGGTTCGAATGCTAACGAACCTAATAAAACTCGTTTACGCGACGGCTTTTGCAGAATCTGTGACTGACACTCTTGCCAGATTTTGCACGGGATTTTGACTTGGTAACTGCTATTAAATTCTCTCTCGGGCGTACTCTACCAGCTGCCGTGTCTTTTCTGGCAAGCTAGAATTAATTAATCGAGTAATTAACCCGAAGTGTATCCGTAGCGTGCGTGCGTGAAAACTCAAATGAAATTCCTCGCGAGAACAGACCCCGCCGGAATAACTTATTCACTTTTAATTCAATCATCGCGCTACTGCCGGCACCTTAAGAATTTACAAGATAACGCGATCGTGCTTCCATCATCTTGGCGAGTTTCTGTATTTTTGCTGGATTTTATTTTACGGGCTGAGAAAAGAAGACGAACATTGAGTGTGAAACTCTTTCTAAAATGATGAAGTGTTTATTTTGTATTTTTAGAAGAAAGGAAAATGAACGTATGATTGTTACGAAGAGATGAAAGGATATCAAAGATCATGCAGGAAACGTGTTTGAAATGGTAATATTCGATGAAAGAATACCATCTTCTTCGTTAGCGTTTCCCAGAATTCGTAAGTTCAAATCTGCATAACGAACTGCAGTTTAGGCAGCAGTAACGTAACGAAGTGTCCACAAGTTGCATAACTCGTGTATGACACACTCATGTGTCTTCTAGAGTGCTCGGAGTTTGCATAGTTTTCCATCCTGGTCTAGACGAATGTAAATTTGCTGCTTCAGTGGACAATTGTGCATTTGTATGTCGCGGGATTGTTCAGTTGTTGTCTAACTCCGTTTTAATATCACTTCTCATCGTGTAACAATTAATAAATTGTCTTTTAACACTAAGGAAAATGTTTAACACTAGGTTTACGGAGCTGTAGAAACAACTGTTTCACATTGCTTTATAAACATAACAAGGATGTATCTATCCAAATTTTTTGCTACTTTTCCAATAATATATACCCAAAGAAATAAATTTGGTAAATAATTCCTCAGGAAAGCACTTTTACAATCTTAATAATCGCAAATTAAGAATATTAGAACCCGTTATTTTGACGTGTCCCGTAAATCTAGTGTTAAAAACGGTCAAACATGATAGATAGTATTTTGTTTAAGTACATTATTTCTCAATTACATTACACAAGTTCAAAATGTCTTCTTTTTCTCGTGTAATATTAGCTTCCTTAATAGTTTGAATCGTCTAAAGATTGTAATGATGAAGCAGATTAAAAGGTATTAAAAAATTGTTAAAGAAAATGTATCAGTTTACAAACTGCACACAGGCAAAGAAAATATTTTATAAAAAATTCTTGGACAAAATATATGAACCGTTTATTTTGACAGTGGCCTAAGTTCGTTTAAGTTTAAATTGAGATATTAAAGAGTTTGCGTTTCAATGAAATTAAAAATATACGTATAGGATACCAATGTACCATACTCCTTAAGTGTATCTAATTGTAAGAGAGTTAAATTTACAATTCCTATTAAAATAATACCAATTATTAAGTGAATAACATGTGTCATCTTACCAAGAATGGACTTCTTGATAACATTATAATAAAATTGGGGGACAAACAGTAAATCATTTTTCTTTAATAACATTTCTACGATTATACGATTATCATCGTCTACTCTGAATATACTTACCCGCAAAATGTTTTTTATTACAGCTAACTTCAAGTGGTACATGTGAAATGGACTTAGGCCACTTTCAGAATAAAAATTCGTATGATTCTATCAATCAGCTAATTTTCTTTTTTCAAAATCTTTGCGATTTTAAATATATTAGTTACAATTTGCTTCAGAATGAAAAGATAACGTAGAAATGTAAATATTAAAATTGCGAGCTTGATTTTTCTTGAAAATGGACTTGGGCCACTTTCAAAATAAACGGCTCATATAGTCGGCACAACCTCTTCATTGAAAACCCAAGCTTTCGACCAATTTCGACCATCTTCGACCATTTTCGACCATTTTCCGGTCAGAGCAGGAGAATCGCAGTCGGCTAATCAGGCATCAACAAATCCGCGCCATTGGATTCACAGGGCCCCAAAATTCGGGCGGATTTCCACATCGCCTCTGGTGAACGGACCGCTGAAGAACCCCGATTTCGTCCTACAGAGGGTGTGTTCATCCGACGTAATTAAGTTTCCAACATTCGATTATCGTCCTTCACTCGGTCAACGCGGATCTCTGCGGTTTAAGGGTGGTTTATGGGTGGCTTGCAAATACGAAACCTGCATTCGCCGTTTCGACTGATTAACGATCACCACTTGCTCGTAAATTAACGTCGCCGGAGAACCGGAACGTTTAACAGTGCCTTGCCGTGCGCCGTTTTAATAGGAAGGGTTTCCTGTTTATTCTTTATGCTGCGATTGGCCGTGATTCGCATGAATTTCGCCGAGCGAGTGCACGCCAATCGACTAAGTACTTCGACGTGTCACATCGCCACCGTGTTCTCTCTCACGTGCCAAGAATATTTGTCCGATAATATTGAAATTGGATTGCAGACCCGGCAAGAGTAACACGTGCAGCCCATCCTGTCGCAATTACATCACGGAGAACGAAACACCGATGGGAGGGGACCGTTCGGTAGGATAAACTTCGTAATTCGACTGATGTTACCGGTTCGAAGTATTTATCGCGTATCTACCGTTGATGCGCGCACGGTAGTCTTGCAATCTAGAAAATGCTCGGTACCGTGAGACTTTTCATTTTTCTTCCAATTTAAAAGCTTCACTCGCCTGATTTTGTTTCAGCAAATAGATTAGTTCGGATCTGAGAGATATCACTGTAGATATTCTCAGAAAATTAACAGTGTGAACCTAAATGACTAAATTAATTCTTTTATACTAAACATTTGTATTTATAGCTTTCTGTCGATCGTATTTGTTGTTAATAAAATTGTTAATGCTTTCGGCGCAAGGATTCGATCAACCATTGCGCCGAAAGCTTTAACAATTGTATTAAAAATTTGTATAATGAGTCTGAGTCTGACTCGAGGTGCAACGGATGAAGTAAAACAATACTTCATGATTTCTTTCAATTTAAAAGCTTCACACGCCTGTTTCCGTTCCAGCAAATAGATTAGTTCGGATCTGAGAGATATCACTGTCGATATTTTCAGAAAATTAACGGTGTGAATCTAAATGACTAAACTAATTTTTTTATACTAAACATTATAGCTTTCTGTCGAACGTATTTGTTGTTAATAAAATTGTATATTGACTCTGAGTCTGACTCGAGGTGCAAGGGGCGAAGTAAAACAATACTTAATGTTCTCTTCCAATTGAAAAGCTTCACTCGCATGATTCCGTTCGTGCAAATA
>CM052187.1:4711790-4735904 GCA_028455805.1 Lasioglossum figueresi
TACCGATATATTTAATAATGTAAACAATATTTTCAATAATGGCATAGCGATTTTTGAAATTTCATGGACATGAAATTGGTATTTTACCTCATACAATAACTAAATGTTTAGTAATTGATTAGATACCGATATATTTAATAATGTAAACAATATTTTGAATAATCGTTTAACGATTTTTGAAATTTTAAGGACATGAAATTGGTATAATACCTCATACAATACGTAAATGTAGTCAAAATACAAAAAGCAGATAGATTATTAAGAACTGGTCCAATGAATTGGAAAAATACTGTAGTCATACCATATGTTGAAAACATTTCAAAGGATATAAAAAGGATTTTTCGAAGAGTAGGAATGCATACGATTTTCAAAACACCTCACTATCTAAAATCTTTATTTCCACCTATTAAAGACAAACTACCGCGTTTAAAACATTTCAACGTTGTTTATTCAATTCCTTGTTTGGGATGCGATTTGGTATATATTGGACAGACATCCAGAAATTTAGAAACACGTGTTACAGAACATAAACATAATATTTTTTTACCACCAGTACAACACACAGCTATGACGAAACATTCACTAGAATTGGATCATAGATTTGATTTCGAGAACATTAAAATAGTTGACGAAGAAGCTAATTTACATGAAAGGTTATTATTGGAAACAATTCATACGATTAAACACCACAGCGTAAATCTTAGGTTGAAACTCCTAAGATACATGAATACCACGCAACGTTACCGAATCAGTAATGTTTTACGATGAAATTCTTTCCAACCAAAATAACCTGTATTTATTTACTCGAATTATTAAACAATCTTATATTACATACAATTAACTGTATAAAATTCTTCCAATAAAAGTTGAATGTTAATAATTGAATTTACCGTTTTTGGTATATTCACATAAATGGGCTAAAAGACATATTATGTTTCGAATATATTCAGTGTCTTTACAACAAGCATCGATGACACACGTGTGTCACGATGTCCATATTAAAGTATTAAATCACATAAAAAACAAGTAAGTTGGTTTTATGAACAATATTTGCAAACAAGTTTTGTTATTACATTTAAGCAGTTTAATAATGCATTTTGAAAATTGTACAACAAATATATATTTTTACAGACGCAAGGCAAATGCATCTTGAAAATGATTCAAACTAGAATCGAAACGTCGATGATTATTTGATAATCTGCAAAATTGTTTTTTGATTTCTCAGTAGTAATTGATCGAAACCGTAGAGAACATTAAACATTTAATACGTACATGTTTAGTGATTGATTAGATACCGATATATTTAATGATATAAACAATATTTTGAATAATGGTATAGCGATTTTTAGTGGTGCCTCAAAGGGGAAAACCGATTGCAGAGGTTTAGAATGATACACTGACGTTGCGTCTTCATAGCATTTCAATAGGAGATAAATTCCACGATATTCCCAACACAAGTCTGATCACAGCACGATATTTCTACTTGAAGTGCGCTATCAAGTAGAAAGGTGCTGCTCAGTGCGCCGCTTTTACGGGGCGCTTTACAAATTGGTGAATCGGTCAATATCAATCACAGCTCGGGAATGTACCCGCTACTATTGGCATCTGAAAATTAGAACGGTGCGAGTATGTGTGAATACATACGTAAGAAATGCATTACAGTGATCAATCATGTAATGTATAAAGCCACAACGTCGCGGTTCTGCCAAGCAGCTAGTGGCTGCGTTCGCGGCACCGGCGAGATGAGATTACAAGAATGGCTCGACAGTAATTTATCAAATGCGGTTATGTCTCGAACTTCGAAAGATGTAGATGGGCAACCGGAGTATCGATTTCCGGTATCTTAACTGGTCGGAAATGTATCCGATCGCAGGCCCGCCCGTGTTCCGTTACCAATTTCGACTTTGTTCTCCACCGCGGATTAATTATTAATTCCAACTATTAGTTCCACTCCCGTGACGACTAGATTACAATATTGTATTTCAGCAATTTGTTGCGGAAGAGTTAACGCGGCTGTTGTTGGGAAGTCAGACACGGGATATGTTGAAGAACTAATTAGTGTTCTGTGTGTGTAGTGTGTTTAATGGCCCCTTTCAGCACTTCGGTGAAGTTTCGTTTCGGGATGAAGAACAACCATTAATGTGTTAAATTATTTTATCTTGTTCTCCTGCAGCTACTATTTTCTCGCGCAGAAGAGCAACTCAAAATTGTGCTGTTGTAAGAGATTGTCAGAGATTGTGTAAGAGATTGTAATTTAGGAATTGCAACAGGATTTTATTTTACTTCCGAAGGCCATTGAGAATAAAGTTTCCTTGGATTTCGTTATCTTAAAATTTCTCTGCAAAAATGGAAGAGTGCCATGATCAGGACAAGAAATAAATGGAAAACGTTGCGTTCGCGATATTAGACCTTTATGGAAAAAAATGTGGACAGACGCATGAGTCACTCGAGCTTGCGCGACCATGTGTACGTCATTAATTTTCAACGTCAGGTTCAACGGAAGTCAAGTTCGCTACGAAAAATAGCGTGCTACAAGTTTTCATTTGTTTTTTGCTTAATTTAGACGTTTTTTAACGGGTAGAAGCAGTTTTTCCATGTTAATAGAAGGCTTATTAACATTTTCACGCACTCAAGAAGCAACGTTTTACTAAAAAAAATTCATATTTTAAAGAAATTTATGAGCTAAAATATTTTACCTTGTCCGGACACAGAAAATGGGTGAATTTCCACCAGAAGAACAAATTGAGATTAATACATACGTTTCTTTCATTTCTCAAATGCAAGCTTGTCATAAATCTGTAAAAATCTACAATGTAATGATAAAAGAAATTTTTAAAAGCGTTAAACCGTTATTAAAAAAACTTCCGATCCCTTTGTAACACGAAACCGAGAAAGTTGAACAGTTTCAATATCTCGGACACATAAATTATTTGATTAGACATAAATAGTATATGATCGTGCTGCATGTGTTCGTAATTGTCTCAGGATGTTCGAAATAAGATTTTATTGGATCAGTATTTTATTGAAATGTTCACTTTACTCGCCAGAGTATCGCGTAATATCATATTGAAGATAACCTTGATCGTACAGATGAGACTTTACCGTCGCAAAATTGTCGCGGAATATTCCTGTTGGTCCGTGGAATCCCGTGACTGAACGACTTTTAACTCGACGTATCGATATTGTGTGTGTACTAAATGACGAGCGCCGCGACGCCGCCGTCATAAGAATACAAACGGAATCGTAAAACCGAATCGGCTGTTGTTCACGCGTTTATGCTCGCCGTGCCGGAATCGTCGAAACAGATGTCGATGGAAATAAAACCCTTATTTCCGGAGCAAGCCGGGGGTTCGTAATATCCGAGGACACGAAAAGCTCTGGCGTGAAATACAAGCTTTTTTTTTATTAGGAATGAATGCACGTATGGGGATGTGCGAGATTTCATACGGGAGTATTACGACTCGGTACTCTGCATCATCTTCTACAGGTAGTTTCGCGGAATGGGAACACTGTCGAGACACCCCCTAATCGAATCGACGGCATAAAAGTTGCGACGTATGATCCAGATATTGACATTTTACAGTCAGAATTACATTCTACATTTGAATTGAGATAATATGCAGAATGTGAGCAAGCAATAATAAATTAAGGATCGAAGGTTTAAACGTAAAGAAGGAAATTTATTTTTCAATATAAAAGATCTGTATTCTTCGTAATAAAAATTGTTATCGGCACGATGGAAGCAGTCGAACGGCGAATGTCAGCAATAATTAATATTTTCACATCGTATTTAGCTGAACGAAATCGTAAGTGAATAATATCAATTTAATAGCCACTTTTATAAATTGCTGTGTGGAATGTAAATTTTGGTGAAAGAGGATTTTCGATGGGAAAATAATATTCAATCGATATGTAAACGAGTGTTCGTACCTTTTCGTGGAGCATCGAATTTTGCAATGAAATCGAGTGCCACTCGAAATACAAACCTCTCATCGTTGGAATTATGGACGATCGAACATTTAATAAATATCTCGGAATTCTAGTTTTAATCATTTCCGCTGCACAAAGTGAATGTCCAGCAAAGAGACGCGTCACCCGGCCACAAAATGAGCAAGCCAACACCGGCGCAACACAGTTCTATGAATAATAAAACCGGTGTAATGCACGCAACTGGTTCTGCATACATAAAGACAACGGCACAACGAATTACGCGTGCCATTGACATTAATGTAAAACACGTTACACTGCGTTCACATAAAACTGAATATTAAAAGTAACTCCGAACTTGGGTTACATTGTATGAACTAAAAACAAACACTGAATCCCCGGAGAAATAATTAAAATCCATTTGCATGTATAATGCAGTCATTCATTTGGCACATTTTCTCCCGGTAGAACCTTTCAGCTACAAAAAATAATTCCACCTAAAACAAAACACACAGAAAAAATCTACACATTCCGCTTTATTGTATTAACCGGAAACAAACGCAGACTATGTAAAACAGGAAGCTCTTAGAATAATTAAAATCCATCTGAATACATCATTCTGTCATTTGTGCGATACGCGTTAGTCGTTTCTACAATTCTACACCTACAAGTAAACACGAATTAATTACGCGGTTATCTTCTGGTGAGAAATAAATAGAATTCTGCCGTCCACTCGGCACATTGCAATTGATTCTACAGATTAAAAGCAAACATTGATTAATCACCAGACTGCGGATTTTATGCATTCATGAGAAAAATAACTAGGTGCAATTTAAAACAATAGAAAGAATGTTAAAATTGTCGAAGAAACAAAATTTTCATATGATTAACGAGTCTCGAAATTGACGAGGAAAATGTTCATTTTGCACAAAAATCCGCGGTCTATTCATTACCCGAGTGTGTCTTGCGATGGAAAGTAATTAAAATCCATTTGCATGTCGGGTTTAGTTCATTCAACATAATTATATGGCATTTTTCAAGCGTGGTGGTACATTTGCGGCAGAGAAATGTTAAAAAGCGCTGTTCTCCCTAAAACGGGACCTCGAATGGACCCATTCCTGCGAGTGTTTTAAGAAAATTAATGAACACTGTAGCGGCCGCGTGCTGACGTGGCTCATCAGGAAAAAGTTAAACAAATGACGCTGTTGGAAATGCATGAAAATCCAAGGGAACATTTATCACGTAGGAGAAGACGGTTTCTGCGAGTTCGCAAGGACGAATGATGTGTCGCCATGTCGACCAAGATTTTTTCCCGGAGACAATGCGACCTGTCGTCCATCCCAGAATTTAATTTATGACGCCCCGTGCGAATGCTTTTATATATTTCGTCGGCAGCGTTGTTCTTCCGGCCAGTACTCTTTGAGGAGCCGAAGAAAAATGGCGAAGAACTCGAACGAGAGAGCCACGAGGTGAGAACGGAATGAACACCGGCACAAAGAACGACCTGCTGCCTATAGTTGATGCCACACATATAAAACACTGATGCGCCCAGATCGATGTTGTTTTATAGAAACCGCTGCCACCAATCGTAAGAAACCTTTTCTCGGGATTTACTGTCGCGAGGAACATTCGAGACGATTTTCTCGACGCCGTGGAACCTCTGATTTCATGTCGATATGAAATTGATCTTTCTGGTCGAAACACGATTGCGAAAATTTATTCTTCTATGTTGTACCGTGGGAATGGCTCATGCATTTTTTAAAGAAATTTTTATACCGTGCGACAGTCGCAACAAATTTTTTCAATCTTCAAAGTTTTGGAGAAAGTGATCTCTCTTTGAATTTTTTGAAGAAAATGATCTCTCTGTGAATTTTTTGAAGAAAGTAATCTTTTTGAATTTTTTGAAGAAAGCGATCTCTCTGTGAATTGTTTAAAGAAAGTGATCAGTACGCTGCAGATCTTTATGCATTTACACCAAAGTTGAGTAGTTAAAATTCAAAATTGTTGGAAAATTTTAAAAATTGAACATGTCAATATATGATTTCTGCTCTATTAAAATCATTAAGGGAAGAAATAACATCCAATATAATTCCATTTCTTGCAATCGATGCAGGCGAAATGTATTTTGCATAAAGATCCGCAGTCTGGTGATCAGTGATCACGCGTCGTTCTTTTATTCCAGCCATTGTCTGGATCGAGTGAAACTTGTCGCCAGCATATCAAATCGAATATAATCTAATTCTTCAGAGTTGAAACGGAACGGTATATTTCCGCTATCAATATTCTACGTGCTGAGCGTGCGCTTAAAGTGAACGTAAAATTCCCATTCTTCCAGTAAATTAAGTATTAACGATAAAGTATTTCTGGCGAGCGCGCAGTCGAGTAAAAAATCATAAGGGAAGGGGCTGATCCTTATTAGAGATGAAAGAATTCATTATGCCGATAAAATCTCGCGAATAGTGGGCGGAAGACGTGAAATAAGAAATTGGTTTCCTCTCTTTTCGTTGATTAAACGCTAGACTTTCATTCATAAAATGAAAAAGTATGTTCTTTTCTTCGGAAATTGTTCACTGTTCAACTTTCATACAGTAAGAACACTAATTTGAAGACTTTGAAAGTTTTAATACGAATTACTTTTTATCAAAGCATAAGCTTGGTCATAAAATTTCACTTCTTTTATCAAATTAAATTGTATGTCGAATTTTATACCTATAGTCTGATAATATGTAAAAATATTGTTCAGGTTTAATATCCATTCAATTGTAGTTTCATCGGAAATTGTTCACTGTTCAACTTTCAACCATTTCATACAGTAAGAACACTAATTTGAAGACTTTGAAAGTTTTAATACGAAATATTTTTTATCAAAGCATAAGCTTGATCATAAAATTTCGCTTCTTTTATCAAATTAAATTGTATGTCGAATTTTATACGTATATTGTATTGAACACGTTTAATACTTGTCATGAAAGATTGCAGTTCACATATGAAATCGAAAACAATTCAAGTCTGAGCTTTCTTGATGTCCATTTTAAAGTATTAAATCACATAAAAAACAAGTAAGTTGGTTTTATGAACAATATTGCAAACAAGTTTTTGTTATTACATTTAAGCAGTTTAATATTGCAATTTTGAAAATTGTACAACAAATTTATATTTTTACAGACGCAAGGCAAATACATCTTGAAAATGATTCAAACTAGAATCGATACGTCGATGATTATTTGATAATCTGCAAAATTGTTTTTTGATTTATCAGTAGAAATTGATCGAAACCGTAGCGCCGAGAACATCAACATTTATTATAAACAATATTACGATCGAGATATAGAGACATATTTATACCTATAGTCTGATAATACGTAAAAAATATTGTTCAGGTTTAATAGCCATTGAATTGTAGAAAAAATCTGCGACCGGGAGTTTTAAATATATTTTTCTATGATTTCAAAGAGCATTCGCCACAACCAACCGGGTTTCTCTCAACAATCGCAAAGATTGCCGAATGCAGAGTTAAGAATGCATTCGTACACCTCGGAATAGACTTCCCCACGAGACCACGAAGTCCCATTCACAGGGAACTCGATCACAACCCGCAGAATGACATCGAAAGACGTATTCTCCCTGCGAAAAGGCTTTAGACGTCGGATCACGTCCCGCGACGTCTTCCTCCTCTCCCCCGCAGCGTCGTGTATTAGTAAAATTTATATTCATAGTTCAAAGGGAGTAAAGAAGAACTCTCGACAAAAATGCTATCTTGTTTTATGACTCGATTCTCATTCAATCCTCCGGGCATATTCTTTATCCGTGCGATTCGAACGGAGCGAAATTAATTTTCAGATTTAATATAAAGGACGACGACGACGACGACGGCTGACGGTAATGGCAATACGATAAAAATCTGATTCAGAAACGCCCGTGCGTGTGTGTACGTGCTTCTTTTTTGCGAATCCCTTTGCCTTTATACGAAAGCTATGTCCCCCGACATAAATATCGTTAAAGGTGTGCCGGTACTCGGGAATGTCCGTTTATATTGCCCGCGACCTAAAAATCAGCGAGTCCATCGCTTATGGGACTCTCGGTCGAATTTGGGGTTGTTTTACGGCCCCATAAACGTGTAGTGGCTGGTAGTATCTCTTCTATCGTCATTCCTCGCGCAGAACGTTAAGTGTAACGTGCGAAAACGTCGTTGCGCCAGGAAAATGATTTTTTGATAGACGTACCGCGTCATTCGACAAATTGCTGTATGTTCCTCGTGAATTCAAGTCGTCAATGTATATCCGCAATATTTTGACGGATCGAAAATATTTAATTCTGTTAGAAGGCGTCCTCTGCTTGATCTATTATTACTTTCTGTCTAATCCTAAAAGATGTGACAGTCTTAAAAAGGAAGCACTTTTCCCTCATTTAAAATGCATTAAATTTCCTTAAGGTCGGAGAAAATTAAATTTTCTCCATCCTCGTTTATTCTTAATTTTCCGTATTCGTCGATTGCGTTCTGCATCTTCGACATTTCAATTACCTTTTCGTGCCGGTCCGCACCCTTATCGAATCCATTCTCCAGATCTGTCAATGGTCACGGACGCGATGCTGACGTAACGACGGCTTTCTGTATGCAAATTTGCGGTCTATTATAATAAGACCCCTGAAGTCACTCTACCCCGAGGGCGCAATTTAACCGGTAACCCAGTATCCCGGAATTTATTTGCTGTGTTCCCATGTCCCCTACCAAACAGGTGAGCGAGTATCATCTTAGAATATGCGAGAGGTAACGATGTTTCCACGAAGGACGGACCAGTAAATCGGTTCCATCGCGACATTATTCCCTTGTTTCATCCCTTGCTTCATCCCTTGTATCCTTGGCATCAGATTTAATTTCTTCTCGACGATTATGCTTCGAGTTCCCGACGAAAAGAAGACAGCCGGGTTACTTTAACGTCTATCAACTTTTACAAGCATTATAAAACCAAACGACGATGTAACATTCTTTGAAACGACCCTTTTGTCTGGTCTTGCCCTGCCAGCAGATTAATTTCGAGTCATTTAACAGGGAAGTGAGCCAATTTATCGATCTCTCGCGATTCTGTCATTTTTCAAGGGGGATTTATGGGATCTGGCGGCTGACAGTTAAAGGGAAATTAATTGCTCCCGTTATGCTTGCGGAAAAGTGTAAAAATACCTTTGAGATCCTTGAAATTTGTTGGGACCACGAGTAGGAATAGTTTAAAAATTACGTATCAAGGATTTTTATGAAAATGTATATTATTTTATTGCTACGTTGCTAATTGTATTAGAATTCGAATCGAATGTTTTAATTCTGAAATAGCCTCCTTTAGTCAATGAAATTCTTAGAAAAATTCATTCGCCTCTCGTCTTCTATGTTCCTTGCTGAACAAATAATTTTGCATGTTTCCTTTCACAAACTCGATGAATAAAAATCACAGAATGCAAATGAATTTTTCGATGAACTTTTCACTGCGTTTCCACGAAAACGAATTGCGGACCCGACGAAATGATTCAACAGCTGCTCACTGTGGACGCGTCGGAATTTATTCGTCTTTCTCTTTCCGGCTGAGCGTGCCGCTCAATCTGTTGGCTTTCAATCGCGAGATGCACTATCGCCATTGTCCTTTCCCCTGGAACGTCTTTTTCATTATTCAGCCACTGCCACTGTCGCGCGTATTTCTTCGTTACAACCCGATTTTCCCATCAATGCCCGCTGAACCAGAGCTCCCCTTCAAAGTGCAAGATTTACAATCGCGTCGCGTCGCGTTTGCGGGGAAACTTCGTTTATCCAGCGTTAATGAAAAACGTCAGAAGACATTAAGATCCGTCGGACGCGCGGGAATGGATGCTCCGATAAATCGCGTCTGATGAATGTCGCCCAGAAATTGTTGAGAGACGTCCCCACGAAACGCAACTGGATGTTTTCATTCTATTTCTAAAATTAGAAATAATCATTTCATTGAGTTCTTTTCACGTTCTTCTGGTATCGACACCATTAATTAACACGCTGCCACGCCTGCTGAGCTCGGTGCGTTTCAATTAAAAAGTATTGGAAACACTGACTGAAATACTTTTATGTAAACGGGACAGTGTTCCAACTGTTTCAAGGTAAAGCTCGAAAGCTTTAGAATATTTAGAATCTTTATTTGTTGCGTATAAAATGGAATTATTCAGTGAAATATTTTTGATGGTGTAAATAATTATTCCAGCATGTTGATATTCGTGAAGTAAGACAAAATGAAAGCAACTTTTAGATAACAAAGTTTACTGCCATGCTCTGCGCGTAAAATGGAATTATTTAGAGAAATAATGTTTCTGGTGGTGAAAATAATTATTCAAACATATTACTATCCATAAAGTAAGACAAAGTCTAAGCAACTTTTTGATAACACGGTTTACTACCATGATCTGCATGTAAAATGGAATTACTTAGTGAAATAATGTTTTTGGGGGTGGACATAATTGTTTCAGCATATTACTATCCATAAACTACCACGAAGTCAAAGCAACTATATGATAACTAGGTTTACTACCGAGCCCAGCACCGGATTTGCGATTCTGATTTTATCTTCCCTAATGATATCTCATAACTCGGCACGGGAAAGACGTAGCGAGCTGAAAATGGTCGCATTCATCTGGATTAGCTCGACATAGTGAGCCGCGGCACACTTTATGGTTCGAAAGTTTATCGTTCGAAAGTTTTTAGGCGTCAGACAACACATAAATATAAAGTGGTTCGAAAAAATGTTTGAGCAGTAAACTACCAATTTTTGAAGCCGGGTCGATATTTAAACCGTTACGAAGTCGTAAAAAGCGGTCGTCTAGCAAAAGCTTGGACATCCATTGTTCGTTTCACCTTTAAAATGAGGTTCCAGGTTTATCATCGTGCGATTATGTTTTACGAAGCTGTAACAGTTAAAATATTTCCAGTAATGAAAGTGTTATGCGTGACCTACTTGATCTGCGGCACGGAAAAAAATCGACGCCTCCAATTAGTTAATGAACTCCGTCAATTACGGGTCTTGTTACTGGAATCTGTTCCTCGAGTAGCCGCCGCAGGACCGTCTTTTCCTTTCCACTGGTACTCGAAGTGTTCCTTCGCGATTATTAATTCAGTTAACAAGCCGGAGACAGAGATTCGATGAACCTCAAGGTATATTGAGGTCGAACATGTCGTCGACTTGAAATAATTGAACATTCTCCGTTTATCTCTGAATTGTTTTTTATGTCCTAGAGTTGAAGAATCAATTGTAGTATCGTAAATTCATAGCAACCGTCGCCGAGCCTGGACCCATGCTTTGGGATTTATGACCATCTCCAGGAAACGTATTTTTAGGGACCGAACGTGAGGCCTGCCTGGGCCATAAAGAGTTTGGATCGTCGGGGAAGTCCGAAGGTCCCAGGGAAAATCCGAAGGTCCCGGGGAAAACCCGAAGGTCCCTGGGATAGCTGAAGGGGACGGAAGGGCTCATCGGAAAGTGCCGATGGGCGAGAAGACAGAGTTGTTTTCCGCGTCGAGCCGAGCGGTACAAGTTGTAACGAGTTGGAGCTGTGCTCACACATTTACCACGTGTATTTATTAATCTTATTATACTGTTTTATTTCCCTATCTCGAACTTCAATTAATCCCCACACAATGATTGCAAAACGCATAAAATCACTGTCAAAAATCTGTCGATAGCGGACGAACTTCGCAGCTAAATTCAAATCGGTCCGCTGTTACCAAAATCGACACCACCGCTATTACGCGTTACCGTTTCAGGAGAACCAATGAGGTTGCTCGTTAGATATTCAATTTTCCTTGTCCGTTATGTATTACAGATCAGATCACACGCGTGTTATATTGAAAACGTATTCCTTAAAGTTTATTGTTGTCTTCATAAATAGTTTATTGATCAATAATGTATTGGGTTTAAGTGTATCCAAGTACATTTGTGAGTGGCTTTCAATTAACTCCCAACAATCACAGTAAAAAGAATTGAATGATTTTACTTCGCTTTTACATGAAAAAACATTATCAATCTTTTATACGAAAATTGCGAGACTTTGCTCATAAATAAAAATGTAGATTCGAGGATTATTTTTCGAATAAAAATATTGCGATACGATATCGCAGCGGCAGCGTCCAAAATAATATTTTCAAGCTGCATTTCGAACCGAACGGTTCGAACGCTATCATTTTTCTCTCTTCCAAAGAAAATGTATTTCAGCATGATTTTTGCTGATATCGAACTCATTCCTTCCGGAGTTCCCCCGTCTTAAAGCATGATCGATGCGTGGAACGCTTTCTCTTGGCTCACCTTATGCCGTCGCATCCGCAGCATAAATATTTATGCCTAGCCGTCCTCTGCCGTAAAATCGCGTGCAACACGGCGAAATAATCGCGCTCGCTAATACAAAACTTTCGCAAGAAACGCTCGTCGAATTTGTTTGATTCACGGAGCCGACGATACCGCGTCTCATTCCAAGAGATACATTTTCCGAAATGCTCGGGCTGTGAATTCTAGTTGATGGCGGTTTCCGTTTCGGTGTGAAAAACTCAAAGAGAAACGTGGAACAGCGCAATACATATTTATCATTCTTTAAAGAATTATTCAAGCTGAATTCATGCTATCGTAAAAGATGGTAGAACTCGAAATATATGAATTAGCTGAGATTTTATAATCGATTGTTCTGTCGTCTTACATCGGTTCCGTCATAACATACATTTTCATTGCACGTGACTCGAGATTATATTAAATTACAAATTTTTGTCTGTAGCATATATCAATTCCTCGATGCACCGGAACGATGCAGCAGCATCTAGCACGTATCACGTATATTGATAAATGATATCTCTCTTTTAACATGAAGTGATAAAGTGAGACGAGAAATTTAGAAGCTCGAGGAATTCATTCGACATCGAGGGTGTCTGAAATTTTGCCTCGAAGTGGTCGTTGGCAAATAGTTGAGCATTTTCGGTGTGAACGCGACAGGGCGTGAAATTCAGATGAAGCGTAGATAATGTTTGAGACAGGATTAGCTTTGTCAAAAGTTGAGGGGCTGCTTTGACAGAAAGTTTACGCACGAAAGCGAGCGGAGCGGGATTGCTCAAGTGCCGAGCATAAGTGGTCGTTTCCTTTCAAAGAACTCGAACGGATCGTTAAAACTTTTCAGGAGCGATTGTTCTTCGACTATGAGGAAGCAATACCTTGGCCCTGGTGTTGCTCGTCGCCGCGTAAAGATCAATTAGATCCCAGTGATTTCTCAGATATGAAAACGTGAAGCCGCTCTTTCGACGCACTTCAATGCACGCTCACGAAACTTGCTGATCCAATATCTGCGCCTCCATCGAAGCAACTTTGCTCGAACAGTTCATGATTAACCTTCTGGAACCTTCAAACTATTCTCAGTCGAACATCTTATTGCATTATGCTAAATATTGTTAGGTAACCCGACCACATAAAATAGATACACAGCCTCATGAATATTATTTTAAAGTCACTGTATCAGAAAGTTGTTTAATTCGCGGATTAAGAAAGGAATTAAAAGAAGAAATAAATATGTTAATTTCGAGTATTAGAAGCATCCATAATTGAGAATTAGATTTGTATCTATCAGCAAATAAAAAGTTTTCTAAATTCGATTTTATTCGAGTTTGTTCGGTTTTATTTGGGGAAATAATTTTGAAAAAACATCGAATTCAGCCAGTGCCAAAAGTTCATCCGTTTGACGAACGTGAAATTTTGCGGAAACATAACTTGAGCATCTAGGCGTGCACCGAAACACTTGTTGATCGGAATTTTCGGCGTGTTTCCGGCGCAACCCTGTGATTCCAACTGATTTTATCTATTCCGGTTATAAACGGAGCATGCGGTGAATATTTAACAATGAATTTAAACGGTTCCACTCTGTGTTTCAATGGTCTCGAGCGCGGAACCACTGCGATTGATCTCCCGGGAGGCACGCGCGTTTCAATTTATTACGAAGTATCGACGAAACGTCCGGCCACTGACTAATGAGACTGACTTTTTCCCATCCCCTGCGCGTGATTATAAATTTCCCAAATTTTTCTTGCGACATTATCGAGCCATATTTCATTCCTCGACGAAATAAAACCGAAACTATTGTGGATATCCACTGGGAATGATTAATGACGGGCCACGGTATGAACACTACTGTAGAGAGCAAGGTTCTACAGCCGATAGTATTTTGACATTAAAAATTAATTTTCACCGAGAAAATTGCAACGACAGATTTTGTAGAAGGTAACTTCGTTTCGTAACTGCAACTTATAAGCTCCATGAGAAATGATATCTTTGTTGACTGACCCAGAAAATTGCTGAAACGGTAGAAAACTGTAGAAAAGACTTGTTTCAATAATCGTGACATTAATCGTTAAACTAGGTGTTCTGGTGACATGTACTTTTATAAAATGTTTCTAAAAAGTTTGACTTTCGCAATAATTAGTTTTTAGTAAAAATAACCTATGAAATTCAGTTGAATTTTAAACGTGGTTATAATATGCACTGTATAATACGTTATACAAGGTGAGGCACTAACTATTGCCACCTCCAATAACTCCGAAAGTATGATAGTAGTAGAAAAGTTTTCGAAATAAAAGTTGCATCGGACAACAGGGGCCGTATTGTACAGCTAATGTTTTGTTGCTGGAGTTGTTTTAAAAATGTGAAGGTCATCTTTGTATTTTCAAATAGAATGCTATATTTTGCTACCTGTTTTCTGGTAATGGCCATTGAGACGAATCCAAGGAGGTGTAACATGAAGGTCTTCGATGGTCAGAAAAGGTCATTTTTGACAAAAAAGACGAAATAAATTCGTATTTACAGAATGTGTTCAAAGTGATTGCTATTGGTATCGATGCAACGGTGCAATCTTCTTATCACGGATCGAGTAGTATTTCCTATCGCTTCGGCACTTATCGAATCACATACTGTAACAATTCATTGTACAAACGTATCGAATTGTACGGCGTGTAGGGTGAGGACGTTGAGGATATCTTTCAGCGAATAAATCTGTAGCTCGCACTGAATTTTGCTGGCATTCTCCGTAAATGAGAAGCATATCGGTTTGTTCTTCGAAAAAATACATCGTTTACAATCGCTTGATTCGATGACACTAATCTTACCATTCTTATTAGCGAGGTCCTGCGATATCGCCGAGAAGTGTTTATTTGACATTACCAGGTTCAGTAGATACGCTGAACGAGATATCCTGAACGGTCTCACCCTATACACCGTACAATTGAATACATTTGTACAATAAATGATTACAGCATGTGATACGATTAGTGCCGAAGCGATAGAAAATACTACTCAATCCGTGATAAGAAGATTGCAGCATTGCATCGATACCAATAGAAATCACTTTGAACACCTTCTGTAAATGCAAGTTTATTTCGCCTTTTTTATCATAAATGACCTTTGCTGACCTTCGAAGATCTTCATGTTGCACCTCGTTGGATTCGTCTCAATAGCCACTATCAGAAAACAGATAACAAAACGTTGCATTCTATTTAAAAAAACAGAGGTGACCTTCACATTCCTGAAGCGACTCCACCTACCAACAAAAGATTAACGCCACAATACGGTCCCTGTTGTCTGATGCAACTTGTATTTCGAAAACTTTTATACTACTATCATACTTTTGGAGTTATTGTAGGTGGCAATAGTTAGTGCCTCACCCTGTAGTATAAATACTACTTGTACTGCAAGTGAAATCGGGTCGTTTCTTTGATTCCCGTAGCGGAAACAATCGCGCGGGCATTGTTACGCCACGCGTGAAAAAAACAAGTTCGGGAACGAGCTGCAATTATGTTCGCGAAGACGAGTGGCTCTCTATTCGGACGTTGTTCAATGGAACCGGTCATCTGTCGCGAGCACAGCCTGCCTGTGGCTGAAGGGAAGTTCGCTTTTAACGCTCCGAGCTCTCTCGAACTTCCTTCGCGAAGAATTGTTTCCACGGACCTTCGCGATACGCTCTTGCACGAAAATCAGTGAATCTTCGTCCGTGCGGACGACAATTGTCTGAACAGAAGGATGTCCTGATTATTCAAACAGATTAGCTCGCCTCGTCCGGCGGAATTTGCAATGGAAATTAAAAGTCCGCCGCCGGAAAGTTTCGGTGCCGGGCCGTCACCAAACTTCGCGCCCGGAGCTTAGGCGACAGCTCAGACCGCTCTTCCCGTCTACCAGAAAAGAGAAAGTATGGTAGGAGCCAGATTTTTCGGATGGCGAAACTCCGCAGACGTCAGCCGCGTCGAACTTCTCCGAGTCAATCGATAGTCTCCTCTCGGTGTTTGGACTTTTGTCGGGACTTTCTGTTCGTAAATGTATGTTTAAACATTAGGGCGTTACAAGTTTTTGTATGGAAAGCAGGTTTCGCTGGAATATCGGAGACGGGAGGGTGGAATAAGTTTTTAAAGCAAATTGGGTTCCTCAACTGTCCGATCGAGGCCGGATCTTTCTACTTACAAGTCGTTATCATTTTACGTCGAGCTATATTTTGTAGCTTGCTTTGTAACATTAGCTATTCGTAATTGTATCGCACGTGTCTCTTCCTAGTTGTTTTTCGGATTTTGATGCGTCTGAGTTTAGCTCGTTACTTCCAGTTAAATCGTACAATCACCATGCCAGTAATGCATTTGTTTTTTTATTGTTCTAAATATCTTATCTGTCCCTCGGGAACTGTTAAACGTAATAAATTATAAAACACGATGTAATAGATTTTCCAATGATAAAAATGTGATCGCAATCTCAATTTCTACGATATAAAAGAGAAGATATATAATAAAAGTAGAAAGCTTTGTGTTGTACTTTATCGATGGGAAAAGTATGTGGCGTGTCTGACCGCGACTTGCCATTTCTACTTAAATCATAGGTTGTCCGTGCAGCAACATATGATTTCTTTCCTATCGATCCACGGTATATTTAGACTGCATACACATCGTATACAATTCAATAACACAATTGCCACTGTTTCTTTGTCCAAACACGTTCGTAGCTCTAATATCAAAATTTTTAGAATAAACCTAGATCCGTAAGAAGTTCTTTTTAATCGCGCTGGCCCAATTATTGAGACAAAGTGTGAATGTAACATGATGGTTTTGAATGGACGTCGGGAGACAAAGGTTTAATCCGAGAATCGCAAGTTTAAGGGTAATGTACAGTGCAAGGAGTTAAAAATCACAGTTCGCTGGACTATTCGGTGGAACAGAATTCATTCGTGGCGACGACAATGTAGAAAAAAGGAAACAGCCATTCTCTTCGAGACATGAAGACTTCTTTCTAGAAAGAAAACTCATTGTCAGTGTTCCTTTAGTCCTTCCGTTTCTTGCCAGCGTTGTTTCTTTTTTCCCTGTAAAAGGCGGAAGCCATTCTTCTCAAGATAATCACCCTGCACAACGAACGTATGCACAGAGTTATGAATATGGGAAAGGAAATTTTCCTTCGGAGAGAAAACTTCCATTTTACTTGCAACATTCATATAACTTTCGTTCTCATAATGGTTTTTGAAAGTCGAGTCCTTCCAATTATTTTGTACAGTGTAACTTAGCACAGTGGTAGTAATTTCGTTTTGGATATATTCTCTTGTTATTTTACATTCGATATAATTGTTCGCACTAATTACTGTACCCATTCCTGCGTAAACTTCGTATTTGTAACTTTTCATTTTGTTTTCCGCGAACAAAATGGAATCGCTGCCATTCTCTCGCGAATTTCGGCGAATATTTGATTGCACGTACCTGCCTGTGTTCGACGAGGATTATCTTTATTATTTAATTCTGGCCATTGTCGGCGCCATAATTAACTGTGATGTATGATCGTATTCATTATTTTAGCTCCAACAGTACGAATATCAATCACCTGTGTCGTAATAATTTCTGATGAAATTTAACATTAATGGGATTCCGATACCATTCAACGAAGTACAAAATACTCAAAAACTAATTACACACTTTCGGACAAATTGCTGCAAAAGAAGCATATCGATACTTTCTGTCAACAAAAGTTGCGCAGCTGCAGCTGTTAGGACGCTAAACAGGAAATAAAGGAGGTAAGAAAGTTATTGTTAATTTACATTGCCAAGCGAATGTTTCATCTGAAATTATGTAATTTTCCACACAGTCAAACCGATGAATGGAAATGTTTGCAGGAAATTGAATTCCATGTCTAACGATTTGTAGCTTTGCATTTATCCATTTAAACTCCTCCCGGCAAGGAAATTGAAGATATTTATGGAATACGTACTTTATATGATTTCCCTTGACAAATAAAAACGAAGTTGTGTTACTGTTCGTCGATATGGTAGAAATGTCGACGGTTTCATATTTTCATAGTGCAAGTAGACTGTGCTGATTTTTGTGTAAAATAAAAATTTGATCTGTGTCAGATACAGAAGTATGGTTAATAGAAATGTCACAAGCATATAATAGACGAGGGGTCTACCGAATAACCAATAAATTATTATAATTTCAGCCACAAGTTCAGCGCTGATCAGACAATCTGATTACAAACCGCGCGTTCGGTTCAGTAGCCTGAATTCCTCACATGATTAGGCAAGTAGATTATATGCACTATATGAGCAAACCACTAGATTAAGTGCAACATATGGTCTGACCAGTAGATTAACCGAAATATATGACTATAGCAGTAGATCAAGTGCCACATATGGTCAGACATAAAGAGGCGGTCTACAATATCGTTTCCATGGTAGATTCAGTATAGTTAGCAGACAATGATACCACTAATTCCACAAAAATAGTCCACGTACACCGTGAAATATAATATTAAAATAAATAACGTTAAAATTGATCCGTAAAATATATTGGTTGTCGATATGTTTACTCGAACATGTGGGGATGTAGGAAACTGTCGGATTGCATACAGTTTTTGCAGCAGAGTAAGTTGAGATCGTCACGTCGCTCATTTAATCAATCGTAAGGCATTTTAATGTCCCCTGTCTTATTGTTATTCACGAAACCGTCGGGACCGTGGAAATATTAACGTAGAGGGACACGTATTAATTTACGGTGAAAGGAAACAGAGAGGTCCCACGATTTATTCGTCGTTCGCGTTATGTTCGCGTCTAGAGATGCGTGGCCGAACGAACTCGTCATTCTATCTCGCGGCACGATTTCGAAAAGCAATCTGAGCCGTAAATTTCCTCACGGCATAGCAGCGATAAAACACGACAGAACGTTGCGCAGCGATGATAAATTTTTATTCTCGACCGAAACTGTTAGCTGACCAGGTTTGTGTTTCCCTTAAATCAGATCCTTGTTTTTCTGTGAAGACTGCCGCCGTTTGGTTTTTAAAACGGTGCAAAACTGAATTTTATTTGCAGTTGCCAAGTAAAAACGCTTTTTAATCAGCAATACGTGTACCGAACATGGTCACTCTATTTTAATTTCTTTAAATTTGGAAACTTCAGTTAACTGGGACGTCTAGTCTGACCATATACTGATTATTCTACTTACTTTACGCTAAATTTATACACATTTTTGTATATCTAAGCACATATTATAATAAAATCACAGAAAATCTATATACAGTGGCGCGCAATAATATTCGGCCGCTCTAAAAAAGAAGATAACTGTTTTAATATTGTACCATACGATTTGAACTTTTTTGGGAAGCTAGAGCAATTAGTTTACTACGGAATGTGAAAAGAAATTTCTTCAAAAATTGCAATTGATCGGAATTGTTGAAAAGAATACTTTAAATTGTAATTTCAACTTTTTTATGTGGGCCTATATTGAAATTTTAAAACATACATTTTGTCGATCTATGTCAATTATATTCACTGTGAAAGTTTCATCGAAATTGGTTGGTTCGGGGAAAAACGACAGGCATTGAATGATGTAAGAATCCTCAGATTTATTGATTATTAATTTTTATCAATTTAACGTTTGTAGCTCATTGCAACGTCGACCGATATTCACGAAATTTTCAGAATATATTTAATTAACACAGATCTACAAAACGTATTTTTTAAATTTTCAATATAGGCCCACATAAAAAAGTTGAAAATGTAACTTTTAGTATTTTTTCAACAATTCCGATCAATTGCAATTTTTCTAACTTTCCAAAAAAGTTCAAATCGTATAGCACAATATTTAAAAAGTTATCGTCTTCTTTAGAGCGACCGAATATTATTGCGCGCCACTGCAAATTCACGTGCCAGTCATTTTTAGATCTCGGTACGTTTAATGTTGAGAATGGCTAAATCACTAAACGAATTCTTGAAGGTTGAACTACGATTTCTCGAAATTTTCCGAAGTTTGAGCTCGTACTCGTCGAAAGCTGTTAAATTCGGCGAACACGTCGCCTTCCGTAATTCAACGGGCTTTAATTGAACAGCGTGATCGGTACGCACGGGATGTACACGTGCTTTCGTAATTAACCTGTAGCTGATCGATGATACGGCCCGAGATATTTGCGGATCGTAATTACAGAGAGTGCTGAGATTACTCCTAACGATTTCCGCGCGCGTTACACAACGACGACACTGTGATTACAACGAGCCGCGTTGGACGCCGATCGACGTGATGGCGTTTTCGAACGAAACCATTTAATGCTGATAGTTTGGGAACAATACTTCGGCGCGGCTATTCAATGGGGGCAATCAATGGGCGGAGGGAGTAAGGACTGTCTGTAATCGGACACGGGAAAACGGAATTCACCGTCCGAGATAAGTAAAATTGGGATCTGTCTGGTTGGTAAGTGGGATGGGGCTCGAATCAAATCAGTTGAGTGCAACGAGGGCGGTTTCGGGACGAAAAAGCTGATGAGAACAATTATTTGGTCGATCGAGGGTTTTGGGACAGGCTGGATATACAAATGAAGATCTTCTAATTAGTGGCGGAAGCAGTATTGGAGTTTAAATTGAGCGAGTAGAATTAATGCTTGTCTGTGCTCGACAGTAGAATGAAGGGCTTTTAGTCAGACGACGAGTGTACTTATTTTAGCGTCCGTGCAATCAGACTCAAGCTTTTACTTGTTCATTCTGACAAAGACAAAATGAAAATTGAATTTTACATATTTTGGCTGATCAACAAATGAAATTAGCATCGTATTAAAAGATTGATTGGGAAGCTCTCGTTGTTAATGTCTGTACTTGTATTAATCTTCGAAATGGAAGTTGCGACAGTAATATTGTTGGAAAAATGATTTGCTCTTGCGGATACGTTCTGCAAACATGACCTGTGATAAAGTGCACGTGGGCTGTTGCATTTTGCACGAGATCCAGACGGAGAAATGTGCCACAGAGATAGCTGAAAATTTGTTTCACATTTCGTACTTTTTTATTATTTAATAGATAACGCAGACAATTTCGGTCAGGCGATTTTTATCTTGGCAATAATCCGCGTTGTAAGAATACACACGCGATTAAAGAGATTACAGAAACTAAAGGTAAAATTGATTCCTTTGATCGTGCCGACTAGGAGAGAGATCCGTTTAATGCATTTGAAAGTTTAATTTCATCGAAATCACTGACGGGTCCCCGGTAGACCGAGCTCATTAAAATAGTGCGCAGCATAGATCATTATAGTTTTCGCGCAACCATTTGGACCGTAAGATTGTGCCGGCGTCGTCGTGAACGTAGTTAACCGCAGTCTCGTGTGTAGCCAAGCAGACAACCGAGTTGGCCAAACGATGTTCCGAGAACTTCGGGTAACGATGACATACCGATTCGTTTGAAAATATTTCGTCCGAAATATTCGTTTTCGTTTGCGTATATGTTTGACATCTCACAATATAGATTTTGAAATAAATATATTGGGTCGGTTGGCAATTGATTTCGCTTTGCGGATGCACAAATCAATTTACTACGGCGTTATTGGGTTTATTGAATCCTTCATAGCAGAATCACTATCCTTGTAATTTTATTCAATTGTTCGGGAATTTTCCCACGAGACCAATATCACCGAACTGTGGATTCCCTTATTGCATTGACATTCTCAACATTCTGAACACTCAATACGATCGAAAAAAGGAATGTTTAATTAAAACGTTCCATTCAAATTTCGATTTCATCCTTTCGCGAAGTTCTATACGGAGCACAAAAACCAGTCAAAAATTAATTACATTTGTTCGTGTCTCCGTTGTTATCCTACCTCCAGTGATAAAAAATCGAACACAAGGGTGAATCGAATAAGAAAAGAAATTGTACACAATGAATCTTGTACATCCTTGTCTGTAAATACGTCGCAGAACTCGTTCTGCAAGTACAAAATGCAGCCTGACCGAAAGCTTCCTCCGCTGTAAATCGACGGATAACAACGCTAGGTAAAGTGTTGTGTGAAACTTTCCACGTCGTGGATGCGCGAGACGAATATTCGCGTGCACTCTGGCCGCGTGTTCGATTCTCATCAAAATTAGAGTGTCATGCTCGGCCGGATCTCGTCCTGTTGCGCTATTCCACGGGCATAGCATGATTGAATAGGATGGCCGTCTTATTTTAGTGCGTCGGAGCGGCACGTTCCGCGCAAACGTGGTCGGACGATGTCCGATGGATGCCGGATGCGAAACCGGATTCAACGGAATTTAAAGCGAACCGAGGCGTGTATCTATTCAGCCGCGTGTTTCGAACGTGACGGTGAATCCTGTGGCCCGTTAGTATATTTCATTAAAGTTTCACCAGCGTCTCCCTCAAAGCGGAAAATTCTCATCCGTGAACGTCCATTGAAAATAATCGAATGTTTTTTACGTCGACAAACTGCGAACGGACCGCTAAATCTGTAACGGACGGAGCTGGATTACAGGTACCAAAGCTTCCACGGATCCACTGTTTTTTTGATTTTTGTAGCCTCAAGCATCAGCAACATTTAAATAGATTAAATGGGTAATCTCAAACTTTGTTTGTTACGAAGAATGGGAAAACGTGATCAGTGTGAACTTTTTCTAAAAGCGATATTATAAATGATTGCCAATTAAAGGCGATTTAATTTGAACGAAGCAGCGTTTAGTTTAACAAATTTGTCGGCACTTTTTCTTTCTTAACGGAGAGGCGAGAGGAGACCGTGGAAAGTTTAAATGGAGTCTCGTTAAAATTCCCTTGGACGTTTGGACCCATCAGGGAAAATTGGAGCATGACAATCAATCGGAAGTTCAAGTTGGCTACTCGCTGTTCCGGATAGTCACTTCTGGTCAGAGTGCAGTCAGACGGAACTGAGCTTGTTATTTATTGGCCCGAGCTGGAATGAACTTACGTGCGATCTGTCTTTGGTCGGTGTTACATTCGGCTCGGATACGTGATGTAAAATCGTGTACTCGGAAAATTTGCATGCGTGTGAATATTTATGCTGGCATTTAATTATTTATGAAATTACCAGCGCCGACTACGGTCATACATATGGATCGTTTATATTGTTCTGCCGTGAGTAATTAACAATCGGAAAATTCGGGAATTGATCATGGCGAAGCGGAATCTTTAACGACGAACGAGCAGGAGAGAAAAATTGGCCAGACACGAGATAAATCGGTAATGTCAGAATATTTTACGAATATCCATTTTATATTCGACTTTTCCGACAATTTTTAGAAACTTCAAACTTTCCTAAACATCTGTCCACTGCGCCAAAATTTTCTTGAAATTTGTCCGGCCGAATTCGTGAAACTTGAAAAATGTTCACGTATGCATTTGACGTCATGCTGTAACGTATCTGCACGCTATCGAGTGGTAGAAAAGGCTGGCGGGCAAACTCGTCGCCATAAAACAGACAGTTTCAGGGAGCTTTCTGCAACTTGTGCGCGGAAGGAATAGCAAATTTACAACCAGCCAGTGCCATGCATCTCATTTGTTTAAAAGTAGAAACATCCTCACCATAGTAAAATTATCCGACAGAAAAAATGTAGCTGTTTTCCTACCCATTTATTGTTGACCTATTCTACTTGCTCTTACAACAATTTTCCTGCTCGTATCGCTAGTCCAATTAACAAGGGGCTGTCCGTCAGAAATATCATCGACTTGTACTACTTGTTCACAACTGATTTTGAACGTCTGGGACGTAACTATGATTTTTGGGAATAAATGAAACTCATAGGATAAATACTCTACTTGCTCTTACAACAATTTTACTGGTCTTATCGCTAGTCCAATTAACAAGGGGCTGTCCGTAAGACATATCATCGACTTGTACTACTTGTTCACACCTTATTTTGAACGTCTGGGACGTAA
>CM052187.1:4736004-4748884 GCA_028455805.1 Lasioglossum figueresi
TTATCTCTAGTTCAATTAACAAGGGGCAGTCCGTCTGACATATCACTGATTTGTACTACTTGTTCACACCTTATTTTGAATGTCTGGGACGTAACTATGATTTTTGGGAATAAATGAAAACTCATCGTATAAAAATACTACTTGCTCTAACAACAATTTTCTTGCTCTTATCTCTAGTTCATTTAACAAGGGGGTGTCCGTCTGGCATATCATTGACTTGTACTACCTGTTCACACATGATTTTGAACGTCTGGGACGTAACTATGATTTTTGGAAATAAGTGAATCTCGACGGATAAAAATTCTACGTGCTCTTACAACAATTTACCTGCCCTTATCTCTAGTCCAATTAACAAGGGCCTGTTCGTCTGACATATCATTGACTTGTACTACTTGTGCACACATGATTTTGAACGTCTGGGACGTAACTATGATTTTTGGAAATAAGTGAATCTCGACGGATAAAAATTCTACGTGCTCTTACAACAATTTACCTGCCCTTATCTCTAGTCCAATTAACAAGGGCCTGTTCGTCTGACATATCATTGACTTGTACTACTTGTGCACACCTGATCTTGAACGTCTGGGACGTAACTATGATTTTTGGGAATAGATGAAACTCATCGGATAAAAATCAAACGTTACAGAAGGTGTTTCCCCGCATTTTCGCCACCGAGTGGCACGCCCAGGGAAATTTCTTTGCCGCTCGCATTCCACGTAGAGTTAGCCAGGAAAGTTCGACGGTCGAAGCGTTCGTCGAAAATAATTCCGACGGAAAGCCTGGTCGGGCCGAAAGGGTTCGATCCCTTTTCCAGGTTCGTTTACTGGCACACGCCCCGAGGATCCGAGCATTGATAGACGGTGCAGGGCACGCGGTTGTGCTATGGCGGTTGCTTTTATTTCCGCGGGCCATCATCGCAAATCAGAAAGTTCAGCCTGCTCTGCTGGCTGGGTGTAATGCTGGCCCGTGTTTCGAAGGCCCGAAGCCGCTTTTCGGCTTTCCGTCCGGGAAACATGCCGAAACTTCTTCGAGATCCACCGCACCATTCCCGAGAACTCCCTTTCCGGCTGAACCTTTCATTCTTAGTTCCGCCGTCGGAGTTTTCGCGCGAAGCCGCAAGCGACGCGGAACTTTTCCAAAGTATCTCCTTTGCGTGGCATTCTTCATGGTGTTTGGTCGTTCTCCCCGCAGTGAATTCGAGTTGCGTGGGTCACGCGAGCCATCCGCGCTGAATATTAAGCACCCCGATGCATCTGTTTTGAAGAAAAGAAACTTCCATCCCTGTTTCTACAGGAACAGTCTGGCTGTTTCTCTCGGCCGATTTATCGCCGACCTCTTCTACTTATTCGTGTCTACTTCGTAATTGGTCTCGTCACGTTTCTACAACTTTTTCCCTTTCTTGTCTCCGGTCTAATTAACATGGTTTCGACCGCCTGACGAACCATTGACTCGTACTGCTTAGACATAACTTATTCCAGACGTTTGGCATGTAACTGAGCTGTGGCGCTTTATGTAAATTCCCGTTTCTTGTACTGAATGTTATAAAGATTAAAATAAGGGAAAAACTTTTTGACGGAGAACAATTGTAACTGTTAACCTCGACTGAATTATTGTGGAGCTGTTCTACTTCTTCCAGCTTACCTCGTTCATTTGTCTTGACTTTCATTATTCTCGTCGTGTTTCTACAAGTTTTTCCTGCACTTTTCCACGGTCTAATTAACTAGGGGATTCCCGTCTGGCGTACCGTAGACTTTCACTACTTGTTCACACCTTATTTTGAACGTATATCTTGTAATTACTGTTTTTTATGCTAATTTCAGAGTGCGATATTGAATTTTATGAAGATTCTTGAATAATCTTAAAAGTTACTAGTGGGAAGAGTAAAATAAATATATTATTCATATTTATACAAACGTACATTCACGAGTACTCTTCATAGTGTATTTTCATTTCCAATTTCATAGAATTCCAGGTCGTTAATTCAACTCTTCACTTGTTCGTCGACTACTATTGGGCGAATAAGGTTGGCAGTACGAGGGACGGGCGTTCGTTAAGTATGTCAATGGACTGGTTTCGAAGGGAAGAAACTTCGTTCGACGTTACTCACGGGGAAACAGTAGTTATTTCGTTCGACCGATTTATCGTTGACCTGTTCTACTTGCTAGGGTCTACATCGATTTCTATTTGTCTCGATTCTAGCTATTCTCACCTCGTTTCTCTGACTTCTCGCACTGTTCTTATTTCGCTCGGACGAATTGACAATGGACAGACCTGTTCGCCTGATCTGCCATTGCTTTGTACTTCTTCCGCGGCCCAGTCGCGCACCCTATTCTCGATGTCTGACTTACGACGGTTCTTATTCCACTTGGCTGGCTGATCGTCGATTGGATTCTGCCGGTCTGACGCCAGAAAATTCGATTTCATTTATCTGACCATCCAGCCATTCGATTCTTCCCCAAAGGTAGGGTCCTTAACGGATATATACGACACTGGAACTCGTAGCTCTCATTTTCACTTCCAGGTGCACTTTATGTCGCTTAAAAGAATATTTACAGTGTTCTCTAACGTAGAATTTTGTTGATTCCGTTGAAATTCCTATGTTCGGTAAAATTTCGTAATTTGTCTGGCTCTCGGCGGACATATTCTACTTAATCTCTTTCTTGCGATTAAGGAGAATTCTCAGAACTTCCTATTTTCATGCGATACGAAGGTGTAGCATTCGTATGGGATATTCAAAATGGTTGAACGCAAGGGTATCATGGATTTCGCAATGCATTGGTGGGCCAATCGTTTATAGGCCGATCGCATTATGGTTACGCAGCAACGTCCAACAGGATACATAGAAAGTTATGAAACGGCCGGGATACTATCGGGATTCCATACTCTAAAGTGAGAAATCATGGTCAGTCGACGGTAGGGTAGCATGTGGACCGAGTTGTTGGAATAATTGCATCGCATATAGAAGTTTGATGCACAGCAAGTGCAGTTACGTAGATTAGAACCGAGCTCCGGAAATTGACTTTATCAAGTGCCATCCTCATTCCAATGTGCGTTTAATATTATCTACACGTCACGCGCAACCCTAGTTGTACTAGAATTTCCCTTGCATTGAAACTCTCTGCCAATCAAAACGAAAACAATCGAATAGCTAAAAACTCTTCCTATTCTCAAGTGAGGTATAAAAACCGATCAATCGCATTAGGAATGTCTAAGAAAGTGCAATACAAAGTAATCAAATTTGAAGAACTGGCTAAACAAATATTTTAAAAGCTGTGCAAAAATATTTTTTGTAGTCCTTTGTCCTGCTGGACAAATGCCGAATCGGGAGCTGGTGCTTGAGCAGCCCTTTCATCCGAATTCCACCGCAGAGCCGCCGAGTCCACTAATTGCATCGATCGTGTCCATTGTATTCTAACCGCCGGGCAATGTTTACAGAATTGCCAACTGGATGCCGCGGATTTCGACTTGGCAGAGTTACTGTATCTCTCCGGTGTAGTTCGCAGTCGCGGCAAAAATTTACGGCCGGACTCTCGGCTCGGCTCGGGCTCGGCTTTAAGCGGCTTTCATGTTCGCGCGGGCACTTGAGAGTTTTCTCCAGAGCCGGCTCTCTAACAAAGTGCTCGGCAAGTGAGCCGGAAGTATCGATGAATGTCGGCGAACGTCGGCCGAAGGAACATGCCAGGAAATGGTCAAAATCTTGGTACCTCCGGCTCAGGAAATATCGGAACCACCGTTTTATGGATCCTTGGGAACTGCGACAGTTCTCGATCATTTGCCACAAGTATAATGGAAAAGTTGGGGACCGTTTGGATGGGGTGGAGGGTGTACCGAGAGAGATGAATTGGCTGTGGCTGACTTGGAATGAAAATATGTTTGCAATGCACGAAATGCAACGAATCGAATATCGTTATCCGCTTGGAAGTACGTATTTATATTCATATTTTTCAACATGCTCGAACATGCATTTTTCGATGAAATACGGTAAAGGTTAAATTAATGTACACTTAGGTTATTTTATCTGCCACGAGTATAATACGAATGTTTTAAAAACGTGTGAACAGTGTGGGGGTGTACAGATCGATGAATTGACTATAGCTGACTTGAAATGAAAATAGCTTTGAAATGAATGCACGGAATGCAATGGTTCGAAACTCATCTTCCACCTGAATGTGCGTATTTATTTCTCGTATACAGAAATGTCAGAAATTCTAACCAGCTACCATGAAAAACTATAAATTGCAGACAAGAGAAATTATATTACAGTTTTGAACGAATAATCTCGGTATTAATATTCTTTCAGCTCGCTAGATGAATATTGACTTTCAGCGGTATAACAGCGGTTCGAAAACCGCCTGCTCATGGTTTTCTCTCGATTCCTCGTTCTTTGTGCCGCCAGACCACGAAACGTCAGCTCCCGGGAAAGTTCTTTGAGCGTTCGATGTCGCGATTATCGACTGGGGAATATTTGTCGTCGAGATCCACGGGAATCGGCAGCCAAGAGAGCATGAAAACCGTGTCTCCGGATAATCGACAATCCGGTTACAAGACGTCGGGACGGAAATCCTCCCCCTCTCATACCCGGCCGCATAATACAGACGCGTGCAAAGCGTCTTACGGGGTAAGACTCTTATGATTTACGAGTGACTTTTCAAATATCCCGCGGCTTTCCCGCGAGAAACCTGGGTAAACCGTGAAGGAACTTTTCCGGGGGATGCTGGAACTCCCTGGAAAAATTCGAATAATTTCCCTGAGTTTTGGGAGGACCGCGAATAATATATTTGCAGGGAGAATTCTGCAGACGTCCTTTTACTAAAATTGAGAGTCTCTATTTCACAATTTTCACTTCAAACACGTGGGTTATTTGTGCCACTGATCATGCTTTTTTCCGATTTACAAAGTAAACAACTACGGCGACGCGAGTAAACCGCAATTGTTGTTTTTCACGGTTCCGTTGTATTCCGGTTTCGAATTCCTGCAATTTTTGGAATATTTCTAAAATTGCTGTGCAAGCACGTAACCACTAATAGGCAAATGAATCAGAACGGCGAATTTAGAAAAGTTTGACTCGATTTATGGGGAAGTGTATAGTGGCGGTGAAAATTAATCAGTGGTAATTTTTTAAACGCGATTACGCGGCTCGTCGACGAAGTTAGTTTGCATAACTGCGAGGGAAGAGAGAAAAGTATACTGTGATGACGGACTTGCGAAATGAGGATATACCACATACCGGTCTATTTTTTTAATTAAGCTTGTGTAGAGAGTTTGAGCCAGCGAAAATTGTCCCTCTCCTCAGCGGAGGTATTAAATTTCACATTATCTTTTAGCGCAAGTATGAGCTAAAACGACCAAATTCACAATCCGATTATTTTTCGGTATTTTATAAGAAGTGGAACGTGATTCTTTAATTAATAAAGTTTGTCGTAATCGACGAAATTTTGTAATATGGTCGCGTAAGTAGAAGAAGCTCGTATTGGTCAGACAGGTTAAGAAACTTCCACTTAAAAATTTTTAGGTAGCATTTTACTGCGCAACATTTTTTAATTTTATTTTCTGATTTGTTTTCATACGTTTCGTACGGTGTCCGACAATTGCCGGATAATACTACTTGAATTGTTGGTCGAGAATTTTAATGTGTTATTTCTACATTTGTTAAAATGAGTTTCACGTCTGACTATTGTATGATATAACTACTATTCGGGTGTTCCCTTAAGAGATTATAACTTCCGTAAAGTTGGTGGCCTTGTAAACACGTACAACGTGGTTAGATTTCGTAAAACTTTTTAAGGATTCCAGCAGTTACGAAGCCCGATGGTTTCCTTAGGAATTAGTTGGAAAATTTTTAGAAAATCTCGCGAAACGGTCATAACACTTTGGTGTGGATCAAAATTCCGACGAAGCTTTTAAGAATTCAGGTCAACAACAGTCTCGTGCTAATCCTTGTGGAATTAATTCCGAAGTCTTTAGAAAGTCTTGCAAGAATACTGTAATACTTAATCTAAAGACAAACTTGCATTCTTGAATAATAGTAACAGTAGCATTCAACTGGATTTCAATTGTAAATCTTGTTCGAGCAGTAACTTGTTTTACGCTTTCTCGTTTAAGAAACGATTTCTACATAGTGTCTCAGAAGTGGGAACAATAAAAGATCTGCAACATTTCCTTCCATTTTGAGAGAGCAGAATGTATTTAAAAGGTTGTTAATAATTGACCTAGCCTCCTTCTACAGCAAGGAGAAACTAATTAACGTCGCCGCTCTCTCACCACTTAATTATGAGGAATGCTCTTGTTGGCAATGCAGGAGGAGAAATACAGCTCCCATAAATACAAATTACAATCTGTGGGTCACATTTTTTCTCCAGCTAGTTGCTACTGATTAATATAAACAGACGCGCGTTTATTATACTCGCGGTGGTGAGATATTGCCGTGAAATTCATTCCTCTTACTTGTTTCCAGACATTCTGTATTGGGTCTGACAATTGCTCGACAATACTACTTGCACTTCTACTCGAGAACTCTAGCGCCTGTAGAACTTGTTCTCCTTAGAGTGGAGTATCATGTTTAAACCCCAACAGGGTTCATGTTTCTATATTTATTGAAATATTGTTAACGTTAACATCAGTTTCGAATCAATTTCAATTATAATGAAATTTTGTTTCATCCATGAACTCGATCTCCTTAGATCCTATTTCCTGTACAACCAATCCGTCCCCGAGGAAATATGTTTTCCACCGATCTTTCTCGTGGACACCGCTAGCACGACCAGATATGCAATTTCCCTAGGACCCAGCAAGGCAGAAAGAAAAAGACTTTTCTCAATCTCTAATCGGCCGCATCTACACTGTCCTCGGCGAGAGGACGAAAAAGATAGGGGCCGGTTTTTACATATTCAAACGAATCGGGATAGGACAAAGAATTCTAAGCAAAATGGGAGGAATCTTATTACCCTGTCCTTCCTCGGGAATCAGGTCTTGGGAGCTAACGTCCTTGGACTTTCTCTCTCTCTCTGTTCTTCAAAGACACGAAAACGACGGGATTTTAAAAATCTTCTCGGCTGCCAGTCTTCCATTTTCCGGCTTCTCTCGACGTCTCGTTTCCTTTGTGTATCCCTTGGTCTATCCATATAATCTACCTGTTCATCCATCTTTCTCTGACCCACCTTTCTTCTCTCTACCACCTTTCGCCGTCTCTTTTTCCAGCTCGCTGTATAGTCGGATAAGAAACACCTCTCGGCCAGGCCACTTGCCACCGGAAACACGCGCCAACGGTAATCACGTTTAGTGCCCGGAAGTAGTTTTCGTAGTCCCGAAGCTCGCACAAGCGAACGGATCTCGGGCTTAGCAGCGAATTACCGACCAGTCAGCGGTTTTATTTTATCGTTTTAAATGGCCTCGCTCGGCCTCGAAGTATTCCGCTGCTCGAAAGCTTCAGGAGCCCTTCGGTTTTGCGGCTTTACGATCTCCGGACAGGTACCGCGGAAACTACAGAATTTTATTCGACGGCCAGAGTGTCAGTCTCTCGAGAATTATTGCTGCTTTTTGCGACGGTCCGGTTAAATATTTTATTTCAGTCTGGTTCTATTTTTTTCAGCTAGGCTTACGCGAGAACTCGTCGAGCTGGATCTGTCTTTGGCAGACAAGTTTTGATGCGTGCTGAATTCTTGATCGTTTTATTCGCTGGTGATTGAGATCCTTCAGATGTATTACAGATTCCTCTCGGATGGTTCGCTTAAATATTTTATATCAAGCGGGTTGGGTTCACGAAAATGTGAAGCTTACTGGTTATTTTATACGCCAGTTTATAAATCCGTATGATTGACAGACGCTTTCTGGAAAGTACTGAATTTTGTTCAATATTAAAGAATTTTATGTACTCAATCGATTAATATTCTGTAATGAAATTTATATTTATTGTACTTAAATATATTGTTTATAAATTCGTATGGTTGACAGACATTTTTTGGAATGTACTGAATTTTGTTCAATATTAAAGAATTTTATGTACTCAATCGATTAATATACTGTAATCAAATTTATATTTATTGTACTTAAATATATTGTTTATAAATTCGTATGGTGGACAGACAATTTCTGGAAAGTACTGAATTTTGTTCAATTTTAAAGAATTTTATGAACTCCATCGATTAATATTCTGTAATCAAATTTACATTTATTGTACTTCAATTTATTGTTTATAAATTCGTATGGTTGACAGACACTTTCTGGAAAGTACTGAAATTTGTTAAATTTTGAAGAATTTTATGTACTTAATCGATTAATATTCTGTAATGAAATTTATATTTATTGTACACCCACGTTTAGTCTAATTATTTGATCTACATTAGGTCCGACTAAAAGTTGGCATTTAAAGTTGAGCTTACACACGAGCTTTCGAAAATCTCGAGGGTTGGCAAACAAGTTCTGAAAAGTAATAAATTTTATTTAGTTTTACTCGTTGGTTGTAGAGTCAGTCTCCCGAAAAACATCGCGGATTTTACCCAGTGGTTAATTTTAATATTTTCGGGTCAACCGATTAACTCTGAAAAGTACGGAATTTAAAATAAAATGAATGACACATTTATAGAAATGTGTGTCCATATAATTGTATACAGAAGAATGATTTTCATGGATCATATATTGGTACCTTGAATAAGTTCTCGCTGTTTTTTTTTTTTAAATAAATCCTTTACTCACAGTATTTATTCAACAAATATTTTAGTCAAAGTATTGCCCATCACTAGTCACCACATTCTCCCATATTTCTGGCTGCATATGGATCCCGCGTTGGAAAAACGACACGTCTTTTGAGGCTATCCATGAATCGATCCATTTCTTGGTATCTTCGTACGATCGAAAGCGCTGCTCAGCCAGGCCATGTGCCATTGAACGGAATAGGTGATAATCTGAACGGGCTATGTCCGGTGAATACGGCGGGTGGGGCAAGACTTCCCATCGAAATGTTTCCAGGTTGGTTTTCACTGGTTTCGCAACATGTGGCCGAGCGTTGTCTTGCAACAAAATCATCTTCTCGGGCCTCTGCTCGCGAAGCGGATCCAATGTCCTTGCTTCTGAATCATTCCAAAGGCTTTCACACGTTTTGAAACTGTTGTCTCATCTACTCGTAATGATTTTGCAAGTTCAGATAGCGTCTGACATGGGTTTCCATTAAGTAATTCCTCTAATTCTTTGTCTTCAAACTTTCTCGGTGCGCCAAAGCGTTCTTTATCTCCAATATCAAAATCATTGTTTTTGATGCGTCGAAACCAGTTTCTGCATGTTGTCTCCAACAGAGCATGTTCTTTGTAAGTCTCTACAAGAACTCTGTGTATTTCAACGGCAGATTTCTTTTGAATAAAATAGCGCAATAAAATTCCCCGCAGATACTCTTTACTTGGCACGAAACTCGACATTTTTAACACGACGGAAAAGAAACGTTGTTTACAGCGTGGCGAACCAACATACACTGAAGTTCAAGCTTACCGACAGTAGTTTCTTGTAGATGCGTTACCATCAGAAAATACATGCACGTAGTCCGAGTAATGTCATCTGTTTGAAAACAATCAAGGTCATAATATAATATTTATAAAATGTAATGTGAAAATATGAAATTGTAACGTACGCGATACTAAAACGTTCATGCATGAAACATCAGAACATCAAGTATTACACATGAAATATTTATTGATGTTTATACATTTCGAACGTTGTATCGCGCACCGACAAATGGCTCGCCTCTCTCAAAACAAATGAAAGCACTGTATTCTAAAATTTCTCAGTGCAATGAAGTTAATATGTAGTTTATTCCTCCAGAAAGCATGCTGATCCGATTTCCCCAGGGAAGCGGACGTAAACACAATGAGAAACGGGGGTATAAATGAACAAGATCTCGCCAGAGCGTACGTTTAAAATTTCCCTGGGAAAATTTCTCTCCAATTACATAGTATTCTCGTCGCCTTTGCGAAGATCCGCTTACAAACGTTTGCCAAAGAGAAACGCTGGGATCCTCGAACGGGGACGATAAATATTGCCGTCTCGTCGCGCGTAAGATAGTTTTCAGAAGTCTGGTTCCACATTGTCTTTCCACTTTGCGTCGCGACACAAAAGACAGCGCGTGTTTGTCGCTTAGCTCGCGCGGTTATTATGCGCGTTAATACGTCAAGATTTATACGAAGCTCTGCTGAAGCGGTGCGAAGAACTTCGGAGAAAAGAAAATAAGAGTTTATTTATCCTAGAGCAGGTCTGGCTACGGGCCGACTCGTCCTACTTACTGGCTCGTTTCTGATCCGCTATCAACGGATTTGCATACTTCATAACTTTCCAGAGATGGTCCTTTATTATTGCGCTTAGCGGTTCAGAGATAGTGCTGTTCGTTATAAATTTTCATAATTCAATAGGTTCCCTCGTTGGGTCTCGAGGGAGCGAATGTTATTGCAGAATTCGTTGAAATGCAGTAGGATATTATCCGATGTGTTTGCAGGAATTGTCGAATAACAGTGAAGGTAAAAGCTAGTTTCGTTTTGCGTATGTTGAACGTTGGATAAATACTTCTGGAAATTTCTTGTTGCTCATATTTAACGGAACAACGTTGCCACGGTTTTCAAATACTCAAATGAATTATTGTTTTTACAGAAACACGTTTATTCTCTGGTCATTACGACTCTAAAGTAATAATATTTTAAAAGTCGTCGTAGATTTTCATTTTGAACTGTCCCAAACCAGAGGTGGGCATTATCTGGCGAAACAAATATTTCAAATACTATCGAATATTTTAGATTTTATTTTGCTCAAAGAAAATAGTATTTTAAATGAGATATACAATTTCGAAAATAAAATATTTCTATTTCAACAATCTGAAACTCGAAATAAAATATTTTACTTTTTGCATTGTTATAATACTCTGAGAAACCGTATAAACATACAGTGAACTTTATCGTTAAGAAACGAATCGCACTCATAAATGTATTGAATTCGAACCATTAATTTCGGCAATAATATTTAAAATTGCAATTGAAATTAAAGACGAAATACAAATATTTTCAATATTCTTAAAATGAAATACTATTTTCCAATCAAATATTTTATTTTCAAAGTTGTACGCATACTTTAAAATAAATAGGATTATTTACTATTTACTATTGAAAACGCAGTTACCCCAAACGCACAAAATCCACAACGAAGAAATGACCAACTACGATCTATCGAAACCCCAGAAGAGTTATTCCAATCTGCTGATAAATCCGCGCGTTCCCCATAAACCTGCAGGGCTGTGGCGAAATGTATCCGCATTGTTTCGCGCAAAGTAAATAAAACAAAAGGGACGAGACGCGGAGAGCCCTGAAACCAAGACAAAAAGAGAAGCTCCACCGTGAAAAAAAAAGAAACGTGAAAAAGAGACGGTAAGATGTGTACGGAGGACGTCTCGCCGCGTCAGTTTCCCTGGGAATTCGCGTGCATCAGCTGCAACGTCGCGTCCCGACCGTAATGGAATGCGTCTGATGCATCTCGTCGAGCGTACATTTTCCGCGTGCAGAGTAATACAGAGTTAGACGAAGGCGCGAAGAAAAGACGGATGCACCACGCATCCACCTCCTCTTAAATCGTATCAATGGCATCGGGAGTTGTGTCATCGACTTCCGGGATGACGGCTGCACCGAATCCATCTTCGCGAAGCTTCACGAGCCGTGCGACTTCGCTGAAAAAAAAAATAGCCTGCCAAATTTTCCGCCACGCGACCGGAATTTTCTATTATCCCAACCACCCACGCCGCTGTATTCGCCGCCGAATTGAAAATCACATTCAAGACCTGGGAATCGCGAGGTTTACCCTCCGCGCAAATATTGCGCAATCGTGACCCAAGGGACGTTTTTGAGTTCCCTTTTATGGGGGGGTCTCCTTGCGTAATATCCTGCGTCCTTCTTTCTTATACCCGCAAGGTATCTGATACAGGTGCTTCGGATATATCGCGGTGGCACTGGTGAATACTAAATTGAATTTTGTAATTTACAGGATCTGTTTGTACGCGATACGTGTAAATTGCATGGGTCTGGGTGTTTACGTGGGTTGCTTTCGCAATGTTCGATAGAATGATTTTGCTGCGATGATTGATGCAGTTCAACTGGTTTACGATGTGTATACATGTGCACTAAGTTTTTATCCATCGCTGGCAAATGAATTATTCCCTCCGTTGGCAAACGAAAATCGTACGTCAAGTTTTACGAAGGTCGTAATTATGCGATTTTAATCTTTACATCGTAGGTGATTGGAATAACGAGGAATGTTTGTGGGGATTAATTGAAATTCGAGATAGGGAATAGAACAATTTAATAGGATTTAAACGATAAGTACACGTGATAAATATGTGAGCACAGCTCCAACTCGCTACAACTCGTACCGCTCGGCTCGACGCGGAAAACAACTCTGCTCTCTCGCCCATCGGTATTTTCCGATGAGCCCTTCCGTCCCCTACAGCTTTCCCAGGGACCATCGGACTTTCCCCGGGACCTTCGGACTTCCCCGACGCACAGTGTGCCAAATGATCATTTTAGCTGGACAAAAGTCACTTTCAAATCAACAAAAACTAACTGAGCCAATATACTCTAAAATAACCCTGTATTAAAACTTAAAATTGTTTCCTTATATGTTTACAGAGCGTGTAAACTTCACCTTAAAAACGGACGGTTAACCTATAAATTAGTAGCCACATTTCCATGCGCGCTAGAAATAGCTAGAAACTTACTAAGGAGAATCTAAATTTCCTTTATATGACGGATATAGCATCTCAAAACATGTATTTTAAGTTTAGCCATTCCAAATTATCGATAACTTTTCTCTGTTTGTGTAAATAAAGTGTCAAAGATGACACTTATTTTTCCACAGAAACGCA
>CM052187.1:4749699-4798094 GCA_028455805.1 Lasioglossum figueresi
TTTACATCCAGTTTGTCCATAATTAAAAATTACGTCTCCATTGATAATACCTACTATTTGTTAAATCATTCTGTGCTACATAGGTCCATTACTAACTTTGCTGTAATTTACATTTAATTATAAATAACTTAAAATATATTGTATAATTAACAAAAACCAACTAACTGTTATAAAAATTTAATAATTATTCATATTATATACAACTGTAAACATATCAATTGATAAATATCGAAAAATAGGCGATTTAGACTTTTGTCCAGCTAAAACGCTCATTTGGCAAACTGTGCGACGGTCCAAACTCTTTATGGCCCACGCAGGCCTCACGTTCGGTCCCTAAAAAATTGCGCTTCCTGGGGATGATCGTAAATCCTGAAACATGGGTCTAGTCTCGGCGACGGTTGTGACGAATTTACGATGCTACATGTTTTTTAATGCGCGTACAGATTTTATAAATTGTAGTATACATATAGCCCAGTATATTCACGAGAAAATTGTTCGCGACGGTTGTTCCTGGAGGAAAAAATATTCGAGAAAAGAGAAACAGCAGAATTCTAGAGCCAAGGAACGCAATAAAACTCTGTGTGGAAGGCGTAATGGCCTCCTCGGGTGGAATGTTAATTGCAACAAAACTTTGCAATATCCTTTATGGGCATTTAAGCACGTATCCGTAACAATTCGCTGTGCTGAAGCATTGATGCGAGCCTAGGGGGCTGCAGCGCATAGGAATGCATGAGTAATTATGCATTCTTGTATCCGGGCTTTATGAGGTTTACGAGTTAGCAGGGTTCACACGTGCTCGCCGGGCATTCACGACGAGCATAGTTTCTTGGCCCGCGGGTGGTGGCACACAGCGTCATCGGGTGTTCTGTTTACGGTGGGAATTCTGTAACGCGCATACGCGTGCAAACATCACGGACGAATACGTGAGTCGGTGCTACACCGCGCGAGCTGGTTCCGCGAAAATGTAAGGCAATTTCCGCGAGGTTCGATATACTCGGAAATAATCGTAAGTTTCCTCACTCGCGTGCACCCTTTCATCTTTTCAATACATAATTTTAGGTTTCTATTTCCGAGCGGCCGGCTTCCAGTTTGTTTATCTGAAACTAACCCTTAGTCTAACTAACACTCCACTACGAAGGATATGCTTTAATGTTTTGTAATATTGAAAGAAATATAAAACGTATCCTACGCGATACGAACAAATAATTATCTCGTTAATTTTTATCCTGATTTTATGCAAACTGGACAGAATTTGTATGATACATTTGTTGTGTTCAACGACTCGGAAAGCGCTGAATTTATTCGCGTTATCTAGAAATCCAGACTCTGCGTTAATGGAAGTATGATAATCGAACCGATTAAAATTCGCAGATGCGACGCAACGTTGCAGAACAGCGTCTCGAAACAATAAATGCAAATTCTCGATTGGCCAGGCGTCGAAAGCTTGTTCTGTTGATCCAAACAGTGCCTCCCCGATGGAATTTCAAGTTCCCCGGGCGATCAAATTAGTGGCGTTTTGAGATAATTGAAATCCCCGAGCGTGACAAATGCAGTTCTAGTTCAAGGATAGTTAATTCTTCTCATGACCCCTTTTCTCGAAATGTCAACCGATTATGTTGCACGTAGAACGTAATTCGTTTGCCACTCTGTTGCCCGAACGAATTTATCGTCCATTTGCATGACTGTTCCGGGCAAATTGCTGCGGGATCTTGCGCTCCCAGCGATATTCTTGCGTTAACTATACATAAATCCTCCGTTAACGTTTCGACAAATGAAACATTCTCTCTTTAAAGATTACTTCCCTTAAGGCCAGCGCGTTATTTATTTCAAGATCGAATCTATTCTTGGCTGCACACTAAAAGGAACCTTCGCAGAAATATATCACCTTATTTATGGAAAACTACACGTACAGTTTGGCAAGATTACTGCAAATGAAGCGAACGTACGACTTAAGAAATACAAAAGGAGAACAGTTTCAGAAGTTTAATAACATCGGAGTGGACAATTCCGAAAATTTAAGGAAAACAGAAAACGCAATGTAAATAATAAGGAGGAACACTCACAGTTCAAGAAATTCTAGAAGAACGTACACATGGAATTTAATAAGAACGCACCGCGTAGAAAATTTAATTAATATTAAGAAATTTAATAAAATCGTGAAACACAGTTTGAAAAATTTAATTACACGAGAAAGCACAGTTTCGGAAGTTTAACGTGCCCACAGAAAGCAGGCGAAATCCGTATTCGAAAATAAATTGATGTCACATTATTAGCCTTAATTAGCGCTGGGAATCGAACGGCAACTTCGTTAGCCTTTCAAACGAATCTCGGTTCTGGAAAGTGCTTAAAACTCGCAGTCGAATGATTGCGTATGTTATTGTCTGCCAGATTGAGGCAATCAGATGATCGGATATGTACGCGGAGATGCCCTGCGAGTCCTGACGCTCAATTTACACACGTGGTTCTCAAATGTTTCTAGTTTCCAGCGAGACATTTCCACTTTCGGGATAACTTCTGTCGATGTTCAGGGTCGTTTAGCCCTTGGCACTCGAGTGGCGACTCTGAGGCGCCACTAAAAATTGCCGTAACATTGTTCAAAATATTGTTTAGATTATTAAATATGTTGACGTCTAATCAATTGCTAAACATTTAGGTCTTGGAGGAGGTGTTACATTAATTTCGTATCCATAAAATGAAACAAATAAATGGTATAGAATGGAATTATTCTAGGAAGAACTGTTTAATTTTCGAGTTAAAATAGCTCCGAGTGCAAAGGGTTGATTAATCAACATGTGGATAGCGGTGTTCTAATTAAGGGCTCTTGATCGGACGCGCCTTTTCACATATTATTAATGGGTCCGGTCGATTAATCATTCGTAAGCGGCCGGTTCACGTTGCGTATGCGTGACAGCGCAGAAAAGGACGTTCGATGACGGTGACAGGTTCGACTGGAGCTTTTCCAAGTCGTTTGATATAACTGGCCCGGTTCGAATCATCGAGACAGCTGCTCGCTATGACACAGAACCGCCACACGCGAAAGTGGTTGGCACCGTGTCGGATCGAATCAAGATTTCCATATGCGATTCCGGCTGCTTAGGAGTGTTGGCTTTGTCTATACAACCTGACGCCTCGATCCTGCTTCTGATTATTCATGCCCCCAGGTGTAATGAACGTAACTGGCATTACGCCTTTGACGTTACTCCCTGCATTAATTAATCGACGAACGCGCAGCGGCTGCGATAGAGGCTTGCGCCAGTTTTCTTTGAGGTTCTTCTTAATATTTGATAAGTTGCGAATTTTAATGCGCGGTAAAGCAGATTTATTTTCGATTTCTCCCGGCGATTACTCTCTTCGTTCTCTTGCGCCTTGTAAGCTTCAATTAATCAGAACACTGTTACGTCTTCGTGATCTCGTCTTCATTCAGTGAAATTTTTATATAAAATTCTACGTGTATATTCAACTTTTTTTATTTACCCCTTATTTTTCCCTTTGTTGGGGGATAGGGAAAGGCTAATCCGATTTCAGACGAGGTAGCTGGGATAAGGTGCGTACCTAATTAAGGAAGATGAAAGGTGAAACCACTGGTAAAGGTGAACTACCAGGATAAGTTACATCGTCGCGTTTTAATCAGTTTTATTCGCTATCTCCAAGACTCGCTTGAAGCTTTTAATCTTGCGAAGTTTGTCTGTTGGCATCGCGAATCTTCTCATTGCTAAATGAATTCTACAGACTTCATTTATATATTTCCGTTCCTGGAGTAGCGTTGAAGCGAACAAATTTTCCTCGGATTCCGAGTAAAGTGGATCCGTAGCGGTAACTCAATTTTCTCGTAAAAAATTGACATTTCGAGAGACACTATGTTGCACGTTGGGCACCAGCCGACTTCAACGGTTCCGTAGAAGCTCTGGCGCCGAAGTTACCGATGCCAAGGGGTAATTTTTCAATCAGTCAACCGGGCACGGAAGATTTCTGTCGCGGCAGAATAGTGTAACGGGACGGTTTTCCAAAAAATAAGAAGAGAAACAATGTGAAAAATGGCGAGCCAGAGACAGAGATATCAGGTGAATAGAAAGAGAGGTACGGTGGTGGAAGTATAAAGTGAAAGACGCGATAGGAGGACGCTAAGAACAGTGGAAGAACGAGCAACATTCAACTGCCAAATCCAGTTCGCTGCTTTCTCTGGGCTCAAGATTGATGGAATAGCAGATTGCTGAGATTCAGAGGGACCTTTCGCCACGCTCCTCCTTCATCCTGAACCCCCGTCAACCACTTCTTCCTTCTTTTTACTTCTTGCCGAGTGCGAACAGAGGAAAGTTGCGAGATCCTTTCCCTGAATAAATTATCGAACTACGCTCCGCGGGCTTACCGGTGGGAATCTTTTCGAATTCTTCCTTTTATTTCATTGCTTCTACGACCGATTCCAATGCCGTCGGATTCTTCTTCCTGTTCCTTTTTAGTTCTCCCGAAGACCCGTTTCAATTTTCGCGTTTACTCGAATCCCTTAAATAAGGGCGAAATCGAAATTCTGTTGAAGCTTCAGCTACGACGAACAAATTTAACGATACCAGCCATCTGAAAAATGTTTTCGACATTTTAGGGTGTAAATCATTGTTGTCGAAAGATAATATAAAGAATTACAACACTTTTAATAACATTTAATAAATTTACACATCGGTAAAGCAAGAACGAACTTCTTTTAACTTTTTCAAGTAAGCTCTCATTTCGAATACGATAAATTAACACAGTTATTTGACGCATTATCGAAGGCTTGACTCAATTCAAACTGCGTTACGCAATTCCCGCTAACATTTAACAAAACTTCCCGATTAAATCTCCAGTTAAATTGGTATAGACATTACGCGAGGTATCATACAAATGTGTGTTATATAATAATATGTGATACACGTTCGCACATACTTTGCAAGAGAGGTAATTCAGAGTACAGCGCAATTATTGTTTCAGTCGAGCATTGTCGATTGTGTATCACACAATAATTTCATTCGGAATTGCAGGGTTTTAAAGTGGGTTATTATGAAGCAAACGTATGTACGACAACACTGCACGTGAATTAATTAACAGAAACCAATTTAACCGGTTAACAGGGAGCAGTGTAAATGGATCAAGAATTATTTAATGGCAACCGGTTACTGATAGCCTCAGTCCCGGAAAATCTCGCAAAAGTACGATAATGACTGGAAATTAATATCGGTCTAGCAAGACCAGATGAGAGGGCCGATTAATTTCCGGGCCAGCATGGAATGAATAGTTATTGCTACTACGAAATAGCTTCTGGATCGAAACCAGGGGCTCTCATTAACTGCAAATGCATCGCATACACGGAAACTCGGCGGAATGCCAAAGTAACTGATAAAGTTGAACAATCTGATTCTTTCCGGGCAGACATATTTTTCAACAATGTTCATTGTCCCTTCTATAAATTCTTGGTATAAAATTCTTCATTGTCATCGTATGTTTTCTTGTTTAAGTACGTTACAAAAGAAACGAAGAAATCTGTCGTATGTGTGTAGCTTTGATCGCGCCAGCATCAGAACTTTTAACATTGAGCGTATAAGCATGCAAGCTTTTGCATAGCAATTTCAGTGGCTTCGAGCTCTGTTATAATGGAAAGCATGAGGAGAGTGACAACGACGACAGAGACTGTGTGGCGTAGACGACAGAATATTAAAAGCAACTATACATTCATCAAAAGTGACGCAAAACTATCCATTCTTCCAAAAAATGATGAAACGCTGTTTAGCCATTCTTTCATGAACGTTTCTCATCGATAATCGCCAACTACAAACATCGAAATAATTTTTCCAGAAGTCCACAAATTATTCTACAAAATTAAAAATTTAATTAGCATTACATCAGAAGAGAACATTTTCGTTCCAGCGATGTAATTGCATTTTCAATTGCACGAACGTGCGCTGATTTTCGTACGGCGGTTTTCTTTTCGACCCAATGAATATTAATGAAATGCTCTAATTCACGACGTTCAGTTATCTTGGCGCGTGCAACGAAGCGCGACTAAACGCTCGTCTCGTTAATATCTATTAAATAATCAGACCGCGAAACAAGAACAACGGATATTATTATTGCGGCGGCGCGTGTCGGGTGATACACGTTCGGCGGCGTTACCGCGGCTAATGATTCGCAAGTGGCCGGCTTGTATTGGAATTAGCGATTTTACGATCTTGCGCCAGACTAGCCGCAAGAACATTGCGCGAGGCACCGATAATAGACTCGTTCCGGGCGGCCTTGAACCACTTTTTCACCGCGGAGAGATCTCACGTTCCCGTGGTGCAAGGTAATTACATGCAATCCGGTGCTACGATTCACCGATAAAAGAACATTGTTGTGTGACAAACAGACTGGAAGGAGAGAAGGTTAAGGGTCGGTTCACATCGCATCCAACCCCGATTACTGGTCGTGAAACTTTTTTCTTATTCCACTGTACCTTCTGGCACGTCTGACTATTCTCCACTCTTTCTACTTACAATTAATTCCAATGGTTCATGCTCTATGTATATCCTTAAATGTATTCTCTATGTGTATCGTTAAATGTATCCTCTATGTATATCTTTAAATGTATCCTCTATGTATATCCTTGAATGTATCCTCTATGTATATCCTTAAATGTATCCTCTATGTACCTCAGCCTCAATGTATGTACTATGTACCACCTGGTATGTCTGACTATTGTCCACTCTTTCTACTTGAAATTAATCTTCATTATTTGTATCCAATGTGTATTCATCTATGACTATTCATTTTTAGTGTCCGACTATTATCTGCTCTATCGACTTCGAATGAATTTTTGTGACTATTTATTTTCATGTCGTATTAATTATTAATTGTCAATGCTTAAAGACACTGTCAGTACAATTACCACTGAATAAACATACGCAACAGGTGCAAACAAATAAATATGTAACACATTTTGAATAAAAAATTACCCGTGCTAAATTATGTTCGACATTTTCCAGTACGTTCATTCAAGTGAATTTACAATGGTTATTCTGAATTTATAAGATGTATATGCAGGCCTCCTTGCATATTTATAACCTGATGATAACTGTATGTGTTGTGAACTGGGCTTAATAGCTGAACGGACGTGGCCCTGGCGAACTTGCGAGCAGGCGCGGAAGGGACAGTGAAAAGTGCCAGCGCTGTGGAAACTAATTAAACCACTCATTTATTAATTCACCAACGACACGACATCGTGCCACGTCAAAAACTCATGACATTGAGGAAATTCTTACAAATTTGACAACGAGCTAGACGTTAGTCTCTTGGCAAAACAGAGGGGATAATCTGCCGCATTCTTTTTTAATGAAAAATTATGTGGTACAACGTATAATTTATTATTTACTTTAAGCGGGAAAGGAATAGTCTTTAAGTGTATAATAGTTACGCGATTAAAAACTAACTGTTAACCTAAACTAGTGATTACTATATTACACAACGACAACTACACGACTTCAACCCTCAACTTCTTACAACTTACTCTACGACTTTCAGACAACGACTCACTCCTCCAACTCATCCCTCTCCTAGCAGAAACTGGGTTTTCCCCATTTATACCCCCGAAGGCCCATCGTCGCTCGCAACCTAACGCTGGTCAACGTCGCTTTCCTTTTTTTATGGCCCTTTTCCGTCCTTCGCTGTGTAAATATCCTAAACTATCCTAAAATACCTCTAGAGTATACCTAACGTTCGTATCTTAAAACTATATACCGGGTGCCCGAATATTCCCGATACTACAATTATTTTTCCGAAATTCGGAAAGTAAAAACGAAATTTTATTCGAAACAGGTTTCCACGAGAATATCTCTGTCCCCAGTGGATTTCTCGTCGACGATGGACAGGGAAGCTCGGTGTGATACGAGGAAAAACTTTTCACGACTCTAACACGTGGCACAGTCGACGAGCACAGGAATTAGTCGATCCGTTCTGTTGTGAAATTGTTCGCTGGAGGACGGCCACTTGTATTTTATAAAACCATGTGAAACTCAGCTGTCTCTTCAGTAATCGTTTACTTTCCGAAACTGACGTGGTCGTTTCTCGTTAGAAACACACCGAATCTGCTTAAGCATGCTCGAGGGAATTCACCGTGACACACTCTGCGCGAAAGTTGAACTTTCTGTTTTGAAAAACATGGGAAACCGGAGTCGAGTGTTTAACTTTAAAAATGGAAACACCGTTGCTCCGTCTGCGAGTCGACATGGCTGCGTCCATACTCGACTCGAAAAGCGGAGCTTGTTATCGGGTTGTTCTATTTTTTAGAAATGATCCATCTCTGTGGCAAAATGCAGAAAAATATTAACACTGATTTCATATACATCAAATCAGTAGTTTAGATTACAATAAATCATACACCCTACTGTACAGCACACGAAAGTTATGAAAATTAGAAAGATTACAAATTGCTGTATAATTAAGTGCAATGTTAGTTTAGCTTCACTCCAGTGGAGTTACTCAACAAGAAAATATAACTGTATTTATATAGTACAGTACCTTTAACTCTGTCTATTAAATTTTCAATTTGCAGAAACGTTCGCAAGCGAATTCAATTTTGTCTGAATTTACATCGCCATTGACAGGTCAAAAAAAAAATTGAAATGGAAAAAGTTAGTCCTCTTCGTTAATATACTCTTTCAATAGACAACAAATAAAATATTAAATCTTGTTCTACGAAAGCGTGAGCATCAGCAGTCTAAGTACAAGTGTCGTTAACTCGTTTAGAAAGTGAAACGGATCTGATTCGTTTATTAATGATCTAAAGTAACTGAAATTCTTTTAATAGACAGAAAATAAAGTGTAGCAACATTGCCAGCGTTTCGTGCACTCGGGGCTCATAAAGTTCCTTAAGCTAATTATAGCCGTCATTAATTTAGCACAGAACAATCAGATCTGCGAAGAAATCAGCCTGTAAGAAGGTCGTCGCGAGCCGACTGGAAAGGAAATCGTGATTAATCACCCAGAAATCTTAAGATCAGAAGGAACGAAAGTCTCGGGGCGAGGTCAGCATTATTAATCTCATGGAAATATTTCGGTAAAGATTTCGAGTGACATCCTTTCATAAATCATTGGTCAATGTTTGCTGTCTGTTCGTTCGGGCTCATTATCGTCAGTGTCGGCTGTGCAAGATATATGTGCCCAAGGAAAATGGTTTCGTCGATAGAACGAGATTTCATTTTCGATGGAAAAGGTCTCGGCCGTGAGTATGCCCAGCTATCTTTCGTTTAACGTGGAAGATAATACGAATGTACGATGCCGAGGCGAGACAAGGTGACGGCTCTGAAGACTATACAATATATCTTGCCATTTTCGGCGATCAAAAAGTCTTTGGGTATCGGGGAACTGTATTTTCGCTTTCGTGGATGCAAACATTAATTCCTGGTATTATAACACCATTGTTCTTCTGAACCAATTATACGTTTCTACACTGTTTAACCAATTCACGGTTCAGGTAAAATCTATTCTAGTGCTCTCCTGTTCCATATTCATTTCTCATATTCCATATTCCACATATACTATTGAATTATTAATTCAGAATTATTATTCTACCTGCTAAATTTCTTACATACATAAATTTTCTGTAAGTTATTATTTCTGATAAAATAGAATGTAGAAAATATAGATACTGTTGCAGCACGTGCAAAACAATGCACTGATCTGCCCCAGTAAAATGGTTTAAGACGGATTCCGTTTCAAAGGGGTGGCTACCCCTTCCCTGATAATTATTCAGCACGTTAACCAACTACATCAAACATGTGGGGCTATTGTCAGACAAATGAACAACGAAGTCCCTATTGTCTACACAAGTAGACTATAGGCGTCTCGGTACTCATACAAGTGGAACGGAAATCTACACTCGTCGAGGCAGCAGAATAGGGATCGTATAATCAGCCAAACTCAACGTAACTAGTACCTGGCCGAGTAAGCAAGATCGGAGCCCATCTCTCATTAGACAAGTTATAATAGGACTATTGGTTTACCGGGATCAATGCAATGTACTTGTACGTTGTCAGCTAACTGGTATCAAGAATGTGCTGTCTAAATGGGCGATTGTGTGTTTCATTATTGGTGAACGAAGAAACGTTTCAAGCCCAATTAAACGTGTTCCACAAGGAAAATATTGTTGTCTGCAATATGATTACTCGATGCTCGTTAAAATATTTAAGGAAATCAATGCCTACGAAGCTCCTGTATATTGCAATAGATGTTAACAATTTTAAATAATTTACAGATTACGTATGTTCGTTTAAACTTCCTAATAAAATCCAACATTCCACGCGCAACAAGCTAATACACGAAATTAGTGTGAAATTAATACCGACGTATTAATTACAGCGGAGCAGATAAAACTGGGACTCCGGTTGCTCCTCCATTAATTAAAATCCGAAGAACGCGCGACAGCCAGCGAATTTATGGTGGAAGAAAAATATTTTCATTACAAGAATTCGCAGCCGAAGTATCCCAGCCTCTCCGATGGAACTATGCCTGCTACTCGCATTATTTTTTTCCCCCTCGCGCCCCTCGATTCCCGTCTACCGCTTTGTTCCATCTGTCGCGTTCGAATTCAAAAGTTCAGCGTGTCCGAACGGCGAGAGAAAAATGGAACAGCCCGCTTCTAATTAGCGGAATCCGGCGGAAATTTATCGGGCACCCGAAGCGCGAGAATTTACGAGAAAAAAAAACAGAAGTTTAATTGAAATGAAGACGAGCGCGTAAATCGAGAGAAAATTATCGAGCCGACACGCGACGATTATCGATACGGCGGGCGATCATTTGAGACGTTTGATTAATTAAATTCGAGGGCTCTGATCGTAAGTAGATAATTATAAATTATACGGCGGCACCGCGATAATCTGTATCAACGAATTCGCGTTCTGATAAAATCTTGTTTACTGATCATAGCTGGTTATAATTTACGTTTTCAAGTCAATTAAAATTTTCGCCGAGCCACGGCTCGCTACAATCAGCTCCGTAGAGTTTCTACTTTTAATTGGATGGTGCGTGATCAATACGGAACGCTGGGAATTAAGTTCGTAGATGCGATGATATAATGGCTGACGGACAAACAATTTGTTATTTTGCTTTCCTTCGGTTTTCTTAATAATAATTGGTTCGGCTAACTGTGTTTTCGGAAAAGTCATGTATTCTCTGTGGACGATAACGTATCGTAAACTCATGCTCTTGCGTACATAAAGTTCGCAAAGTTTCCGCCACATTTTCACAGCATCAGGTTAGTAAAGGCTTTCGTGCAACGAACTGATGTGCTTAAGTGCATACAGACACGTGCGCAAAGTTCATGGATTAACAAAGGATAGCCAGGGATCTTCGAGTACATTCGCTAACAGTATCTATTAAATTTTAACAATATGCCGCTGTAAATTCTGTAAGAGGGAAATATTGAACTCTGTTCTCGACCACCTCGGCGTAAATTTTAGTGGAGAAATGGGGAACACATTTTTGGGAAATAATCTTCGGAAAGTGACTTGATAGATTTTCTGTATCCCACCATTCGTAGACAGACACTGAAAATAATATTTTTGTTTCACTGTTCTCTGTAGTATAGATGAGCAAGCTGAACGTTACATTAACTGTTTAGCTTGTTTCAAGGGACAAGTTGATTCGTTTCCCTGGATTGTGTGAAACGATTGATCAGGCCACTGTTAAAATACGGAACGACACTTAGCTTAATGGCTGTATAAAAGTGCACTGATACCGAGTCCACCATAGAGGCTTTGAAGACGAGCTGAAAATAATCGACCACAATGAACAGTGAAATCCCCGTTAATGGTACTTCCGGGGTGGCCAAAGCGTTTCCTTGGTATTGGAAAACGATGACAATAAGCACTTACTGGCTGGCGGCGCTAGCCCCACGGTAAGTGTTCACTGGGTTCAATGCTCTGCCAGTATAAAATTAGACGATACTCGACACGGAAACGCTCTCTGCGACTTCATGTCCTTTTTTCAGGATCACGTGATCATCGAGCAGTTCCCGTTTCCAGCTAAAGAGAAATTCATAATTCACAAGCTTCATAGTACAGTCGAAAGGATCTAAAACTTCGGATTCGATGCAGCAAATATAGAATAAAATTATAGATTATATCCCAACTTCAGAGATTCAACATTCTTATTGTGAACTTGTCGTTGAGTATCACTACTGAATTTTCGAAAGATTTTCGGTCTGGGCTAGGTAATTCCAATTTAAGAAAATTTTCAATCGTCTTGCTTGCCGTTGAGTTGTACTACTGAATTTTCAAAAATTTTAGAGTGTATGGCTCGACGGTGGGCTGTACTACTGAATTTCGCGCCACCTCCTTCGATATCATATTCCCCTAATACAAAGTTCAATTTACGAGGTTTTCGAAAAAATTTCGGAAATTTTCGACCATCTGGCTTGCTGTTGAGTTTTACTACTGAATTTTCGAAAATTTTAGTGTGTCTGGCACGACGGTGAGCTGTACTACTGAATTTCGTGCCACTTCCTTCGATATCATATTCTCCTAATACAAAGTTCGACTTTCGGGATTTACGAAAATTTTCGATCGTTTGGCTTGTCGTTGAGATGTACTACTGAATTTCGTGCCAACTCCTTCGCTATCATATTCTCCTAATACAAAGTTCAACTTTCGAGGTTGTTGAAAAAATTTCAGAAATTTTCGACCTTTGGGCTTGTCGTCGAGTCGTACTACTGAATTTCGTGCCACCTCCTTTGATATCATATTTTTCTATTTTTGAAAAATTTTCGGAAAACTTCGAGAATTGAGTCTTGTATTAGGAGAATATGATTTCAAAGGAGGTGGCACGAAATTCTCAGTAGTGCAACTCAACGTCAAATCAGACGGCAAATTTTTGTAAATTCAGTAGTACAACTCAACGACAAGCCAGGCGGCCGAAAATTTTAATCTAATTCTACTATTTAATTCTACTGTTCTGAAATCTAATTCTACTATCGAATATTAATGTACAGGGTGGTGAAATAAGAACACATTAACTGTTGTGACTCATATTCTTTATTTTTCATCAAAATAATTATAATATTAAACGTGTTTAGTTGTAAGATGAGAAGAAGGTCCCTCGCCGAAACACATATTTTGTAGCGTGTGACATCAAACGTAACCATTGAAACTACAGGAGCGTTATAGGTGCGGATTTAAGTAGAATAGGATTTATAGTCAGACATTGGAGATACCACTGAAATTAGATTCGTTCAGTTGCTGACAAGGGAAACAGGTTTTAGATTTGGCAGCCTGGGAGCAGTAGAATTGTGAAAAACAGGTCAAAGGAAATAGGTCTGTCAATAGTCAGGCACATCGCAATCGAATCGAATGGCTAGCTATCGAATCACTAGCTATCGAATTCGGTATGATTTTTGTGAGACAAGTGGAGCGATTTCTCTGTGAAACGAGTCAGTGGAACGGGTATGCATGCGATCCGAAACGAAGCAAAAATTTCTGCATAGATAAATAAAATAATATACAAATAAATACGATGCGGAAGTATACATATTCATTGCAGAGCATTTCAATTGTGATTGAAGTCGTGAACAAATATAAATAATTGATCAATTCATCAACTGCATATTTATCCTACAAACGGCGATAAATTCACGAGATTTCACGAATGCAGTCACTGACAAAGCAAGATTAATATTTAATCGTTGTTCACGATGGTTTAGATAAATGTCTCCCTGTTTGAATAAGCGTTTGTCAAACGTTACAATAAACGATGTAACAGCGTTTGGTGATGATCCGAATGATCAATGTTCTCATGTCATCTGCAAATACCATGCACGCAGAAAATACATTATCGATCGACATTCATCTCATTGCGGTCTCGGTTTTAATCAGACTTACGGACATTGTTACGCCACTAATAGTGGCAGTATTTTAACATTAACCCGGATAAATTCTACAGTATCTGTCGACCATGCATCTCTACGCAAACCATTTTCTACTGCAATTACCGAACACGGGGATGAAATAGATCGTGAGAACATTAATAACACAAAAATTTTAAATCCGTAACGAAGTGTACACGAATGAAACATCGAACATAAAATTGATCGCCAAAGTTTAAGGGAGTCAAAGTGATCGATCGTCCAACGGGATTTCCTCCGAAGTGAAGATAGAGCAAGCAGTTAGCTTTTCCAGCATCCCCTAAATCTCGGATAGAGCTCTGCTCCCTTTTAGCGACGCAATACCGACTCTTCTAATGGGCTGCTTTATTTACCCTCTTTTTACCTACACTATGGATTGCCATGAATAGATCTTGTCCTCCACTTCTGTCGACGGATAGCGTTCCACGTGCGGCGAACGTCTCTGTTCACCGCTAGGGAAAACTTGACGGATTCATTTCTTTTTTTCTTGCATCTTTCCGCGCGCCGCGACGAGGACAATTATTTCGATTGTATACTATCGGGACCGGGATCCCAACAAAGGAACGGGTTCTTCATAGAAACGCGCCATCCACGCAGGAACACACCGGGGATAAATAAGGACGACATCAAAGGGGAGTCGCAGCTGACGCAGCCGGTGCTCTTTGTTCGCGAAGAAATAGATTCCCGATCCCGTGCAGCTTTCGAAACCTGTTCTCATAGTTCCACGGGACCACCTATTACCGCGATATCAGAATTTACATGCGCCGTGATATTGAATAATTCAGTCGCCCCCAGTTCAATTGAAACTCGAGACAATATTTGCATCATAATAACCGAACGGTATCGGAGGTGCATCCAGTTTTCAATCGGCTGAACGTCAAAAAGTATATTCTCTCGATCATTTTCTACCCCACCGTGTTATTTTCTTTCGCATCCTCGCCCCTGGCGATGTACGAAGCCGGCAACTGCTACTGTCAATTTATATCTCTGCGCGGAATAGCTCGAACATGGTTTCGCGCGTTGCTCCGACAGATGATTGAAAAAAAAACATCAACCTGAAACTACTCGAGCACTGTTGCAAAAGTGATGCCAGAACTGCGCATTTCAGAACTCTAGATACGATGGGCAACAGTAAATTATAAATATATTTCGTCCCACTGTCGCTAAAACATAGTCTTCCTTATCGCTCAAGTGGAAAAGTCAGTATTGGGTCAGACACAGCACGGATATTTAAGTCGAACGAGGCAGCCTCTTGTCAAAGAAGATATGCAACATTATCTGTGAATTATATCTTTGACAGAATATTAGTTACAATCTGTGTTAGTATAAATATACAATTACAAAGTGATTTCTTGATCACGATCAAGGTTAATTTTTGGTCAGAATAAGGTTTCTTTGGATTGCTCACAAAATTTATCTCCGTAGCTTCGTAGTATCACGTGGGAATTTGCATGGCCATAAAATATTCGGTTTCTCCTGAACACTGTCCAACTGTGTTGTATAAATATTATCGCATCGGCTCAACGCTGTTTTATGGTCTTGTCGTTACAACACGATGGGTTCGGGTCGTTTATTATAGAAACGAACGCGTGGCACGCGAATTGTTTCGCGATATATTTGGCTAATCGATTTGTTTAAATTGTCGGAAGACAGTTCCGAAGCTGAGGCAGCTAAATCGAGGGAGGACAACCATAAATTTGCAGGCGTGTCAACCGTAATTCTACGATTTGATCGATATCACTGGAATCCTGATACTGCTAATAATTCCGTCGTCCCTTGCCTGTTCGAATTATGACAGAAGCTTATGGCATTGCGAACAATATGCAGCTACGTTCCTGTAAGAGGCTGGGTGCATTACCGGTACATTGTTCTACGTGCTTCGCGGATCGAGTCGATGCATCAGCGACGGTTTGACAGCGTTGATCTAAGTGCCGAATCTTGTATCCAAACTACCATTCATTCTTTTCATCGTGATCGATGCGCATGCGCGATCCACCCTAAGGGCCGCGTCTTGTATTATATTTTCCGATGCTTGACTTTCAATCCTTCGCGATGGCGCGCGTTCGCCTTTATCAGGACCATTATGTGTGCGAGGGCAGTGTGATTTACATGTTCGGACTAGGTAAGTCCACACTAATCTTGAACCTGGTATCGTAATAAATTGCTATAACTTCAGAAGATACAGAAGAAAAATGTTTTATCAGGATAATCATCGATCAAACTGAAAATCGAAAGACGTATCTCACTTTAGGTAGTCGAGAGATGATTGAGAGCAAAGTTCAGACGTGGAAGTAGTATAAGAAACTCAGTGGCCAGACAAGGTGGACCACAGTATCTATAAGTTACATTTACTGCGATACTTGCACAAACAGCAATGTTTTCTCTCACCTTGACTAATGTACCGTGTCTTTTGTCGCGTAAGTAGAAAATATCAGCCATTAGTCAGCCACGGTCAACAAGATTCTATTTCTAGCAAAAATTTTATGGACTGATTTCAGTAATAACATTTATTGTAGAATAAAAAGTTACATCGTTACGCGCAGAGTTGGGCAAAACTTTTATTCAAATAAAAATTTCGAATAAAGTGGGTTTAAAAAGCCACTTGGAGAAGAACCACTTTATTCGAAACTTTTATTTAAATAAAGTTTCTGCCCAACTCTGCGCGCAACGATGTCTTATATTTTCATGTGAGCTCGGCTGTTCTAAAACCCGCCAATTTATCAGGTTCTACAGCAGACGCGATGTCTCATAAATTTTCTTGAGAACCAATTCCCCAAAACTCCAAAGTAGAAGCAGCACACTCGGGTAGGAAAGCTAGTCGAATTTCCCGTCGATAAAAAGATCAAACTGCAAAGAGGATCGGCCTTGTTGCTTAATTATCAGGCAGCAAGAAACTTCGGAAGCAGTTGTTCGCTAACAGGGACTTCCGGTGGAAGTACCAGCGAAGCCGACGTGTAGTTCATCAAAGGTACCTGGATCCTCAAGTTTCGAGTCTGTATGGGAACGAGAGATTTGCCAAAGGCTGTCAGAATTTTTTTCCTGTTGCCACTACATACGTAAGGTCGGCGGCACACGGTCTGTCAGTGGAGCAGGTTAAAAGCCAACTGCCCGGAGCAACCGCGGAAAATATAGTTAACGGTACGGGGGTCGGGCCTGAAAGGAATTTTTAATTTAGAATTAATGAACCACTCACGTTTCATTACCGGCATGTACGGAAAATGTCGCGCATTCGTTCTTATCGCAGTTTTCCTACTTATTTATGTGGTGATTAATTGAAGTTCGAGATAGGGAAATAAAACAGTTTAATAAGATTAATAAATACACGTGGTAAATGTGTGAGCACAGCTCCAACTCGTTACAACTAGTACCGCTCGGCTCGACGCGGAAAACAACTCTGTCTTCTCGCCCATCGGCACTTTCCGATGAGCCCTTCCGTCCCCTTCAGTTTTCCCAGGGACCTTCGGGTTTTCCCCGGGACCTTCGGATTTTCCCTGGGACCTTCGGACTTCCCCGATGGTCAAAACTCTTTATGGCCCACGCAGGCCTCACGTTCGGTCCCTAAAAATACGTTTCCTGGAGATGGTCATAAATCCCAAAGCATGGGTCCAGGCTCGGGGACGGTTGCTATGAATTTACGATACTACATTTATTTTTCTCGCCTCGTGAAAATAAACATCAGGACAGTGACGTTTCAATTTCGTCGTCGTCTCTTCCAACAGTCCGTGAAAAGAGCGTGCAACGTTGGGGAAAAGGGGGCCGATGGAATAACAGAGCTTAATTGAAGTATAATTAGAGCGCAAATAAAACTGTGTGTAAAAGCGAGACGCAACAATTAACAAACGCAACGTAACTGTAACGGGCAAACACGACTCGTCAATAAATTATGTACGTGTAAAGCGCTTAATTGGCTCTTTATTTATTCATTCGCTGTTTATTTATTTCCCGTAGCCGTTCCCGGTAATAAGGCCGAGGCCAAGTTGGTCTTTTTAGGAAAAGGCTTTTTGGATACCTTTTTTTTTTTTGTTTTTCGACGAGCAAAGTAATTTCCCGGCAACTATCGGCCGAGTCGACGTTCAATGGATCCCCGCGGGCTTGATTTATCATGTACCAACGCTTCTATCGGATCCAACGGTCTATAAACATTCTTCTCTGGGAAATACGCATGCGACTAGTAGAATGAATCGATCTATGGTCAGACAACTGTGAAGTAGCGCGGTCCGTAGTAAATCGAACTAACGAGCGAACTTCGATAAAGGTGGGATTTCCGGTACTACAGTTTTACGGGCACAATGGGCGATCATTTTTTTGCTCTCCCATAAACAACTCCCAAAATGTATCTGCGTCATGCATTGCAACAGTGCGGATGCAAACTCACTGCGTTCTCAATTTTTTAACGGGCCGCACCAACTTTTATTGTTGATTTTGTAATCGTCATGCATCGCGAACATTTTACAAAATGGTTTCACTGGATTGTTAGCGTAATTGCAAAAGTTGTAGGACAGTGTAACTCATTTCGAAAGAAACAATTGGTTATGGTCAGCCAACAATACTCTCGCGGTTTAATTCGAAAATTTTCGACTTTATTGAAGCCCTGCTGGTTTTTATCAATATTGTTTATACAGCCCTTGGTACTTCTAGATGAAAACATTCTTCAGACGTTAACGCTTGTTTTACTATCTTCCCCTATATCTTGAGACCTGTAACATAAAACACTGTTTCCGACGAAAATTTAATGTGTTCCTTAAGCTGTGTAAAATCCGCTCATAAAGCACGCCTATAAAATCTGTTTTAATTGACGGCGGTGCCGTGCGTTTTTTCAAAACGATAAGCTTTTTATTGTCCCACCGTACAGCTTCATGGAGCACGAGGCTCCATTAAATTTTCACTCTGACAATTTTTATATCCACTGCAGCTTTTGAAATATGCAGGAGAAAGGGAGGCAGGCTTTAATATTTATGGGAAATTAGCGCCTCGGCGGGTGAAAGAGTTGTGAAAATAAAATTACTTGGTTATGGCGGTCCCCATGGGCCCACAGAGTCACGAAAATTCGGAGTTTTCTAATTACCAAATTTCCACTGGGAGCCAGATGAAATATTCGTGCGTGTAATCTTGACGAAAAAGTGGTACAGATCAGTGTGTAGTCCGTCCAAATTAGTAAGAAATGTAGAACATTTTGGAATCGCTGTGAACTTACCATAGATGCTTCCATCGACCTTTGTTCATGGGAATTACAGATGTTCGTGATATAAATTTAACGCACAGAGCTTACAGCGTGTTCTCTGTCGGAATAAAATTGCGCCATTGTGTGGGAAACAATGCCACGAAACGCACCAGCTTGTCTCATTTGAGAGCATGAATTTAAAACATGCTCGAACGTGTACAGGTTCCAACACAATGGAAGGACGAGAGCTTGATCTTTTTCAATTATTCACAGGAACGTAACAATCGTTTCTGCTGTTGTTTGTTGACTGTAGATATACAAATCGATACTGGCGGCATACGCGATCGTCGTTATCTAGAAACACATCGACATTTTGTTGGTTACCAGAACGTAACGAACGACACGGGTGTTTTGTTGAAAACTGGACACCCTATCTCCGGCTTAAACGCGACAGCGTGTCTTGTTCCAGATTATCTTCCCTGTTTTTCGTTCGGCGTGATCATATCGACGTTTATGGCACGACGTAGGGTGTATCGAAAGCGTCATAAATCCCCGGAATAGTGTTACACGCTTCTATCCGATGGGATTCTCCCGGACAAATGTTGTAACGAATAAATAATGCAGCCTGAAACGTCCCTTAAATATTTATGCCCTGCCACCATTACTCTCGGAAAGTGCTGCTGTGAATATTCCTCGATTTTATGTAACGCTTAGCCTGTCGCATCTTAAAAATGTAATTCTGCAATGTTACACGCAGTCACGAGTGCAAAATTAACGTACGCTTAGAAATATAATTTTCAAGTATCGACTTGAAATATGTTTTTTTAAAAATCCTTAGACTCACGTTTCAAGCAAATGACATCGAAGATGCTTCGAGAAGAAACGATGAGTTTAACACTAGATTTACGGGACCCGTCGAAATAACGGGTTTTAATATTCTTAATTTGAAATTATTATTATTGTAAAGATGCTTCCCCGAGAAATGATTTACCAAATTTAATTCTTGGGGTATACACTATCGGAAAAATGGCCATAAATTTGGATAGACACATTCTTGTTATGTTTATAAATTAATGTAGAATAGTTATATCTAGACCTCCGTAAACCTAGTGTTAAAATAAGTAAGTGACACATCTTCGGCACAAGGAATAGAATATCAGAAGGACGGTATCAAAATTTAAGTTAACGCGCGCAATATTTTTGCAGTAACACTTTCCTCGGGCACGTTGAAATTCTAAAGCTCCGGCGACGCGATCCACTGGCGAATTTAATGGCAACAATTTTTTATTCGGTCTGAAATGACACTGGGAGAATGTTCGGGACGATATATGGCTCATTCAGTGCCATATCTCCTCTTATCCCTGTTCATTGAATACAGTCCCTACAAATCATCCAAGAAACGGTGTCGGGAGCCGACTCGGGAAAATTCACCGTTCAGTTTTTAACTGAGCCCGTGTGTCTTCGGCCGATACGAATTCCCCTTGCCGATTCGGTTCTCCCGTTGCGTGTAGAGTAATATAGGCGTCTGTGTCTGGCTTTCCAGTAGTCGATCGGGGTACTATACTTATCGGGGAATACGTCTCGGAGAGAAAGAGAGAGGCACTTCCTTTGTGACAGGGGAAGAAGCAAATCTAGGCCAGACACGGAGGCCGTCGAGCGCTAATACGATTTCTCGAAAACGATGTGCCGGCTGGTTATTTAACAAGTGGGTCGCCCCGTCAGGCTTTCGACATTCATTAGAGGCAACCAGTATATCGCCAAGTGGGTACCGTACGCTGAAAAGCATCGAAGAACCACGCTAACATTTCACCTTAATTAGACAACCGACTATATCGCTGGACGACGATTTCACAAATAGACGATTTTCACGTAAAATATACCGTCTAACTAATTTTCGAATATATTTATCGCAAATAGACAACGGATCATTATGTTTTATTATGAACAGATCATTATGGATAATTTACGTAACATCCAAAGTCTAGTTATAACTAAATAGTCAGAATTAAAATTTACTTTCGCGCCAGAACGAATTCGTGTGATTTCACGTTGGAGCCTAATATATCAAATTATCGCAGTAAGCGAAATCACGTGAGACACATCCTCTTGCTTTTCAATTCCTTCACCCCTTGCCGTACATTTTTCTTTACAGTTACGGTGATTAAAACGTCTGTATGCACAAGAATGTAGTAGAAGGGAAAAGAAAATGTATGTTTTTTACAGCTTTATTTATTTTAATCCTTAAATATTGATTACAAACGATCTAAAATGAAACGCGTAACATTCATATTTGTTAGACTTTGTTAAAACCCTTCGTCACGAGTTTGGCTCGTCAAAATACGGCAACGGGTTAAGTTCAAAAGAGCGCAAGGGAAAAAAATCTCTCCGTAATTCACGTAAAGGCATTTTACAGTATCGAGGACAAATATTATTATCGGAGAGACACATCCCCTTGCTTTTCAATTCGTCCATCCCTTTGCGTACCGTTTTCTTTACAGTCAAAGTGATTAAAAAGTCTGTATGCACAAAAATGTCGTAGAACGGAAATGAAAATATATGTTTTTTACAGCATCATTTATTTTAATGCTTAAAGATTGATTACAAACGAATCTAATTTTATTTCATCTAAAATGAAACGCGTAACATTCATATCTGTTAGACTTTGTTAAGAACCTTCAATACGAGTCTGGCTCGTCACAATATGGCAAGAGGTTAAAAGCGAAAGAGCGTAAGGGAAAAAGATCTCTCAGTAATTCACGGCAAGGCATTTTACAGAATCAAGAACAATAATTATTCTCCGAGAGACACATTCCCTTGCTTTTCAATTCGTTCACCCCTTTCCGTACCTTTTTCTTTTTCAGGTACAGCGTTTAAAACGTCTGTATGCACAAAAATATCGTAGAAGGGATAAGAAAATGTATGTTCTTTTGCAACTACATTTATTTTAATGCTTAAATACTGATTACAACGGAATATAATATTATTTCATCTAGAATCAAACGCGTAACATTCATATTTGTTAGACGTTGTTGAAAACCTTCATCACGAGTCTGGCTCGTCACAATATGGCAAGAGGTTAAGAGCGAAAGAGCGCAAGGGAAAAAGATCTCTCAGTAATTCACGTTAAGGCATTTTACAGAATCAAGAACAATAATTATTATCCAAGAGACACATCCTCTTGCTTTTCAATTCGTTCACCCTTTTCCGTACCTTTTCCTTTTTCAGGTACAGTGATTAAAACGTCTGTATGCACAAAAATGTCGTACAAGGGCAAAGAAAATGTATGTTAATGCTTAAATACTGATTACAAAGGAATATAATTTTATTTCATCTAAAATGAAACGCGTAAGTAACATTCATATTTGTTAGACTTTGTTAAAACCCTTCGTCACGAGTCTGGCTCGTCAAAATACGGCAACGGGTTAAGTTCAAAAGAGCGCAAGGGAAAAAAATCTCTCCGTAATTCACGTAAAGGCATTTTACAGAATCAAGGACATTAATTATTATCCGAAAGACACATCTCCTTGCTTTTTAATTCGTTCTCCCATTTCCGTACCTTTTCCTTTTTCAGGTACAGTGATTAAAACGTCTGTATGCACAAAAATGTCGTAGAAGGGAAAAGAAAATGTATGTTTTTTTACAGCTACATTTATTTTAATGCTTAAATATTGATTACAAACGAATCTAATTTTATTTCGTCTAAAATGAAACGCGTAACATTCATATTTGTTAGACTTTGTTGAAAACCTTCAACACGAGTCTGGCTCGTCAAAATACGGCAAGGGGTTAACAGCAAAAGAGCGTAAGGGAAAAAGGTCTCTCCATAATTCACGTACAGGCATTTTACAGAATCAAGGACATGAATTATTATCCGAAAGACGCATTCCCTTGCTTTTCAATTCGTTCACCCCTTTCCGTGCCTCTTTCTTTACAGTTACAGTAATTAAAATGTCTGTATGCACAAAAATGTCGTAGAAGGGAAAAGAAAATGTTTGTTTTTCTACAGCTACATTTATTATAATGCTTAAATATTGATTACAAACGAGTCTAATTTGATTTCATCTAAATTAAAACGCGTAACATTCATATTTGTTAGAGTTTGTTAAAAACCTTCAACACGAGTCTGGCTCGTCAAAATACGGCAAGTGGTTAAGAGCAAAATAGCGCAAGGGAAAAAGATCCCTCAGTAATTCACGTAAAGGCATTTTACAGTATCAAGGACAATAATTATTATCCGAGAGGCATCTGGGAGCCGTCATCGTCACAGTTGAAGCGAATAATCGTCCTTCGAATTTCCTTTCCGTCGTCGCAGCGCGTCTCCCGCGGTGAAACGAGTCGTATCGCGTCCCGCCGACTAATTAGCAGTTGATCGATTTCACGTAATTAAACCCCGGGCGTCGAAGCGTCTCGCCGAGATCGGAATTCACGCGTCCCGTCATTATTATCGCAATTATCGTTCGACAGATAAAATTTGATATTCGCGCCAGACGATCACGCGAACGCTAGCTGCCGCCGTGACTCGATAACGATAGGCTGGCAGACCGTATCGCGTCGAATTGTGTGGTGTCGCTCGGTCTATGAATCGTCAAGACTTGGAGTCGACTTCGAAAAAATACAAGGTTCTCGAATCCTTGTGAGATTCGAGGTGGGATCAAAAAGTAATGTGACTTTTTGAATTTCGCGGGATACCCACAATCTATTTTCGTTTTCTTTTTTTCCTTATGCTGGTACACTCGTCTCGAACATATGTTCACTTTTTCAGCTATATAGCATTTTTTGTTTGTTTGCGAGAAGCATATAGGTTAGAAGTGTTTTGCGTGTTCGGCGAAGTTTGTTCCGAAACTGCTTAATTTTGACCACAGAAACGTCGCACGAGCATCGCTCAGGAGCTGTTGAACGACGTCAACGATGATCCTGATTTGCTCAAAAGGGTCATAACAGGTGACGAATCATGGGTATATGGTTATGACGTCGAAACCAAAGTCCAATCGTCTCAATGGAAGTCCCCAGAAGAGCCAAGACCGAAAAAGGCACGCCAGGTTCGATCAAATGTCAAGGTTTTGCTCACTGTTTTCTTCGATTATCATGGCGTAGCGCATCAGGAGTTCTTACCACAAGATTTTACGGTTAATAAGGAGTATTACCTTGAAGTTACGCGCCGTTTGCGTGAAGCAGTACGAAAAAAACGCCCGGACTTTTGGAAACCCAATTCATGGATTTTGCATCACCATAATGCACCTGCTCATGCATCGTTGCTTGAGAGTAATTGTTTGGCCAGAAAGAACACCACAATCGTGCCTCAGCCACCATATTCACCGGATTTGGCCCCCTGCGACTTTCTCCTGTTCCCAAAATTGAAGAGTCCCATGAAAGGGCTGATCTTTTTGATAAAGTAACTGTGGTGGTTAGATATAAATAGCACTCTACAAAACACGAGGATCCGAAAAAAGACAAGAAATATGCTTTATTAATTATGGACGTACAGAAATGAAGACCGTCACACTTGTCCGATTCCCGAGAAATACAATATTCGCGTGTCGTGTATACTGGGGAACTAAAATCTCGACACTACGCAAAATCTAAACTCTGAGTCCGAATTCGTAAAACCTCAAAAACTTGAATCCTCCTTTCTGCTCCGGGGCCAGATCTATTCAAAGTAAAGTCAACTGGGCGGAGGTATCCGCTAACGGGGGGAAAATCAACCCTATTCGCTCGATGACTTGAGGGAGGAGGATCTTCCTGATCCGTGGAGGAGAAAGTCACTCCCTCAAGTCGTTTCAGGAAAATTCCAAAAAATACTTGTAACATGACCCCCGGAGCAGCGCGTTCATACTGAAGAGGAACTCGGGTGAAACAAGTGTACCACGACGGTACGTTCCTTCAACTCTGTTTATTAACGAAAATGTTCGGTGTGCGCGGTAAAAGGAGAGTCGTGAGTACTGCTCGAAGATTGCCGATTAGGTGACTGAGCCCATGTTCGAGAATTCTTTAGGAAAAGGTGAAGGAGAGGAGAAAAACGAAGTAGTGGGAGAAGAGTAAGGAGAAGAAAATAAGGGGAGAAAAGTAAGGAGAGGAAGGTCTGGAAAAACCCAGAAGGAGAGGAAGGTTAGGAAGAGCATCACGGAAAAATTTCCTCATGGAAGACCGTTATAAAAAACGGAAAGAAATCATCAGGAAAGGATTTTGTAAACCGGGAAAGATTCGCCAGGGCCTAACTGTATGCCCAGAACAGGCCCTGGCGCGGCCCGGAAAGGATGCAGGAAAGGATCGGGCCTGCAAAGGTTTGGTCGCCAGATGAGTTCCAAGTCTGACCTGGTCAACGCAGCCCTGGAAACAATAGGGACGGTATAGGACGGGAAAATAAAAAATCCTCTCACGCAACAGCGGCGTAGGGCAACTCCAAGGCTGCCACAATACTACTGTGGGATTGCGAGTGCGTACCGTAGGACCCAAATGGCCTCTGTTTATGATAGGGCCTCTAGAGCTAGGTAGAGCGAGGGACCAGATGACAAAATGCAGGCTTATGCCTGGTTTGTCTCCATCGACGTTAGTTGTGAGACAGAGAGACAGAGAGAGAGAGAAAGAGAGAGAGAATAAAGACGAGGGAGTAAGAATGGTTATGGGAAAGACGCAATCTGTGTGGTTCGAGCAGCGAAAGACGATAGTCGTGGATACCGAGGCGTAGAATAGTCGTGTAGACCATTTACATGTAGTATAGTTTTACTTGTTAATAAATAGATTTAAACACGCACACGGTTTGTATCCAAAAACTTCCAATCCCACACTACTCTAAGTGGGCCTCTTAATTTATGGCCCCTTGGCCTTACGCAGGCCAAGGGCAGTGCCAATTGCTTGGATAGCCTGCACATGTGCTAGGACCCACTCTGTCCGTTCTGGGTCCTCGCGTACCCGGATTAAGGACCCTCGGTATTATTTTACGGCCCTTCTTCCCGAAGTCATTTGGGACGGCGGAAAATAGGAAAGGCCTCTTCGTAAAATAAATATGCTAAAAATCGAGGGGCCATCCGTGCCGCTTGTAAACGAACGCGTATTTCTTACAAGGATGGAGATTTGCAACGATCGATGAGATAAAGACTGCATCGCTGGAAGAGCTCAAAGATATACCAAAAAGTGCTTATCAGAAGTGCTTAGAGGATTGGAAAAAGCGCTGGCGCAAGTGTATTATATCTGAGGAGAATTACTTTGAAGGGGACGACATAAATATTTCTTGATAAAAATAAAAAGTCACCTTACTTTTTGATCGCACCTCGTATGCCAGGAAAATAAGTTGGTAAGAACACCTCGGGTGGTCAGAACGTGTCTGATTTATTTCTTCTTGCAACGCTTTATGGTGAACCTTACAAATAGTGGGGGTTGGTTCTTAGCGAGGGTTGCGGAGATCTTATTGGTTGTATTTGCAAAACTAGGAAACGTGTGTTTGACAGCTGTGGTAGGTTTTTTCGAACTCCCTGTCGTTCCAGTTCCTTTTTTATGATGTCTTTGTTCCTACTTATTGCGATGCTGCAGCGGACCCAGAACGACCATGCGTACAAATCCTTAAAATACCCTTAAAGTCACAATAATAATAAAACGTAGGTCCGGACCCTAATATGGTCAGATATGCAGGTCCCTTGGCTGCCTCTTAAAAATTAGTAACAAAGGTTAAGACGGAACAACCTGTCTCTTAAAAATTAATTAGAATGTTTAAGACGAAACAAGTTGCGTCCCGTTGCAATGAACCGATTAGAATTTCCGCTCGCGCCTATCCACGTTAAGGCGACGCGTCGTAACCTGGTTTTATCGGGGTGACGGAACGACCTCGTTCCGACGCCGATTACGTCGAATCAAGTGAGGGTAGGAATCGCGGGAAAGGATTATTGAAATCCGCGGAGAGCATGGAAGAACAGCGAGCAAACTGCTCGAAGCACGATGCAAACGCCGCTCTTCTGTTATAGCTCGCAGACGTACCTATCTTTGCTGTGAGAGGTGTTCGTCGATGCATTCGCCGATAGATTCATTCCTCGATAAGCGATATTTATGCGAACACTTCTACTTCTCGACGCGGTTACCTCGTTCGACGGCCCTGTGTAGTTGTCGAAAATCTTTAATGTTTTAAGCTGGCATCGCGAGTTAACCCTTAGCACTCGAGTGGCGACTCTGAGGCGACATTAAAAATTGCTGTAACATTATTCAAAATATTGTTTAGATCAGTAAATATGTTTATAAGATAATTATTATTCCAGATGGTAAAGTAAACGAAAATATGTTTCTCTGTAAACAAAGTAAATTTTGTCTTTATTCATTCTTTAACAACAGTTATTTACACCTATTTACAACTTTACCTGTAAACAAAGAAACGACAATTAATGTTTACTATTATCCCTTCTCTGCCTATTCTACTAATCTTGTTTATAACTTTTTATCCTTGTACTTTTGCACGTGTGCTCTATTGCGTAATAGCTATATCTGTCTCTCTTCAATTCTTCTCCTAATCGTCGCGAGCATGAGAAGCGCGGCAAATTCAAAATTAAGGAAAGTATACTTTCTTTACATGTTTATATCTAATCAATTGCTAAACATTTAGGTCTCGGAGGAGGTTCCATAAAATGAAAAAAGTAAATGGTATAGAATGGAATTATTCTAGGTAGGAAGAAATGTTTTATTTTCGAGTTAAAATAGCTCCGAGTGCAAAGGGTTAAGTCGCCTAACATATTTGCATCGCAGTTCATGATTCGAGGAATATTCCTTGCATTTTATATTCCCTCATTTTTGTCGTTACCACGATATTCGTAATAATACGAATACGTTGAGAAGATTAATTTATTTACGAGTGTACAAACTGAGGCTTTCGTTGTCTGGCCAGTGACCGACCTTTTCTACTTGCACGTAAGAAACACGTGTGGTGTAATTATTTGACTAGAGATTGGATAGAGCTACGGTTATAATGAGCAAAAACTATAGCAATCACTGCTGAGCGTTATCCTTGCATTGTTTCGCGTTTTACTTCCTGTTCCATGCAATAAGAAATTGATTACATTATTCGTTACATGTGAAACATATGGAGACATTGTTTTGGGGATAGCGCAATACACGAATCACGAAAATTAATCTCGTTCGGAGTAGAGCGGTAAAGAAAATATAAAACGAAGTAAATAAAAATATAAATACAAATTCCTAGTCTGACAATGTAAGACTGCATTCGTTCGAACAATTGCACAACGTGCAATATATCTTGTATACAAGTGTATGTAAGTAGAAGAGGCCAGTCAGTGGTCAGACAGTAATTTTTCACGTATCTTTTGGACGATCTCCAGAACAGTTTCTCCATAAGATTCTCGTTTCAGGAAAAGGATCAGCAATTTCTTGGTGCGTCGAACAAGAATGAAAAATACAAAACAAAGGAAGCACAAAGCTGGCAAGGTATCGATTACTACTTTTTGTGTTTATTGGAGCAGCAGCCCTGTCGCCGTTCTTGAGGTTTCTTCCCTGGGGCTGGAGGGATGTAAGGCTCTCGAGGTATCGACAAGTATCGGTACCAGTTACAAGTTGCACGGTTAATCTTGGGGGCTGATATCTTTTCAAACAATGGTTGCCCGATTCCGCGCGGCTGAATATATAGAAAGAGGCCGCTGACGTCGACGAGTGCATTTGCGAGAGAATTCGAGAGAACCTTCCGGTGGAACGTTTCCGCGGTTGCTATAAAAGAAAAGCACGTTAGTATCTGCCGGGAAATAGTTCGACGGTTGGGGCTCCTGCTCTTATCCTTATGGATGCGTATGCACCATTTGCTTGGATCTTACCGTCTAACAAGCATCTTTCATAGGCAACGTTTATAGTGCGGTTTCGCATTGAAGCAGCGAATGCACCCTGCGATGCTATATTCAGGTGCACTCTGCGATACCGAAACAGTGCAACGCTCTGGATGCCCGTAGATTTAATAGCTAACGTTTTCTCAAATGGTTATTCAAAGGAACAGTTTAACCAATTCTTCGAAAATTTAAATTCAATTTTTTCCTCCAGTTTTCTGGAGAACACGCAATATATTTTTGAAAATATCTTTTGCCATTTAAGATTGTTAAAATAATATATATAAGATTCGATATAATACTTAATAATTGCGCTCTTTTATTAATAATTATATGTTCCTCCTTTGGGATTATAATAACAATGCTCGATTACATAGAGCGGGTTTTTGCGGTACATCTTCGCATGTTGGCGAGCAAACTTCACGCACGCAAATTTGCATAGAACTTATACATAAATATATATATATATATATATATATATATATGTGTGTGTGTGTGTGAATTTACTTTATATTCTAACAAGGATGTATAAAATATATTTAATATAATTATAAATATATAAAATAGGAGAAATATATTAAATGTAATGAAGATAAATATATGAAATAGAAGAAAACATGTTTGTAAATAATCATCACTGTTTGCCAACCAGGTCAAATATTTTATAATGCACTCGCCACGATCTACTACGTCAATTTCTGCAACACCTTACGAATCCATTACTTTGTGGTAACAGTTTGAAAATCACCTTATAATAGAATGGCTGATATACTTCCTTCCGTCCAATGAAAAACTGCCCCCGCCTGGCCAGCTTTGCATAAATTACAATTGATGCCAGACAAATGACGGTCGAAAAGAATAGGCACTTACAAAAATACCGACCATACGTCAAATTTCTCTGATACGACACGGAGTTTCAAATTTATGATTCCGTCGCACGGCGAATGTCATTCTAAATCAATAATTACGATAAAATATTGCTTTAAACGAATTTATCTCACTTTCACGCGACGTGCAATTACCGTGACCAGATTTTTCTTCATTCGCGAGAGAAAAGCTTGAAATACCCGAGTATTTGAAACATCATTGTGTACTTGCTGTAGCAGATAATTTACCATTTGAAATAATAAAATTGCTTTGTGCAACAATTTTTAGAACAACCAGACTGTCGTCGTGTTGCGACTAATTATAGGAAGTGTAGACTTGTGCGAGACCACCGGCATGCAATGATCGTTGACGGCATTTCTTAGTGGTCACGAGGGAAGCAATGATCCTGGGGTATGCAATTTGCAACCAGTAACGAGGATGTTGCGGTTCCCTCACCCCGGCAAGTTGGTTTTAGTTATCGGCTTTTAATTAATATACTGATGCAGCGGCCGGTCACACACAGTGTTCTCCGGAACTGCGGGCGCGAACTTGCGGAAGTTAATAGAATGCGTAACGTCGGACAAAACGATCTTAATCGACTCACCGAGGAAAGTTAATCGGTTTCGAAATATTCATAATACGGTGACTGCGAGGCTGTTAAAATAGATTCAATTCATCGTGACAGCGGGATGAATGACGTGTTCCTGATGACCTGTTGGTGACAGATTATTTGAGAAATTATCATTGTCCGTGCTACGTGTTGGGAAACGCACATCATACATTTTCTAACTGCGTTCATGAAAAATATGAAAAAAAATTGCTGCAACGAACATTTTTATGGTTTAGGGGGGTACCACTGCACAGAAATCAATTTTTGTAAATAAATAAAATGAACAGAACGTTCATTATCAAACAGATGGTGGAATGTAAAAATTCATTTAATCTTGCAGCGTTCAAAGCTGGCATTTCCAGTCCAATATAGCCGACAGAAAAAGTTCCGCATAGGAATTTTTTAAATTATTGACCCGGACGATTTAACACGCTCCAGTGTCTTTTAATATCATCCTTTGTGCATCAGGGAAATTCCGACGAAGGGTCTCGGGCGAATATTAATACCGAGATGTTTCACGGTTAATGCTGTGTACTCTTAATTATCAGTTTGCTAATAAGTAACTGCATGGGGGCGGAACTTTCCTTCGGAAGAACTTTTTTCCACATTAAGCGGCGGCGCTGCCGAGGCAGTGGGAGCGTTTCGCTCCCCGCATGCAATTAATGTGCAAAATTACACGCGCCGGGTTTCCCTAGGATGACCCAGTTCCGTGCAATGGGGGATTCGCGAAAGCAGAAGGGCCGCAAGGAAATCCGTTGATGGAAGGAATTGCTGCGAATTAAACGGCGTTCGGTTAGGTTTGCGACGCCTAATGAACAACCGACAATCGCCACCGACTTACGGTTGATCGAATCCATCGAATATTTCCTTGAACCATTCATATTTTATCCTTTCGTGCCTCCTAAGTGTAATTCGTTACAATTTGCTTCATCTAATAAATTCAAATATAGCTATAAAACATTTCGTAATCCATTTGATTTAATACATGAAGTTATGAAACGAGTTGGCTATTAAATTATCTAGCAAATTATAATGGTTCGTATTGTGATTTCTGACAGAATAAACTTTAAATATAATTTTCACACGTACCATGTGATATTATTGTGGTATAAAGTATAATTTATTATTTATTTTAAGCGGGAACGGAATAGACTCTAAGCGTATAATAGTTACGCGATTAAAAACTAACTGTTAACCTAAAATAGTGATTACTATATTACACAACGACAACTACACGACTTCAACCCTCAACTTCTTACAACTTACTCCACGACTTTCAGTCAACGACTCACAACGACTCACTCCTTCAACTCATTCCTCTCCTAGCAGGAACTGGGTTTTCCCCATTCTTACCCCCTCCGTAGTCTCCACCATGCCCAAGAGTGTCATAAACATTGTCGATGGGCCGAAGGCCCATCGTCGCTCGCAACCTAACGCTGGTCAACGTCGCTTTCCTTTTTTATGGCCCTTTTCCGGCCTTCGCTGTGTAAATATCCTAAACTATACTAAAATATCTGTAGAGTATACCTAACGTTTGTATCTTAAAACTATATACCGGGTGCCCGAATATTCCCGATACCACATTATTATTTAAAGAGAAATCTGTACACAGATTCTACCGAGCCTCCGGATATTTTAGTAATTTTATTTGTAAGATACTGGTACGTAAACTAGGAAAGATTATTATATTAATATTAATATGAAATGTGTGGCTTGAGTTTTGCAATCGACAGAGATATATGCACATTTCACAAGACCCCAGTCTGACTATTCAGATGAGTTCTTGACGAAACGCGATGACGAAGGGATTTTCTCGATTAAGAAAGCTTTCTGTTCGATGATACGAGGGTTTATTTCCAAGGACGTTGCACGTATTCATTTCATTACGCCGGCGATATTTATGGCAACACGTGATAGGATGGACGACAATTGTTCCCGGAGGCGTTCAAGCTGCAATTTCCGGGAAGAAGAGGGAAGTAATGAACGACGAACCGAGTCGAAGTTCGAGACTGGGATCGAAGTTAGGGAACAGCTTCCTGTTCACTCATAACTCTGTCACGATACACACTTCGCTGGCATGTATACGGTCTCACGATCTACCAAAGTGGACGACTTTGACCGAATTCGGCGATTCTAAGATAATCTTGATATGTTAATGCCCGGTCGATACTCTTTCATGGTAGATGCGGACTATTTATGGGACTATTCTGAGCCCGGTAAATGTTTGACGAATAATATTCGGTTGAGGAAATTGCTAATCTCGTACGCGGCTCAGGAAAATGAAAAAGTTTGTTTTCATATGGTGATCTGCCAAAAGCTCAATGGTAACCCTTACGAATCAAGACGAATGGACAATGTATCGTGGCTGAAAAATGAATTGCGATCACTCCCAGTTCTTCAGGAATCCTTGTGCTTCAGGAATTTTTTCTCAAGTAGATCTGTGAGCTAGTCGTCGGACTAAAGTGAAATCGAATTATTAACAACGTTTCTAAACATTTCCTAATTAGTACATTCCAGTTATTTTTATTAGAAGACTAAGGAATGGGAATTTTTTATTTCATAAATGATGATAGTGAATGAATGTGGTGTAGAAGTAAATTAATAACGACAGTAGAAACTATTTAATATAATGAAAAGTCATCACTCCCTGTTCTTCAGGAATCCTTGTGCTTCAGGAATTTTTTCTCAAGTAGATCTGTCAACTGGTGGTCGGACTAAAGTGAAGTCGAATTGTTAACAACGTTTCTAAACATTTTCTAATTAGTACATTCCTGTTATTTTTATTAGGAAACTAAGGACTGGGAATTTTTTATTTTATAAATGATGATAGTGAATGAATGTGGTGTAGAAGTAAATTAATAACGACAGTAGAAACGATTTAATATAATGAAAAGTCATCACTCCCTGTTCTTCAGGAATTTTTTCTCAAGTAGATCTGTCAACTGGTGGTCGGACTAACGTGAAGTCGAATTGTTAACAACGTTACTAAACAGTTTCTAATTAGTACATTCCAGTTATTTTTATTAGAAGACTAAGTACTGGGAATTTTTTATTTCATAAATGATGATAGAGAATGAATGTGGTGTAGAAGTAAATTAATAACGACAGTAGAAACTATTTAATATAATGAAAAGTCATCACTCGCTGTTCTTCAGGAATCCTTGTGCATCAGGAATTTTTTTCTCAAGTAGATCTGTCAGCTGGTCGCTTGACTAAAGTGAAGTCGAATTGTTAACAACGTTTCTAAACATTTTCTAATTAGTACATTCCTGTTATTTTTGTTAGAAAACTAAGAACTGGGAATTTTTTATTTCATAAATGAATGTGGTGTAGAAGTAAATTAATAACGACAAAAGAGACTATTTAATATAATGAAAAGTCTCTGCTTAGCAACTTAAGTAAAATTAACCCTTTGCACTCGGAGCTATTTTAACTCGAAAGTTTCATCTAACCTAGAATACTTCCATTCTCTATGATTTTTTAAATTTGGTAGATATGAAATTGATATAATACCTCATACAATACTTAAATGTTTAGTAATTGGTTAGATACCGACATATCTAATAACGTAAACAATATTTTAAATAACAGTACAGCAATTTTGTAGTGACGCCTTAGAGGCGTCACTCGAGTTCTAAGGGTTAAGTAGAATAGGTCAGCACATGGTCGGACAAGCAGAAAAATCGATTTCCATGCGATTTCGATTAACATATTCCTGCAGAATAGACTTGTATGTTCTACTACAAGTATCTAAATAGTATCGATCACCAAAAGGTTAATTTTAAAGCCAGGGTCCTTGTACTTGATTTCGAAATATGTCTAGAAAAATGTTTTCGCAATCATCTCCGCTAGCAAGCAAAAATCTCTGCGGTGTCTTTCGACGATTTGTATTCGGCGGCATCTTCCAAATGGAAACCGGCGCTTCTTTATCGATGCTCGGTGATAAAAAAAAAATCGATGAGACGAAACGCCCCCCAGGAGACCAAGCCTCGACAACTTTCTTTCCAGTTTCTCATCCCAGGGCACGTTTAACCTCTGGGCCTGGTGGCATAGCGGTGTGTAAAGCGAACCGTTGTTTACGATACCGTGCCACAACAATGGTGGTACGTGTTCGCCGCGGGTAGTTACTCGCAGGTTGAAAAACAGGAAGGGCGGAAGGCGAGTAAGTTATAGACGGGTGACAGCGACAAAGGCGAGAAGCACTTGGGGGACGCGTTTACACGTCATCGCGATATCTACGGTGGACTGGAACGTATACGTTACATAGTACCTCGCTTATAGTTATCCTTCCATAGACTATGCCTCCCGAGAGTGCTCGATATGCCTGTGGGGAGAGAGAAGCTCTCTGATCCACTACATCCCCTAAAAACACACTCGGGTCCTTCGCGACCCTAGACTTCCAATGGAAATACAAAATTGATGAATGAAAGATATGCAAGAGGGACAAGCACGACAGAAATAATGGAAGCAAGAACAATGCATGCAAATGTAGGAAACTGTAATAATTTTAACGTAAGTTGCATTACAACGATTCATACAGCGCACAATGCAACACTGCGCTCATTTTGGTATGCATCTTTTGTTTTGCGAATATAACTTTCGCGATATATCAAGAACTATTTTCATTCTCGTGCTTCTCGGTCTCCTGCGTCCTGCAACAACTTCAACTTCCCACTGTTCAAGAGCCAACATTTATATACAATGTAAATTACACGTGTCGTTTCCAGAATTATTTAACTTTCCCGTGAGAAGGAGGCTCGAAAAATTGTAAACCATCTATTTATATTCGTGTATATTCGCTTCTTTTCGGCCGTGCCAGGAATTCGTAGCCCTTTATTATTTTCCTCGATGTGTCCGACTCTCGCCCGCCTAATTCTACTTGCTCGACCCGGTTCTGTCGGCTCCCAAACAAGATACTCCAGCTTGCATCGATACAATAACTCTGGCTTCGTTTGTCGGACTACGGACAGGTCTGTTCTCCTTTGCTCTGACCTATTCTACTGACGCGTAATCCCAAATGCATAATACATTTTATTTACCCGCGAGTACACACGCGTTTTTCGAGATTCCTTCGTATAACGGTTCACGGGCGATTCAATTTTCATGCCGGTCCACGTTAAATTCTAGCGCAATGCTTTCCTGCGCGTAAAGTAATAGAACCGGTATTTACCTTCTAACTGTTGAATTTTAATGAAATAAAGGGATGCGCGTCGGACAAGGGGATGCAAATCTGCTGAGCATGAAATAATAAACCGATGCCTCGGGGAGGCTTTGAAAGTGTGTAACGCTGGTCAGGCTTTTCCGGTTGAAAATCGCGAAAATGCACGTTTTCGCGCGAGTGCAGGTGCGCTTTCAAGAATCGAAAATAACGGACGAAGCTCGATTGCGATCTTAATGCAGTTCCCGACAAACAGATCCGACGATGATACACTGTCCCGCAGACATCGACAGATAATTGAACCGTTAAGGCAAAACTGATAGGAAACCCCGTTCGGCTGCGTGGCTCGCACTGTTTTCCAAACTCTTTTTTCCCGCCGATTTGGAACAAATTTTATCTGCACACTGGCATATATATTTTTCCACGGTCGTTCCAAAAAACGCGTTATAAATGATTTTTTTTCGAAACGGAAAAAAGGAGACTTTCCGGCGCCGATGAAAAACGAGCCCCGACTTTTGTTTTTGTGCAGCTTCATGGAACTCGGTGAGAAATTGAAATTCTATATCAGATAAGGGTGAAATATTTACTGCACGTTACCTTTTTCACGTTCTACCGTTAGCGCCGACGGATTTTTGATCTGGTTACCTATCGCGGTGGAAGGCTTCGTAAGCGGTCTGTCATTGAACCGACTCGAGTGCCGAAGAAAATTCATGAAACATTATACAATGGACCCTGTGTCGCGAGGTGGGCACCGTCGCCTTCGTGAAATCTCATGCTGAGTCGTTACATTTCCGATCGACCAACCCCGGCCTTGTAGTATCCCGCATTTACCAGTCGAGCATATCTTTCTGGCTTATCTGTCGATGCCATTGTTCGCTTTGTGGTTGTCGTCCGTCTACTCTGTACAACATCGACCAGTGTATGGTAAATCTCTTGCCGCAATCAGAGTGTCTGGATAACGATTCGAATGTCAACATTTTTGAAATACCATTTCCTATCGGAAAATAAAGTGTACGTAGAATAACACTTTCAGGGATCAAGTCAAAGTGATATGTTCCGTCGCGCAGGAACAGGACACGTGGATTTCGTTCGAACAATATTTATGGTGCGTTCGTGACTAAACATCTTCCTCGAAGATTAAGTAAATTAGGGTCATTCGGCGACCATTCGAGACATTGCCAGATGTCTAGCTTTTGTATATCTTAAAGAACAACGTGCCTCCTTCAGAACTACGAGAAGGAGGTCTAAACAGTCAAGCATGATTGGTAAATGCAACTTTCGGCAGGAATCAATGAGTATTTGGCGGCTGAAATATGTAGGAGTAAGAGAAGGAGGAGAAAAGCATAAGGGGAGCGTTTCGTTCTATGCCCGCTAGAGGACTCATCAGTAAGGCTATCTAGCGGGCCCTTCCTTAGACGGTGTAATCGGCAGTTGAGGACGTATACAGGGTGGGGAAATAACTATGACCGCTTTAAATATTGGTGTTATTTCTAATAATATGAAAAATTGTTGTATACAAAACTTACACGGTATAGAGGGGGGCGTATTGTGACACTTTCATTTTCTGCGTGGGTGGATGCATAGAGGAGATTTCAAGGTCAGCTTGATTTTTTTAAATCGAAAGAACTACTTTCTGTATCATGAATCGATAGATTATCGAATTCGGAGTAAAAATGTATTGACCTTCGTATGCCCTAAACCTAATAGTTAACGAGACCTTGAATGACCTTATGTAATAGGTCGTTGAACTCGTTTTAAGATCCTCTATCGTGATACGGAAGCCAAAACATACCGATCCATTAAAAAAAATGGAGGTGACCTTCAAATGTCCGAAGTACGTCCACCTGCAAAAAAACTACTATCGCCACCGGATGGCCACCTTCTTACTGTGCAATTTTGTTTCAGCAAATATTTCTGTGAAACTTATAGTTTCAAAGATATCTGAGGTGCTAATAGTTACTGCCCCACCCTGTGTACCGGGTGCCCGAATATTCCCGATACCACAGTAGTAATCGAAACGCATGAAATGAAACTTGGTTATTGAACTTGACTCGGATCCGTGGAGTGCATATTGAAGTTGATCATTCACGAAGTAAGTGCATTCCTCACCGCCCTTAAAAAAAAGGATGAATTTAAAGTGTATTAAACAACAAGAAAAATTTGATTCAATCTTATTGCATCTCTGAGCCAATTCTAAGTCAAGTATACGACATATCTGATTCAAGTTGGATTCAATCTTGAGCCAAGTCTGATTCAAGATAAACTGTAAGAACCAGTGCCGAATCAAGTCTGGCACGATTTCAATGTAAGCTTCGCGACTTTCTGTATGAACCATATAAAATCAACTCGAACAAATACGTTTCATGAACTCACAGTGGTATGAGTCCCGCGTCCTCGTTAGCCGACAGCAACGAGTAGAGTCTATTTTTGTCTCTCGCGAAAAAAAAAACTGAAGCTCCACATGTGAAATCCTAATATTTTGCGGACTCGGAAGATAGTTACACCGTAATCAATCGATCCGTGTTTCGTCGTTAAAATTCCGGCCGCGGAGGGCCGCTTGGTAACGAACGTTGTAACACGAGCAACGCGAAACGTTTTGTAAGCTTCGCGTTGCTGCCATTTGTTCGGAGATACAACTAATTTTTTCGCGAGCCGTCGCATCTGTATGCAAGACATCGTTCGCCGAGGGAGGTGTAAATAATACGCGTCCGTTCGTCATTCCGTTCGCGGCATCGTGTAAAACTTGATAAAAAGGGTGGAGAGCGCCGATATAATCGTTGCTTCGTAAATATCAGTCGGATTAACGGCAAACACACCGGGAAACACAAGCGTCGGTCGTGCTCCACGAATACTGAGCGAAATGGTGAACGCACGTTCGGCAAATGTTCCATGTAATTTCCGCGGCGGTTCGTTTGCTGCCTGGTCATATCGTTGATTTACAGGCTTACAAAGGCCGATTCTCTCTCCCGGCGAGAGACGCGGCAGGCCGACATTGAAAACACAAGAGCCGTTCTCCTCCATTATGGGAACATTGTAACTTTATCGCGTAAGCGATTACGGGTCCATAATGCACGCGAAACGTTCAGCGCATTAATATTTTCTGGATCGAGCGACCGGCGCTCGTTATGCCGAGTAAATATTGAATGGGATGAGCGTTTGCCTTCGCCTCTGCGCGATTCTGTTTAAAATTTGTTACGTTGCTTGGCTGTTTCGCGGAATTTGTGTAATTATTATCAATACAAAGCAAAGAGAGGGCCGAGCTCAGGAAATAAATTACGGCCAACCTCGTCGCCAATTAGCGCAAGTTTCGGCTAATATATAAATACATGTTGAGAAACTTTAACAAGAAGACTTTATTTATTTAATGCAAACAAAGTTACAAAGTGGATTGAAACGGTGATCCCAATGCGAATAGAAAGAAGGACAAACTGTGTTGAAATTGAATAAAGCTGATGCTGTAGCGTAAACGATGCTGCGATGTGTTCTGTGCTGTAGTGGGACGACGACTGGGCTGGTTCGTCCCTGGAAAACCTCCGGTCCCTTTTCCTAAGTGGGGGTGCCATAAACCACTTGGGCCAGGCAACGAAATCTCTGCGACTCCGGCCGGAATCGCACCATAGCCTGTTTCTGTATAATATTATCGTTGGATGCCAACAATACCGAATATAGTTATGTCAGGCTGATCAAAGGCTGTACCTCTTTCGAATTCTTTATGTACAAATCGTAAGTTTGAGGCGACACTCACGGGTGACGCGCGGACGGATTCCACTCAAGGTTGTAAGGCTTGAGCCCGGTTTGATCGCGGACGTGTCCCCGCGAATGCCCTCAACGACCTTTACTACCCGTTAAATTAATCTTGGGTAGCCGGTTCAAATGGGTTTAGCGATTACATGAGACAAAGTTCGTTTCGAATACAATAGCATACGTTAAAGGAGCGTTTCGTCCCGGACCTGCTAGTGGACTCGTCGGTAAGGCTGATCTAGCAGGTCCTGCCTTAGACGCCAGCGCGCGCGAGGGGTTTTGATTGATATGACGCGGATTTTAGCGCGGCTGTCCCGTTCGCTGGACAACGAACTACCGCAATGTTACTTCCCGACACTTATCCCGTTTCGAATAACGAGACAACGGCCGGTGCGTTGTACTTGTCTAACCGAGGATTAAGATGGTGCTTGTCCGAAAGCTAAGATGGAACTGTCGGAACTCGATTTCCTGTCCGAACGCGACGAGGAAAAACATGTGCTGATTGGTTCCTACCGAAAGTTGCATTTACCAATCAGCATGATTCGACTGTTGACATCTCCTTCTTGCTGTTGCGAAGGAGCGTTGGGAAGGAGGCGCGACGAGGCTCGGTTATACGACACTGCCCGGGAAGGTCCGGGTGGTCGTTCGAAGGGACCAATTCTATGGTACATTGTTCTTTAAGATATACAACAACGAGACATTTGCCAGATGTCTCGAATGGTCGCCGAATGACCCTACTTTTACGTCATCTTCGAGGAAGATGTTTAGTCGCGAACGTACCATAAATATTGTTGCAATGAAACCTATGTATCGTGTTCCTGCGCGACGGAACACTGATGCTGTAGCGTAAACGATGCTGCGATGTGTTCTGTGGTGTAGTGGGACGACGACTGGGCTGGTTCGTCCCTGGAAAACCTCCGGTCCCTTTTCCTAAGTGGGGGTGCCATAAACCACTTGGGCCAGGCAACGAAATCTCTGCGACTCCGACCGGAATCGCACCATAGCCTGTTTCTGTATAATATTATCGTTGGATGCCAACAATACCGAATATAGTTATGTCTGGTTCATCAAAGGCTGTACCTCTTTCGAATTCTTTATAAATTCTGTACTTTTCTATATAATTTCCTCTAGTGACAGAAAAATGTGTATAATAAACAGGCGACTGGACATAACTGTCACTTTTTTCCGAGTAAAGACAGTTTCTATTCTCGATACTCGCTTCGCGTCGATTGAAAGTGCACATTTTCCCATTTTGATGAGAACCAACATCGAATAAAAGTGCAAATTGCGGACGGCGGTAAAACTGTGATTTTTGTCGGACCAAAGAAATCTTCCTCTACTGAAAATATTCCGACCAAAGCAAGAAACCTATAAAATTTAACATAATACAATAGAATTAGTAGAAGTCTGATAAATTTCTTGTTTGTGTTCCTCGGTCGTCTGATCATAGACAGTGCTTTTCTACTTGTTCTGAAAAGTTCATCATAAAATTTACGACAGAATTTATTCTGTCGGTCTGATTATAATTATTTCTACATACATTTGTATTAAAACTGTGTTGTTGTATCACCTTTCACACAGGAAATCAGTTTAATTTTTTGGACACTGTCCGCAACGATTTGGCCGCAATGCATATCGGAGTATCCAATCTAAAAGGACGCAACAATTACTCGTAATATGTAATAATTTAATCATCGTTCCCACCGAAACGAAATTCCGCGCTGACACGAGTATGAAATACGCGTGATTAAATCACGATTCGCTCGTTACCATACACGATAGAAATATTACCGTTTTATTCGAATTACGATAAATCTGGCCATGGTCCGCGCGTCGGCATTCATAAAACAATATGCGGTCGCTTCGAATTTATATTGAGGTACCAGCCATCAGGTGAATCGGTGGCCATTTAATTCTCCCGGCGCGAGGCCAGGCAATGATAACTTTATAAGCCCGCTTGTAACAATCAGCGATAAAAAGAGCTTTTGTTCTCATCGCACGTACAAAACAATTTTCAACTCTTTTATGAAAACAATCAAACTTGCGCGATGATCATTATGTCAATTTACGAAACTTTTTATGGAGTTTGATAACATTGTAGCTGATAGGTTCTATGGTTTTACCTTATACGTCTATGTGACTCAAATGCGTAAAATGATTTGTCAACAAGAATGTTTGCAATATTTTTGAAGAGAAATTCCATGTACGCTGACGCGATTTTCATTTTCATTTGTTAAGGGACAAACTAACAGGGTAGCATGTTACAAATGTTCATGAACAGTTATAATGGAATCGTTATCACAATTATGGTCTACTTCTGCGGTTACACCGCGTTGAAATTTGCGGTACATTTACATTTGAGATGCTAATTCATAGTTCACCGGTATATACAGATGTAGAGGCGCTTGAACGTTCAAATTAATTTGTTACGCGCCGTTTACCGTCTCGGTGTTTTAATTCGCGGAAGCGTCCAAGTCTTCATTAGGTACAGAATAGTGGGTTTATTATGACTCCGGTATGATTAAACTGCGGAACTTTATGCAAATTCGCATTTATTTACACAGACTCGAAGAACAAGACTTGGCGTGAAATTTAATTTCCGTTTCTGATTGAAGGATAAAATGAAACCCCATTGAAATACAAGTAACTTTCTAAATTATAACTTTTCAGAACTTTTCTAATTAGACTGGGTTACGGAATGTTGTGTAATAAATACCGCGACTTTATTTCTCTTAAAACGGCAAAATAATACATGAGAAATTGACGTTCAATTATTGGTGTACTAATTATGTTTGACGGAAGATAGAATTATATTTTTCAAATTCGACGCAATGATAATCTCAATTTCCACAAAACTAAATAGGAATGTTTTAGGAACTATTACGTAGATTGTTGATAAAAACGAGCGATGCTCGAAATGTTCATTTCTCACGAAGATTTCTATTTGAGACCGAAAAATTCATGAGTTGAAAAAAAAAGTATTATTTCGCCGGGACTTTTACATTCGCTGGAATTTAAACGAAATCATGGGTGGCGAGGCGCAACAACGTTGTTTCGCGACGCAAACGCCGTAAAAAGGATTGCATTCATATGCGTTACGATGCGACGCACGCTGGAGAACGTGATGGATGCTTCCACCTTCCACGAGGACGGCCAACATTTCAAAAGACAGAAAATACCATCAGCGTCCCGACAGAATTTCGAAATACTTCGCGAAAAGGAAACCGTGCGGAGGAATGTCGAAAATATAAAGGAGTCGAGTGGCTACAACCCTCTCGTTCCTCCTACACATTTTCATACCGAGTTCTTGGTTCATGTTTCGGTTCGTTTATTGTTCAAAAGATAAACGCCCATATAAAACACATTACACCAAAAACTCGAGTCAAATTCCCTGCACAAAGTGGCAAATAAAGCCTCGGCCCTACACGTTAGATAATTATGTAATTTATGGGTGGGTAAATAGGATAAATAACCTGTTTCATATTTATTGTTATACAATGTTTAAAATGATGAAAGTAGATACAAATGATAAAACTAGATACAAATGATAAAAGTAGATAAAAATGATGAAAATCTAATATTCCTAATGTACTTGTCTGACGAAAGCTAGTGGTTCTCTACTTGAATCATTTATTTCAACAAAATTGCATTTGCGAATGTGTGGAAGAAAATTTCAGATAGTTATAAAATTATTTAATTATTAGACTAAACTATTAGACAACAAAAAAGGTGGTTCGGATCCCACCGTAATAAACAGTAGGTCCCGCTGAAAAGGCGACAGGGAGAGTGGAAAGAAGGGAGAGATTGGTAAATGGATTTGAAACCCTGAGGGGACCAAATAATCATATCAATCAATCAATCTATTAGACAACAAATAAGGCTAGAGAAAAGAATATTGTTTATAAAGTAAGAGGAAAAATCTGTGTAAAATACAAGTTGCGTGTCTACGGTGTTAATAATAGCATGCTTGGTTACTGTTTGCCACAAGGAGTCGTTTAATCCACGAAAGGAATTTCCTCTCATCCGGATTTTCCTGAAATAATCTACGATTATGGGAATACGCATAAAGATCCGCAATCTAGTCGTTACCCCTGTTTCCTTCGTTCATACGGCACGGGGTAGTAACCTTTTAATGAAGTTTCACGCGAAATGGATTCAACCATGATGCTCCCTATTCGCGCTTTTCTATTAAGCGTGGATGATCGTGGCTAATTCACCTTTATCTTGCCGCAGCCCGATTCAATTTCGGTCGGTTCCGAATTTACGCGATCGGGACTGTGCCGGGGCTTAAGTATACTCGGTGAACTAAACCGACTGCGTAATAAACCAGCAAACTGAGCCTTCATTTCGCGAACGGCGACTTCGGCGACTTCGGCGACTTCGACATCGCCTCGAAGAACCCTAGAACCGCGCCTCTCGATATTCAATACGCCGCGGCACTTCAGTATTCCGTATTATACTCTCAGCTCGAATCTCTAAAGCAACCGGCCTCATAAAACGTGGCTCGGCCAGCCCGTAAAGGGGACTAATCGCTTTGGAACATTCGACCGTGCTTTCTGCTTTTACTCTTCAATTATCCGATTACCCGAAATCGACTAACCTCAAACAGAGTTGGGCATTAATCGATTAAAATTATAACCGAGACCGATTGATTAATGTGTACGATTAGAAAAGGTAATCGTCGAAAAATGTACTATTGATTCAATCGATTGATGAACTTCATCGATTAATCGTCAATCGTTGATTAAAAAAAGAAATCATCGGAAAATCGGAGACTGATTTAATCAATTTGTTGAAATTAATCGCCACACGGTCTGTCCATAAATTTTAATAAGTAGGCACATAGAGATCGTATTATAGACCAAACGACAATATTCCTAAACTCAGTTTACATTTTTTTCGTTATGCATGCAGTTTTGATTCCGTATTTCATTTCGAAATTTCAGCAGTTCATTAATCAATTACCCGATTGACGATTACAATTGAGAAGAATGTAATCGTTAACTGCAATTAACGACTAGAGTTAGAATTTAATTGTTAATTGCGAAATAGAAATTTATTCGACAATTGTTGAATGAATTTTTGCCCGACTCTGATCTCAAACACACGATTTTAGAATCGACGACAGCAACTTTATGTTAAAGCTTTCGTGCTTCTTGCTTCGACGACTTAAAAACATCGAAATCCTCTGAATTGTTCACGATCTCATGCGTTAATCACGCAATAGATCCAATTATGCCATATAATATGAAATTTCGAATTTAAGATCATTTGCAATCTGATCTATAAAAAAAGTGAGTAGCCTGAATCATGCATTTGATAACTAGATTGAGGAGGACCTTATAAAAAGCCACCGTTTATTGATATTCAAAATAGTGTCGTTTTGTAGTTTAGCAACTTGAGCGGTCCATGAATGAATACAAAAAATTTCTGTTGCTTTTATTTATTGCCACCGTGGTTTGCTTGTTTCGGTTGCACTCTTTTATCCGGTTTCACCTATTGTCAATTGCAGCAGCTGCGACGGAGATTGAATCAGACATGCGATGTTGTAAAATTGGTGTAATTCCCGAATAAAAAAATTTTGTATGCACAGAAAGGTAAATTGAGATGAAGACAAGTGTCTTCGAGAAGTATATCTGCTTTTCAGAAAAATTTTAATGCTTTCAATTATGACTATGAGTTTCGAGATTGCGTCAGAAGAAACGTGCGACGTGTAGCTCACAACAGTTGGCTGCCATGTAATTGCTTTCGACCGGGTGCTCGACAAGCCGCAATGTTCAAGTTTCTCTTATTATAGTTCGTAAGTGAAACAATGTTACGAACTATAAATTGGTTTCCTCAAATCCAAAGGAATAAACAAAGTATCCAGACTCGAAAAGAGTTTGTAGCACCATTAAAACAATAATTTGTAAAAGTATTTTCGGGAGAAGAAAACCTTTGATTATGAAACAAATTGAAGTTTTATTTACGAATCGGGTGCGGAACAAAGTGATTCGTTTCGTGCCATAGTAAGTACATTCGCGACGGTAATCCTTGTCAATTAGCTCGTTCGACCGACCTTGCTAGAATTTTAATTCGCCCCTATCTCATGCCTACCTCATCATTCCACCACCTTTGTCCGCATTAATAGTCCAATTGTTGGACGTTAACGAGCATTTCGTTTAATTAATCACGTCGTTGAAATCACTCTAATTTATGGCGTTTCGTACGCGAATCCCTTTTTCAGTTACAGATCGACCACTAAATCACTCTGTCCAGAGCGTAATAAGTCTTTAGGAGTGGTGATTGGATGAGTAACTGCGAGTAGAATCGATTTTTTTCCCCGTCTCATCGGAATGGCTATAAATGGTTTGCTTCCAGCGAGGAGACCAATAAATCGTCAGCCCGTTGAATAATTATTCACGCGGTAATAATGTTGCAGATGTACTCGATCATATATTTCAATATTTAATTCACACAGTTTCCTTAAACTAGACAATCGCGTCATTTCTCCTCGATGTCTGATTAAAGACGTACCTATACTACTCATTAGAATTAAAGGAACTTCTTTCCAGTGCCTGTACAGCAATTAATTTTATGTACATGTTTATGCACGTCTTTGTGTAAATTTATATTTTAAATGTGTATGAGATTATAAATTGTTCCCCTTACTGCACGTCCGTGATAGCCAGAGTACAGAAAACGTTGGAACAGGAGCCAGTAATAAACTGGTCGGCTTAATTATGCTAGCTCCATTAACAGGAAACGAGCGTAACGAAGAATTAATTATCGTCAGATTTATATCGGGATCTCGGACATAGTAGGTCTATCTCTTCGAAATAGGATCCACTATCGGAGTATTAATTAGCGAAACTTGAAGAGAATCTCGCCCCCAAGTAAATTAACCCGGACACCAGCCAGAGTCCGAACAAGTAAATCGTGCGGTTGTATTACCTGTAGAATGTTTTCCTCGTTGTTCGAACACAGTGTAACGGAGGGATATCGGTTAATTATAAAATATTACATCAGGGAACAGCAGGTTGGAGGTTACGGATTCGGTAAGCGTCCCGCGTGCTCGGGATTCGCGAGTTCGTCATGGATTATACGCAAAGTGGCAACTCAACGTCGATTAGTTTCTGCAACTTTGGTACGCGAACTTCGGACAAAGTCCGTGAACCTGCTAACTGGAGGAGACGAATCAACTCGGCAACCATCCTCGTCTATGCTCTCCTCGAGACTTTTCGCACCAGTTACCAGTCTTCGAGCACTTCCTTTGCAACTAATAACCGTCGCACTTTGATGCTGACTCGGGTCTCGATATCTCTAGGATTTCTTCAGATCTAAAGTTCCCTTCTCAATCTCAAATTTATCGAGGAGATTCTAAATCTTCCATATTCGATACGATTCTGTTTCAAAATAGACTATTTTTATACAGGGTGAGTCACCTAATATGAACGTTTATAGAGGTAGTATTAATTCTAAAATTTAGATGCAGGATATAACGCAGTTTTCGAACCTACCTGCATTCACCGGCTTCGGTTCGGGTAAAAGAGGATTTCATAGCACTAATTGGCTTTATTTGTGGACTTGAATTTGTTGAAATCGAAGTTAGGTAATTATAAATGATTCGAGAGTTTGATTTTAACAATATGCAAACAAAAATATACTTTATGCAACAAATTTCGGATACATAGAGTTATTGGGATCTTATTATAAATTGTTAGTATTTACCGTAAAATTTATTCTAGTTTCTAGTGGACTATCTTTTGCATTCTTTAGTGATGAATTGGTTTCAACGGATGTTTCGTTTGATTCGTCGCTCGCATATTATATTTCGAATTATTTCATTTCTTTAATAAAATAGATTTCGCTGCGTTCTTAATTTGTCCAATGAAGTTTTAAATTCAAGATGAGATTAAGTTTTGAAATGAATCATATGGGTTAGCAATCCCATGTAGTCTACTGCGAAATATATCTTATAGATTTTCCTTAATTCTATCGCTCGCAATGTGGTATAATATTCGATAATTCAATATTAATTTTTAATTATAATATTTGATGTTTTATTTCCCGTGCAACGTTGGTAGAGCAAATATAAAAAGAAATTCAGAATATATGTGTTACACACAATTGAATTTATTAATTATTATTAGTAGCTGAACCACCGCACGTGACATTTTCAAAGATACATTAAATGTCTTGAGGTTAAAGTTGAATGGTAAAATGGGCTCATACGACACCAAAAAATTTGTTGTTTTTATGTCATTTTTTTAGAGATATTAAAATCACCGTCATTCAACTTTGTCCCCAAGACATTTAATGTATCTTTGAAAACAACAAACATATTTGAGGTGATAACGTTAAGTGACTCAACCTGTATACCGCAAAATGAAAATAACAGTTTAAAACGTAAGAACCTCCGATTTCAAAAAATGATTTGTGTGCGTAACAAAATAAAGAAAGTCTACGTTCTGCTTGCTGAATTTCAGAAGTACCCTTTAATTAGATTCATATAATTATTATGTGCAAAAGAAGTTTTAACTTGAGTGTTCTTGCACCGTGAAATTTTCCGGGTGAATGAATCGAGATTAAATCTAGGATTATGAATTTCATGGGAGTTAGGTGAGCGTAATATTGTCTTTACCTATCAAGTAAATGCATTAGGAGTCATGTCGTTCAAGTGCGTAGAATACGATCGTCCATGGTTAGACAAGCGAAACAGGAATACCTGTAGACAGGCAAGTATAATGGAGGCAGCTGTAGCTAGGGAAATGGTATAGCTCTATCTACAATCAGCCAAATAGCATGGCTACGTGTACCCTAGTCTGATCAGTAGAATAGGTACATATGTAGTCCGACATTTAACATAGGTACAACTGTAATCCGATAAATAGGGTATGGATATCTACAGTCTGACCATTCGAAAACGATAATTAATTTAACAGAAGCTGGTGTAGATATGTTAACAGGACAATGATGTTTTCGAACTGCAAATAAATAAGAATGGCTTGTCATTAGACAATTAAAAATATTTCAAGCTAGTAGAATATAAATTAGCTCGGACGATTCAGATCAAAATAATATTAACAGCAATACGATAAAGTTCATGCTGAAAGAACGTTTTAGTCAGACAAGTAGAATTGGAAAGTCTATGCTCGGACAAGTAGAATTGGAAA
>CM052187.1:4798194-4809495 GCA_028455805.1 Lasioglossum figueresi
TATTTAAAAGACGATCGTTTTAGCGTTCAATATAGAATAATAATATTTCAGTCTTCAACCGAGTAAAAATCTTCAAAGTGAGACTAACGTTACCAAGTTTCATTTCTTAAAGTGAGACTAACGTTACCAAGCTTCATTTCTCAAACCACTGACAATTTCACCGAGACTTCTTCCACCTCTGTTACCATTACTAGTCCCAGAAGATCGTAAATCGAAAGATTATCTAAGTGACGATCGTTTTAGTGTTCAATATAGAAAGATAATATTTCGGTCTGCAACCAAATAAAAATCTTTAAAGTGAGACTAACGTTACCAAGCACGGTACCGATGTTCATATAAACGACTGTTGCTTTTTCCTTCGTTGTACTGAACAGTTTATACGTCCATCGCTCGGGTAGGGTTGGCAATAAAATTTAACAAAAATAAAGTTTATCTACACCGTCCGGAAAACCAATTTCCACAAAGAGCCGTCGAACGGTCGCCAAAGAATACAGAACAGCCCTCAAAGCAGTCTCGTGAGATCCTGAAATCGATGTCCCATTCGGCGTAGTTCAAAAATATTTCCGTCCTCGTAAATGAGACACCTTTCTATCGCTCTATCGGTAGAAGAAGGGAGAGAAAAGAGAGAGATGGGGAGAGAATTTTTCTGTCGTTCGGTTGGCGACCAGAATGAAACCAGATGGGTCTATTTCTTTCTCGTTGAGCATGTGGGTCATAGACGGGGATGGTGGGATCCCTTATCGGGTAACCGGAGGAGCGACCCGTGATTGCTACGCTATTCGATCGTGCTTTGATGTGCGAGCCATGGACGAGAACGGGATCGTTGACGCCGGAATCACAGGAGATAAAGGGCTGGGTTAGATGGAACGCTAGCGCGAGACCGGGAATCGGCCCAGACCGAGTCGATATTCGAGGAAATTTCGATGGAATTACATCGGCTGGGAAGTTTCCCCGAAGGATAAAACCGGCGGATCACAGCGAGTTCCACCCCCGCGGATTCGTTTTCCTTGTGTATTGCGTTCCCGGGGATCCGTGGATAAGTTATTCCGATGGTCACGCCCGAACCGTATAGACAAGCGTCGAACAGAGCTGAATTTTCAATCTTCTCTTCCCTTGCGCCTATCAACCACACCTACAAATTCACCTTGCTTATTTCCCAAAACGCACAGAAACCGCCTACTCGTTACTACAAATTGAACGTAGATCATGTCAGAGCTAAACTTCACAATTCCCAACCCACAAGCTTTCGGTATCTGAATACGGTACGTGATTATTGCATTATTTTGAAAAATCTATGGTACATGGCCAAACACTTTTTAATGAAACCTTCAACAGCAACAGCAATTTTCATTGTGAACTAACAATTCACCCTCGATAACGTCAACTAATAGTTTCATTTAGATTGCAATGTAAAAGAATATTTCTATGATTTTTTTTTGGTACAGCACAATTATTGAACATGATTCCGGTTAACAGGCTTCCGGTAGGTCAAGTGATAACACAGTTATCTCGAAATAAGTTATACCGTTCTGTTGTTTCTAGGTAAATATGCCGGAAACTTCGTGACTTTTATTTTTCTAACGCGAAATACATACAGTGGCGCGTAATAATACTCGGCCGCGCTAAAAAAGACGATAACTATTTAAATATTAGACCATGCGATTTGAACTTCTTTGAAAAGCAAGAAAAATTAGTTTGCTACAGGATGTGAAAAGAAATTTTTTCAGAAATTGCAATTGATTGGAATTGTTGAAATAATACTAAAAGTTGCATTCTCAACTTTTTTATGTTGGCCTATATTGAAGATTTAAAAAATATCTTTTGTAGATCTGTTTCGATTATATGCACTGTGAAAGTTTCATCGAAATCGGTTGATGCAGGAAAAAACGACAGGCATTGAAACATGTAAGATCCTTAGATTTATTGCAGTCAGAGGCCGAAAATCACGAAAATCTGCAATTTTTACCATCTTTAAACGTTTGTAACTCATCGCAACGTCGACCGATTTTGACAACATTTTCACAATATGTTTAATTGACACGGATCTACAAAACGTATTTTTTAAATTTGCAATATAGGCCCACATAAAAAAGTTGAAAATGCAACTTTTAGTATTTTTTCTACAATTCCGATCAATTGCAATTTTTGAAAAAATTTCTTTTCACATGCTGTAGTAAACTAATTGCTCTAACTTTCCAAAAAAGTTCAAATCGTATCGTACAATATTAAAAAATTTATCGTCTTTTTTAGAACAGCAGAATATTATTGCGCGCCACTGTAACTGAAAAACTTAAGATGTACATGTTAACTCTTCAATTTGAATAAAAGAGATCGAAAAATAACTGTTTTCCTTGTTATTTCATCGATCTTTTACCACTGTGTCAATTTGACATCGTGGGACAGATTCAGGTCGTGAAACGAGGGACGGATGAGGGTTAATGTATCTTTCATAATTAATTCGTGTACAAATTTTACAAATTGGTGTGTCTAATATCAAACGTTCTCTGCTGAAATTCCGATAGATTTAAGTACCAGCACGTGGCGTCGAGCAGATCTGAATTTTCAATCTTCTCTCTTCCCTTACGCCTACGAGCCACGCCTCCACATTTACCCCGTGAATTCACGAAAGCGTATTAAACTGAGTTGTGTACCCTACTCGTAGATTAGATTTCGGCGATAGACGACGCTCGGTTTCCGGTTATTGCGAATTTATTGGGCGAATGCGCGGCAAATATGCGACTCTATTTACACGGGTTTCACTGCCTCAGGACTGCGAGACTTATCTGCGCACGTAATCGGTTCATTTTCAGCATCTCCTTCGGGACTATGTCTTTATTGTTTGATAAGGGGCTCAGTGATTGAAAATTTTGAACACCTCGCTGGCAATTTTATAGTCTTCTCAAAATCGAAGATCAATGATTTAGGACTTCTGAATAGATCGTTAAGAAATGGCTAAAACTTCAGTAGTTAGAAAGCCTATTAACACCTTGCCGTATTTTGACTAGCAATTTCCAGACTCGAGCTTTCATTTTAGATGAAATAAAATTTGATTCGTTTTCAATCAACATTTAAGCATTAAAATAAATGTAGCACATACAAAAAATATACATTTTCTCATCCCTTCTACAATATTATTATGCGTAAAGACGTATCAATCACTGCAACTGTAAAGAAAATGGTACGACGAGGGGTTAATAATATAATCGGTGTGTGTAAAACTTAAGCTGCACGTCTGTTGAAATTAGTATTCGCTAATTATTTAATATCTTGAGTGTAGATTTTAATTTGCTACGTTCTTATCACAAGTTTCGGAATAACATAAGGAAACTGTATTTACTCTGTATTTAACAAGAGAACAACTATTTGATCGAAGAATGTGACAACTTCCACATGTCTTGTAAAAATGATTTTTAATTTAGTTGACCGAAAGGAAAACTTAAAATTGACGTTGCCAAAAATTGACTGTAATCTAAAACTTCCAGGGACACCATGAACTCGTAAGTGGAGCAAACTTGTTACTCAAGCAATAAAATATATACACCGAAATGTGACTTCGCGACACTCTCGTAATGATACTTGCTAAACATACATAATTTACCTCAATATAATTAAATTCTATTTAAATTCAACATAATACCCCTCAAAACATTAAACTTTATTTAAAATTAAATTTATTAAATTTTATTTTCCTCTAAATAAAAGCTTCCTCATTTTTTCTATTATTTAGTGTTTTTATTGTATATTATATTCTAGAAACTTACTTTTCGTATTTAACTTTTTTGTATTTAACACCTTGCCGTATTTTGACGAGCCAGACTCGTGGCGAAGGTTCGTAACAAATTCTAACAAATATGAATGTTACGCGTTTCATTTCAGATGAAATAACATGTGTATTCGTTTGCAATCAATATTTAACCATTAAAATATATGTAGCCATACAAAAAATATACATTTTCTTTTCCCTTCTATATTGTTGTGCATAAAGACGTTTTAATCACTGCAACTGTAAAGAAAATGGTACGACAAGGGATTAATAATATAATCGGTTTGTGCAAAGCTTAAGCTGCACGTCTGTTGAAATTAGTATTCGCTAATTATTTAATTTCTTGAGTGCAGATTTTTATTTGCTACGTTCTTACCATAAGTTTCTGAACAACATACGGAAACTGTATTTACTCTGTATTTAGCGAGAGAACAACAATTTGATCAATGAATGTGACAACTTCCACATGTCTAGTAAAAATGATTTTTAATTTAGTTGACCGAAAGGAAAGCTTAAAATTGACGTTGCCGAAAATTGACTGTAATCCAAAAATTCCAGAGGTACCATGAACTCGCAAGTGGAGCAAACTTGTTACTCAAGCAATAAAATATATACACCGTAATGTGACTTCGCGACACTCTCGTAAAGATACTTGCTAAACACATATTATATTTTGGAAACTTACTTTTCCTTTACGAAAAGTTCTCGAAGTGTGTCGCTCACTCATGCATTATAAATGCGCTGAAAGGGCGTGTGACTGTTGCAAGTTCTCTCCTGGTAACTCGTTAATAACAACACATGTTCCCGAAAACTTTCACGCGCATTATTTCGCAAGTTCACTGCTCCGGGTACAAATGGTGACTGATGGCTTTTACCTGCATCCCCGTATCGATCACTGTTGGACGATCGCTGTTTCCCCCTCTTTAGATTAACACACTAAATGACATTTTGTACACTGTCGATCATAGCTGAGTTAATTTTTCACTTTCTGACACGATCCGTTACATTTCGATATTCGAAATAAAAAGATATATAAAATAGACCGTGGACCTTAATAATCCTTCTTCTATTTTTTTACTTTAAAAAAAATGTCTTATTATTACGAAGAGCGTGAACACGCCAGTGTCCGTAATCGCGTTTACATGATTTTCGAACAAAATTTAGACCGCAAATAAAATTGTGTTGTCTTCGTTGAAGTGCAAATCGTTCGGATACACGATCGCAGTCGATAAAACTCGACCGAAACGAGCCGTGCGATGAGGGCCGCGCGAACAACAGTTCGTAAATGCGTTTTGCATAAACTTTCCCGAAAGGCCCGCAAGGAATCGCAATCGAGTCACGGAATAAATAAAGTAGTTAGAAATTACGAAGCCTCGGCGCATCGGCGATCGCGTTTCTAAAGCGGCTCCGCACAAAGGGATGCAAATGAAGCTCGATACAAAAAAGCAATTTAGATGTACGATAAAAGATCGCGGGCAAAAAGCGGCGCAAATGAATTTTCACTGAAGCGGCCCTCGGAGATCTCAAAGATCTCCGATGCGGCTGATCCTACAATATTTGTTTGGCCATCAAATTGACTAAAAATACAATAGAACCTCGTTTATAAAAACGACTTCATGCTTGAGCTTATCTCCGAAACTGTAGCACGTTGTAAAAAATATTTCAAGGTGATCTCTGTCATATTATTATACGAAACTGTACTTGTCTTTATTTAGGTAAGAGAATTCAAGGTGATCTCTGTCATTTTATTATACGAAACTGCACTTGTCTTTATTTAGGTAAGAGAATTCAAGGTGATCTCTGTCATTTGATTATACGAAACCGTATTTGTCTTTATTTATGTAAGAGAATTCAAGGTCTAAGGTCGTTCAAGGGCTTTTCAATTGTATCGCGAAGAAGAGAACGAACACTTAGCTGGTTGCCGGGGAAAATAATTAATTTTCAGAAATTGCGACACTGAGACTTCGAATCGAATACAGATAGAGAGCCCGGGGCTCTGATTAAAGGGTGAGCGCAGTGCCGGGAAGTTCTTATCAGTTTAATTAAAAAGTAGACGATGTCAAACGGCCGGAAATCGTGCAGAATGCGAGCGGAGGATCTGCCGTTTGCAGGGAGACGACAGGGCGAATTCTTTTCTTGCCAAGAGACGCGTGAATCAAGGCCGGTATCGTCCTGAGGCGTTGGGATCGAATTAACCGGACCGGTGATCACTTGCGGGAGTTTCCGGGATCACGGGCGACAGACAAGAAAATTATTAATAATACAGTCTCGAGGAGACAATGAGAATCTGGGTTAAGCGGCGCGATATTTTCAGATTAGCTACAAGAGCTACGAAGTGGGTCATGTTGCACGATGTGCAGATTAAATTCATCCGCGTATTAAGCATACTCCAAGATCTGCCGCTACCTAGAAGCGTAGATTTAATGTCTGCCACACTGTTCTACATCGGCTTCCGTCGTGGAATGCATTATTTCAGCTAATTTCCGAGAACGCCGCACCGCCGTCGCGCCCGTTCGAGTTAAGCCGCTATAGTCGCGAACCCGACATTAGGAATTGCATTATACACCCTAACGTTCAGGAAAAATTCCTCCCGGATCCAAGAATGCGCGAAAGAAACGGGAATAAATGCATCTCAAGCAGACGCGGTCCGTCTTACACGGAGCACCGAGTCGCGCCGCGAGCAAGAGAATTAAATTACGAATCTGCCGAGCTATCTGATTAATTCATTAAACTCTCGAGTGTTCCCCGTGAATTCGCGAAGAACCAACAAACTTTCTTTCCCGACCGGCATTATCGATAGGTTCGCGAATGCATCGTTTAACCCCGGGAAAACTGGGGCTCGAGTTGAGGTAGGGACTTTTTGTCACAGATACTTTTGCAACATTGATTTCCAGGGAACTGTTCGAGCACAAAAATCGCCGAATTATAAATCGCGAGTTCGTTCGTGCGACCGGCTGATCGCACTGTCGCCGTGATTAATTATTGGGCGCCGAGTTTTCCCGAGATACGGTTTATCGAAAACATTGTTGTTATCAGCCTAGCGCCGGTCACTTTATCACGCAAATTGAATTTAATAATTATTCGCCGAATTCACCGAGCGCGATGGACGAGCAGAGAACACAAGTGAAATCGGCAATAAACGTTCGCGCGACGCCACCTGGGGGGGGGGGGGGGGGAGCGTTCGTGTCGCGAAGCTTGGAAATGACCGTTGGGAATCGAAATTTACGGGGACGTTTTTTGTCGGAGCTGTGTGACCCATGTCCAAGCGGTTCGATACAAAAAAGTGCTTAATTGCGGTCGATCGTTAAAATGTGCTACCATTGAATTTATCGTCGAACATTGTCGATGATGACGCTCTTTGAGATGACAAATAAGGACGTTGCATCTATGCCATGATTCCATAAACGAGACGTTTGAGAAATGGCAGGGGTGCCCGTGGTCGTGCAAGTGAAATAGGGCGATTATGTTCGGACAGGTAGATCTAACCTGTTGAATCTAGGCTGGCCTCTAGTCAAGCGTGGTTTGTTACCCACCGGCGAACAGATTTTGGACATCATCTGTCCAATTAAGCAGATTCGCCCTGTCTGAGGACAGATAGCAGTTTATTATATTTGTTGGAATCAACAAATCGACCCTTGATCAGACACAATCAAACTGTGCAATGCTTATGGTAACAGAGCCAGTAGTACAACTCGATTGATGCTTTATCAAAAATAAACTAGCTTCCGTCCGTAAATTTACAGGCTGAAACCATAAAATTATGAAAATTAATACAGATTTTTCTGTAATAAAACCTGGACCATTTTAGTTTCACCTCTACTCGTTTCCGTATATTTTTCTCGAGGGAGGATAGCCGTACCCATGATATTCCTAGGGCGAAAATACTTTTTAAAGCGAGCGATGGGACCCAGAAAGAGCATTAAAGTTTATTGTTCCGCCACTGCTTGTGAATAATTAATAAGCTGCAGTTCTTTTCGCTCGAGAACTCGCGGAGGAAGCTGCGGGCATTAGGGAAAAAAGAAAATTAATATTTATCGGCTGACTTAAGCGGCTCAAGTTTTCTCATAATTACAGCCCCTGAATTTATCCCTTTAACACCTTCACTGGCATGGGCACCGATTTGCATACATCTTTGAATTAAAATCTTGTTAGCCGAAATACTTTTCTACTACCACGACGTTTTGTAACAACTTCCTTAACACTAGAATGACTGAAACTTAGTATATACCTATATTGCCCCAAAGCAGTCAAAATGACTGCATCGTGAAAGAATAACTAATGTTTAAAGAAATTTGTTTAATATTAATTCTTAATATTTTTTATATTATTTACAGTCATACGTAGCGCGTTCAAGGGGAACGAGGCGCGTCGGCAGGCCTGGCATAAAGATTCGAATAACAAGTAGCACTTTAGTTATCGAACAACTGCAACTTATCAAGTATATGCTCAAATCGACAATTTATCATGAATTTGTATGTCATCGTGTGACGGTAATCAAAAAAATATAAACTGTTATTCCAATCCAGAGCCGAACTGGCCATATAAGAAATTTACTCGATTCAATAATAAAAGTCATTTGATTATTTAAAATTTTCCAAGTAGTCAAAATGACTGCTTTTGGGCAATACAGGAATAACATATATATATATATATATATATATATACAGGGTGTCCCACTCCCGGAGACAAGAACATGAGTAGCTAGACTCGGGAACACGATGTCGGTGAGTGAATCGAAGAAAGGGTCCTCACCGACATCCCCGAGAAATTTCCAATGGAAGGAAGGGACTCAAAGTCTCCGGATGAGGGGGTTTGCGGCACCCCCGGGGCCTGTCCCCGGGTTCTACCGGTTCCCCCTCACCCATTTAAAAAAAAAAAAAAAAAAAAGGGTGTCCCACCCGATTTTAACATATTGATTTCTTCGCTATTGTTAATCCTACCGAAAAATGTTTCAGATAAGAATTAAATGGTGCTGAGTGGGGCATAATTTGGTGTTATTAGTTTAATCGTGTGTGAACGCGTTCAGGTCATATGAAGGTCAACTTCCTTGGTTTAACAGGATTTATATACTTTTTAATACATCAATCGATGCGGTTGGACATTCTTTATAAAAAGTATTAACCTATTTATGTTGAAAAATTAGTCGTTTAGGAGATATTTCGATTTAAATAATTCTAAGATATCGTTAATGTCGTTTTTTTTTAAGAAATAAAAGCGAACGACTTATTGTTAGTGCGACAGTAATGATATCTTAGAATTACTTAAATCGAAATATCTCCTAAATGACTAATTTTTCAACATAAATAGGTTAATACTTTTTTATAAAGAATGTCCAACTGCAACGATTGATGTATTAAAAAGTATATAATTTCATTTATAAAAATGAAGTTGACCTTAATATGACCTTAACGCGTTTACCCACGAATAAACTATTTCACCAAATTATGCCCCACTCAGCACCATTCAATTCCTATCTGAAACATTTTTTGGTAGGGCTAACAGCAGCGAAGAAACCAAGATGTCAAAATGGGGTGAGACACCCTGTATATATACCGGAAATGAAGGAGGGGGAGGCAACTACAATGATTAATAAACGCATTTATATGTTGTACAAAAAGTCACAAAATTCTAAGAAGCTGTGTCATTATATACATAATTGTTTTTCTAATTGAAATTGAAAAGCAGTCAAAATGACTTCCTTAGGCAATCTAGTGTTAACTAATATAAATTGGAACAAATTTGTTGTCTGCGCGAACTGTGTGTATATTGATTAAATAAAGATTGAGTGAATTTACACTTCGAGAAGTAGATTATCTAATAGAACGGAAAGATACTTTTTCCAAGGATTGCCAGGAAATTGTAGATCCAGGTACTTGTTGCTTGTAATAACACACTGAAAGTTTCCAATGGGAGTAAAGGGTTCTGCGTGACCTCGTTCACGATACTTTCGGGAAGGCTTCCGAGCGTTTTGAGACCAGCGAGCTTGATCGAAGTTCAAGAAAACTTCCTTTTGTCGGAACGAAAGCAATTCAATTGCAAACTATCCCAAGAGCCGGGCAATTATCGTTACAACGCGTGATTTCTAACAGTCCGCGTCCCATTCCCTTCAATTATGGGACAGAAAACTTCGCGAACTGAGATTAGCACGAGTTAGTAGACTATGAAGTTACAAATACCTTCAGGAATCAAACTACTCCCTTAAGAAGAGAAAACTGAAAATGCGACCAGGTCTCGCGATCGTTAGAATGCGTTACGATTGCAGTCATTGGAAAGGCTGGCTATAATGCTTCAAAACACTTCTGCGCGTAATGAACGAGGAATATTTGAGGAACTAAAGTTTGTGTTCGCTTTGCTATTACCGTCCGACACTAAAGCAATATTCTACTTGCTGGAGGATGCAGAATGGCGTCAAAGAAGCAGGTGTTGACATCGGGCTGGATTACATTTAACACACGATCGAGTCACGCACGACCGAGTGCGCTAATGAACTAAAGTTAAGGGAGTGGAAGGTACAAAGAGCGTGATAGAGGTGGTAATGGCTTCCCGAGTGTTTCTCCTAACTCTTTGAAGAATGGAGTTGCCGGCCGTGTCTCTATTCCGAGAACGGAGGCATTCTTGCTTTGCGTTCGACAGCAGCAATTGTTTCCTTCATAGACAACTCGTTCCAGGGACGTTTCGCGTTTTTCAACCCTTTGACGTCGCGACAGTCTGCAAGCCCCAAAGACCACGGCTACCAACTCTTTCACCCTTACTCGAGCCCCCTTAGCCTCGAAGGCATAGTTTCGATTCGAGACCCTGACCACTGTCCTTTCCGATAAACAATTACAGGGAACTTCTAAGGAACTCCAAAATTTCTGTGACTACCCCAGCTTGATTTTATTTCAATATTGCATTCTTCCTTCTTACTATTATGGCACACTACGTCTCGGTTTCGAGAAAACGGATTTCGTCCCGGCACCGAGGTTTCCGCTCGGACGGAACTGTGGCTCGACCTTTTCATGCCGCGGAAACTCCGCCGCAATCTACGAAAGTAACGCGGAATTTTCGGCCACCGTCGAAACAAAAGACTGCGAGAAACCGGAGAGAAAATTATCGGATACCCGGATGGACAGTAAATTACATGGTCAATCTTATATTCCTCGAAGCTCTCCATTGTTTCAAACATTGCCCGTTCATTCTTATCATAAATCCGTAGAATCTATTGTGCAGCTATCAAGTTTCTATATAATGTGTCTGACAATGTCTGGAAATTCTACTTAATGGGGAGACAAGAGGGTTTACTCGTGTGTCTGACAACGATATGATATTCTACTTGAGAATCTGACACTACAGTTTTTCATTTGTGTCCGACTATGTCCGAATTCTTTACTTGTTGGGGAGACAAGAGTCTCATTCGTGTGTCTGACAACGATATGATATTCTATTTGAGAATCTGACAATACAGTTTTCATTTGTTTCTGATTATGTTTGGAAATTCTACATGTTGGGGAGACAAGAGTCCCACTCGTGTGTCTGACAGCGATGTGATATTCTACTTG
>CM052187.1:4809595-4872664 GCA_028455805.1 Lasioglossum figueresi
GATGTGATATTCTACTTGTGAATCTGACAATACAGTTTTTCATGTGTGTCCGACTATGTCTAGAAATTCTACCTGTTGGGGAGACAAGAGTCTCATTCGTGTGCTTGACGACGATATGATATTCTACTTGTGAACCTGACAATACAGTTTTTCATTTGTGTCTGACTATGTTTGGAAATTCTACCTGTTGGGGCGACAAGAGTCTCATTCGTGTGTCTGACAACGATATGATATTCTACTTGTGAATCTGACAATACAGTTTTTCATGTGTGTCTATGTCTGGAAATTCTACTTGCTGATCATGTAAGACATTTTTTCTTGTCTGACAATGAAAGGTCATTCTACTTGCTCTAATCTTGAGTCCTCATCCACCTGAGTCGATAGCTTAAACTGAATCGAGCTTTCATTGCAATGATACAGTCGGATAACGTCCAAAGCTGCACATTTACTGCGAATTCACGACCTACTTTGTACAGGAATCGAACTTTTCTTCGACGGCAAACATTTAACTATAGTGAAATGCAGTGCCCCAGCGTGGCTAGAGGCAATCGTTTACGACTTACGTAAACCCGCAATCGTCTCTAAATAAAACGATGCATGTCGTAAACAGTGGTACGTTCGAAACCAGGGGACATATTTCGAAAGCAATAGAGAGTATCCCGATACATCGTGCGTATAATATTAAATTTCTTAGCTGGATGCCCGGTACAACCCCGGTAATCGATTGCTCTATATAGAGTCTCCGCTCTATGCGTCGAAATGAAAAATTGTAACGTACGTAGCAAGGCGCGCTCCAGCAGATGCGGGTTTCATAGCTTATGACAATATTTCCTGCGCAGCCCGGGATTTTTTCGCGGAAGAATTGCAACGTTTTCAGTGTACACACGACTCGGCGCGATGCCTGTAGCATTTTCCATAGAATAAATCAAACCGTCGCGGCTCGTTTTTCAGTGAGTATCTTTCGAGACCCGCAACCGTATAAATTCCGCCGCCGTTATCCTGTAATGAATTTACAACGAAAGTTCCATCACGGAAACGTAAATTGCGCTCGGTTCCTTCGTACCTGGACGGTGTAACTTCTGCTTACCGAAGGGACTTCTAGATGGTTAGCCCGACACCGGCTTCTCCGGCGATACGCCGGTGACAAAAGCGCGGGTGTCGTTCTGTTGATAATTCGCCGGCCGCGATTTATCTCGACGCGATAGCCCGGGCTCGCTTAGATTGCGAATGCACCAGCGGTTTCGGCCGACTCAGACCAAAACAGAAACACTCGGATTATTTCCCGGCTTTTCACCAAATGGCCCAGCATGTAGAACTATTACCGCAACACGTGTGCGCGTCTTACTCTGCTCGAAATAAATTACAAATCACGTATTTACGACCTGGTTGAATTTATACTTCGAACAAATTGTTGATAAAGTTGAACCATCAAACTCTGCGTAACGTACAAATTGTAATTTGTATGTATGGTAAAAAAATTTGTTTCATTATTTTTACAAGTAAATAAGTCACCGAAATTAGAATGCTAAGAAGTAACGTTCGTGGAGATTAATGTTGCAGAATAATTTCAACAAAGTTGGTCTAATTTGAAATAGTAGAAGCTCTAATTGCGGGAGAACCTCGCGTAGATTTATGTGCCTCGCAGGAAACAGAGCATAAATGTTCGTTTAATTTCCGCAGAATTGCTGCTGTTCAACCGTGTTACTGTTTTTGTTAGATCATCGATCTTGAGGGGAACAGTTTAACGCATGTCAGACAGCAATTGAATCGCAACGGATTGATAAAAAATGGATTAAAAACCGAACCATCTGCCCTGCGTTCTACGGTAGAACAATCCAGATGCGTCGACGATTTATTGTGCCACTAAATAATAGAAGGTTGCTGGTGTCAGGCTGCAAAACCGCGAGTCGTTTTTACACGAGGAACGCCAGAAACACTGGGCGCTGTGGTCGGCTGTTCTTTTGCCCCAAAAACAGAGGCAGTTACGCAAGTAGATATCATAAATCCGAAAGTTCTACACTTTTTCCCAACCACATTGTGGCAGAGCCGAAGAGAAACACTTGTCTCTGTCGACAGAAAAATTCGACCTATTCATCCGGCAATAATTCTTCCCACTATAATCCCGATGGCATTTCTCGCCTAATGTCGTCTTTTATGTGTTACCAATCGTTTCAACCGGGAAAGAACCCTCTCGTTGTTCTACCGTAACTTTATACACCGCGGAAATGTAATGTGCAGCTTCCTGTAACCATTTTGATAAATCGCTGGACTTCGAATACGCGTTACTTTTGAACCAGTGGGTTCCTAAGATTGAAACTTGGATTTTCGAGATTTTCTCGTTAAAATCTACAGAACCGTATAAAGAAAGTTTAATATTTCTGGTTTCAACGGGCGAAGTTTAACCGTTTCTTCGCCTGGAATTTAAAAATACTGGTCGTGGAACCTGCATAGGTTCCACGACATTAAAAAAAAAACCATGCTCCGAATCCACAATCTCTCATATTTCACTTTCCTCCGCACAATGAATGCATACGGCCCACGGTCGAGGTATAACACAATAGCGCGCTAAGCATGAATAATGTCAGCGCAGCCTCGAAATCAAGCTTCCCCTTTTTACTTCCAATCTTCGTCGTAACACTTTAAGCACACGGTAACCGGGATCGTCAAACACCGTCTAATTATCCAATTATTAATATCCCCGATCCAAAGCGTCTCCTAGTTAACCGTGAAACTTCAGTAGCGAATCCGCAGTAATTTCCCACTCGAGTCCCTTCATCTCTGCAAATAAAGGAAATTAATGTTTCGAAAGGATTAATAGCAATCCTCTTCACCATTGCACGGGGCCATTAATCACGAGCCGAATTTCCCCCGTGTACTTTAGTATGCTCTTAATAGGAGCTTCCGGCGATTTTCGACGCCGCTCCGAATAGCAATCCTCTTACACGTCGATTCTTTTCTGCCCGCGATCTCTCGCGTTAACTGGATTGCAGCTCGACGTATTCGCTCGAATAGTTCAAGATGCTGTTCCGTGTAAGTTATAGATCGTTATGGATCCAGCGTTTCGCTCGTCTCGTTCGCAGCGAAGCTCAACACCTTCGGCAAGTAGCCGCCCGTTTGCAAGTACATGCGTCTTCGTTGGAACTACTTCACGTTTTAACGACTCGAAAGTTTTTGTCCCGTTTTCGCCAGTTTCTCAGGTTCGCTGCCCGTTCCACCGGACCGATCTCCTTCCACGAAGACACTAGCAATTTGATACGGACGTGGAAACCGCGTCGTAAAAGTCTGCATCGACTGGCACCGTTGGAAAAAAGATTTTATGGGAACAGCGGCAGCACGTTCGAATCGGTTTTCTATAATGGCAGTTCCCGAAGATCCGGTTCGGTCCCCGATATCCTCCATATTAATTTCGGATATCGCTCACAGAGAAACTCCCGACGCTGCCATGCATCCAAATCCTGATTTCGTGCTTGCACAGCGCACCGGAAATCGCGGTTTGTTCATCTATTAGCAATCGCGCGGCGGAAATAGATTATAATCAATTTTACTCGACTCATCTGCGAAGTTAAATTCTAAGCAGAAATAATTCTTCGATGCTTCCGTAGACCGTTTAACGCTTAACTGCAATTTTAAGTAACAGTGTAATATTAATAAAATTTGAAATATAATCTTCTGAAGGTAGAAATGTGAATACCATTTTAATAGAAGATTTCAATGATAGTAAAAATATGAATGAAATATATAAATTTTAACAAGTAGTTAATTGAACTTTTAATACAATATTTACAATAAAATTAATTTTAAGAAAGATTAAATTTTAATAATTAAATTTAATTTAAAGAAAATATTTAATAAATTTAATATTATTAGAGGTAGCTTTCTATCGATCGTATTTGTTGTTAATAAAATTGTTAATGCTTGCGGCGCACTGGTTCGATCATTCGTTACTTAATTTAGAAAGCCATTTTGCAAATTACTAAAGTAATTCCGACGTTTCGATCTTCATTCAGATTATTTTCAAGGGTTACTAGAACTGCTATATAGAATTGCTATAATAGTTTACAGTTGATATCTTTCAAACATGAAGGTTATTTTCGTCTGAGCCATTCTTTAGCGTCGTCGAGTAATATGAGCTAGTTTGGACAGGAACATTCCACTCGTGGTTTATAAATGGTTTCATAAATACATAGATAGTTGTCTAATTTCAGTACGACAAATCGTACGGCCCTCGTATCTCCGAACACTCTGCTGGTAACTCTCGACCTGGGTTTATGCGACTCTCGACTTGGGTTTATGCGACTCTCCTAAATATCAGTAATCTGTTTCACGAGGAATGGCTCTAGACGCTTTTATTGCGCCGCGAAGCGAAATCTCTACTACGGGTAAAATACACGACGCGAGCGTTCGCCGTTTAACGTCTTATACCCGGCAAGACAGTGCCGCAATTACCGAGCCAATTTTTCTTCGGATAGAAATGAATCTGCGCTGCCTTTGCGTCTCTGTTGGAGCTGGGGAAACAATAGTTTCAGCCGAGGGAGAATTTCTCCGTTATCGATAACCGTGGATCGACAGACAATGGTCTCGCCAAGAGAGCTGATCGAGTATCCTTGTAATATGCTCTGTCCTCAGTTAATAACAGAAAGTTACATACTTCGTACATATAATTAACACTTTACCTACCGAAAGCCAATTAATTGGATTTTCAATAATTGTGCTGTACCAAAATAAAGCATAGAAATATTCTTTTACTTTGCAATCTTAAATGAAACTATCAGATGACGTTATCGAGGGTGACTTGTTAATTCATAATGGAAATTGCTGTTGCTGTTGAAGGTTTCATTAAAAAGTGTTTAACCATGTACCATAGATTTTCCAGAATTGTGCAATAATCACCGATCGGTAATGTGTTAATATCACATCGGAAATTATTATACAGTCGGGCACAAAATATTAAATGGACACCCTTTAGAAAGTTGTTTAAAACTCTACCAAACGACTTTTTTCGGTGTTAGAATAAGTTTACTAGGTATTTAATTATAAAAATTTTAAGTTTTTCTTATTTGAAAATTCAAACTTTGTGCATGTACAGATCTACAAAAAGCATTTTTCTTATTTTCGTTATAAAAGATTGAATTAGAGAGATTAAAGTTACCACTACGTTAGCCACGATTATATAAAGTACAAAAAAACTATTGGATTACTATTCATACAAGTTACACACTACATTGATAGACCCACTGAACGATTCATCTCCACAACCGAGTAAATTGACTTGAAATACTCAGACGGCGATGCATGTGCATTCGAAATCGTTGTTCTCGATAATCATTCTTCCATCGGCAGTAATCCCGAGTTCCCATAAGAAACTCACGATTCGCTACACATCTGAGAATAACTCCCCAACGGCCATTACTTTCGAATCGATATCACTTTTTCTCTCCCGAGTATAATCCACTGTAGTACACTGCCAAGCGAACAAAGGCACCAATCTATTCTCGATAATATCCCTCAAGTGAACGCGCAGCTTTAGCCTGTTGTGAAACGCATAGCGTTTGGACGCGAGAGCAACTCTTTAACAGCTATTATCCACAATTTCGCACGTTTCGAAAAAAGCTTGAAAAATTGCTCGCCTTTCATATTCAAAGGATCGATCAGGCGCCGTTCGCCGGCCGTAGTCTGCCACTCAAAAGTGGACGCATGTACATTCTTTTTAAGGATACCTAATGGGTGAAAAATTCCGGTTCTTTACAGTGTGTATTACCATAACCGTTCACTTCATTCTCCATTTATTCTAGAACAAAATATTCAAAAATGGAAGAGTTATTCGCCCTCTTTATCACACAGTGATCGTAAGGGCTGTTTAACCCTTTGCACTCGGAGCTATTTTAACTGCAAAATTAAACATTTCTTTCGATCTAGAATATTTCTATTCTGTATAATTTTTGAAATTCGATGGATATGAAATTGATGTAATACCTCATACAATACTTGAATGTTGAGTAATCGAGTAGATACCGACAGATCTAATAATGTATACAATATTTGAAATAATAGTACAGCAAAATTATTAATGGCGCCACAGAGGCGTCACTCGAGTGCTAAGGGTTAAAATCACTTTAGTATAAACAACAATCCAATTTTTTTACTGGTAACGGTGGTCTACCCTTTTAATAATCCGCTGCATGAAACGGCGCCCCCGATTTTTCACGTTCGCTGCGTCGACTCTGCACCCGGCCTTTTTCAGAACAGCTCGGAGATTAATTGGTGGCCCGCGGACAAGAAGAAAATAGAGCGAAATAAACAAACAGAAGGGCCAGACACAATGCACCAACGTTCTTACTGCCGAGGAAGTTCTAATTAAGAACCTCGCTCGTAACCTTGCCTCCGCGGAGCCAATGGCTGCGGCTCTGTCACCGCTGAATGGACCTCTTTTGTCCCAGCCATCGCGGATCTAATTTGTCTACGCGTTCAATCGTCGCCTTTATGACATCGGACCGTGAAAACAGCCGGCTCATAAAGTAATGAAGGGCAGAGGATACGGCGCCTGCGCGCGTACACGCTCACTAGTCCTCGGGCATGTTTCGCGGGTCGCTGAGTTCCTCTGCGAAATTGCCGGAAAATCGGGGAATCCGAATTCAATCAGCGCGCGACCGGTCATGGGAAATTTGTGGCGTCCGACGGTCGAAGCGGATCTGGACGTTATTTGAATGGAAGTTATTCGAATCAATTGCTACGATAATACATATCGAAGGCTAAGTTACATGATATCGATCTCTGAAATTATTTTATCTGAATGGACTTCTTTGTTTCGGAGTTCAATGGTTTGCGGTGGTTAATCGCCTGTAATTATTTTAAAGACTACTGGCGACGTTACATCAACACGTTGTCATCAATTTTATGTATTTTTAGGTAAAATAAGTCGATTAAACCTGTAAAATAAGAAAAATAATGGAATTCTAGCATGTATGATATTTAAGTAGAATAAGTCGTCGGTGGTCAGACATTCCAATAAATGTTATTTGGAAGTATTTCCTTCGAGTTCTCAAATTGTTATCTAACCTGTTTTACATTTTTATACTGTTATGTTTAAGGTACGTAATTGAATAAATGTGGTAATAAAAATAGTCATTGCTCTCTGTCCTTGTCGTTCGTTTTTTTTTGGACACGCAAGATTAATTTTCAAGTAGAATATATAAGTCGTCGATGATCAGACATTGCAATAAATCCTATTTAGAAGTATGTCTTACGAATTTTTAAATTGTCATGTAACCTGTTCTACATTTTTATACTGTTACGTATAAGGTACGTAATTGAATAAAACTATTAACAAAAATAGTCATTGCTGTCTGTCGCTGTCGTTTTTTTTTGGACACACAAGATTAATTTTTAAGTAGAATAAGTCATCGGTGGTCAGTCATTTTAATAAATCCTATTGTGGAAGTATGTCCTACGAAGTTTTAAATTGTCATCTAACCTGTTTTACATTTTTATACTGTTATGTTTAAGGTACGTAATTGAATAAATCTGATAATAAAAATAGTCATTGCTCTCTGTCCTCATCGTTCTTTTTTTGGACACGCAAGATTAATTTTTAAGTAGAATAAGTCGTCGATGGTGAGACATTTCAATAAATCCTATTTAGAAGTATGTCTTACGAATTTTTAAATTGTCATCTAACCTGTTTTACATTTTTATACCGTTATGTTTAAGGTACGTAATTGAATAAAACTATTAATAAAAATAGTCATTGCTCCATGTTATCGTTTCTTTGGACACGCAAGATTAATTTTTAAGTAGAATAAGTCGTCGATGGTCAGACATTTCAATAAATCCTATTTGGAAGTATGTTTGATTAATTTTTAAATTGTCATCTAACCTGTTTTTCATTGTTACACTGTCATGTTTAAGATACGTAATTGAACAAATCCGGTAATAAAAATAGTCATTGCTCTCTGTCGTTACCGTGTTCTTTTTTGGTCATGCAAGATAGCCGAGGGTAATCGATACAGATTGAATCCTTTCGGTTTAGGATACGATAAATCTCGAACGAATTACATACTGTACATTTCGGGGGTAGCAAACGTGATTGACAGAATCCGCGTTCGCCCGACAATTATCGGGTAACAAGGGCCGTAAGACAATTTCCCAGCGATCTCCCCGCAGCGAGGGAATTCGTTAAACAAAGGAGTACCCGTGACACTGTGAACGCTTCGACAAATCGTGACAAGTTTCGAACGCCACCACGGACACCGTGCCTCGCCTCGAGCCTATTGTGTGTTTCTCGTAACAAAGAGAGCGACGGTACACCGCGCCGAATCGCTGAAGGGAATCATTGAATCTGTAACACGTTCACGCATCAACACAAACACGCCGTTTACCCTTTCCACTGTAATTTATTAGCCGTAGAATCAAGTTCAACCGGTTATCCTGACGCAACTGACATGGTTTAAATGAAACTATTTTGTAATTCTCTATTCCCGCGTTTGTAATTTTACAGAGTCACGATAGTTAAATTATCACAATGATCTTTATGGAAGAGAAAAAATTTCTACCTTAATTTTAACAAACATTTTTAATCGAAAATCGATGAATTTAATTTTTGTAAGCAATTTTTCTGGTTTATTTTATAACCTTTTTCTGGTTTCGTACAGCGACGGTCAACTTGGAAAGTTGTATTTTTATTTTTGCATTGCTTTTGTCGTTGTTTTTCTAAATGCTTCGTACGATTACTGATTCTACTGTGAGTTAGAAGGTTCATTGATATGTATGAGGCAAGATCAGCAAATGGGGTTAGAGTCACTGGTATGAAGCAATTATTATGGTAATACATTATCCGGAGTTCGTATCGTTGGGATAAAGAAAACAAAATGGCAGCCAACTGCAATGCAATTCACCGAAGCTTCCTCAGCTTTGGGAAAACGTTCGAACCGAAATAACCAGGATTACGGTGATATAGGATGGTGTTCGGAAGACAGTACGGTGAGATTACATCGAAAATATTCATGCGCCTTCGATGCCGCGAGAAGATTCGAACGTTCGATAACCATTTACGTCTGTTAGCTTTATTTATTTATTATAATACGTACATATGATGCGAAAACAATGTCTGCCAGCTTTCGAAACCATATTTTCCTTAGCAGGGGCTAGTGAGATTTCTAATCCATTGACATAAAACTTTCTTCAAATTCATAAATAAAATTATAAATTTCCATAAATATTTGCACTCGAATTTTCCCATTTGGTATAATTCTATTTAATCTTTTCTTGGTAATAAACTGTTTTTAGTAAAAGAGAAACGAAACAAAACTACTTCATTTTTAAACATCTGTAACTTTGTTACCAGTGAATGTTGTTCAACAATCTTCCTCTTGTTAGAATCGTCGAAGCCGTCGTTTTCGAATGAGCTTCGGTACGTTACGATGCAACTTCCGGTTTCCACGATATCGTTGTGTAAAGAGCAGTGTAATTTTTTATAGTCGAGTATCTATACTTCTCTCTCGTGCACTCGGTTCTCTCACTCGCAATCGTTGACCAATCTGGTCGAGTCACGCGGTAAACTGCAGCCGCTTAATGAATGGGATTTTACTATTACTATTACTATGAATGCGTGCGCAATGTTTGGAAAGTCGTGGCAGGTCAGGTACAACTATCCCATTCACAACGCGCTGAACTTTAAACCATTATACTTCAGTAATCAATCAAGATATATCGAGATGGGACAAAATGCATTTTGAAAAGGAAAAAAATGACGTTCTCCGTCATCCCCCGAGCTCGCTCTCATTTAACTTCATTATTCTCATTACATTTTTTCCTATCATTGAACTATAAATCACTGTCAAAAATTTATAATCGTGCCAGTACTTCAATTAACATTTCTACTAATATATAACATTTTAACTGCCATTCCTTTCACCAATTTAATATTTAATAACGTAAAAGGCTACAATAATCGTGTCATCAATTTCAACATTAATAATATTCATACAAATAATTATATACATATCAGATGTACCGAAACAGTTACCAATTACATTACCAAAGTTGTCGTCCGAAATTAACGCCAGAATGTTTATTGAATCAACGGAACACGATTGAAAGGAACAATTAGCGGTATATAATTGACTGACACAAACAATTACGTTATTATTTACTCGTATAATATTATTCAAATTTTGCCTCTCGCGTTAATTACATTGAAAATCTCGAATCCGTATTCAACCGTGTTTTGCACTGTCCCAAAATAATTTCTGAAATTTACAGCACTTTCAGGCTTCCAGTACGATGCTGGTTGCAGTAAATAGAATTAGTGTGGTATAACACGTCCCACGTTTAGAGGCCACCGTAGAAATATCGTAACTTTCTTTCGCACTCGAAACGTCCAGAATTCCGGGGCACGTTGATCTCCGAACACGCCCTTAATTCCACTTAAGTCCCCGGAGCAAATCGACGCAATTTTCCTGCATCGTGACTAGAGCAACTGTCCCCAATTGCGACGCTTCCGAGACGCAGTAAGACGAACTGACCATCACGTTTCCCTGCCGCGTGGGATAATCAAGGTTCGATCAACCGATTGCGCAGTAATTTTCTATAATCACCGGTGCCCTGACGTTCCGATTGCAGGGAGAAAAAAAAAGAATTGCAAGCGAAATTACCTCCAGAGCAATCGTGCGTTCTTTATTTCCCGGATCACGGTTTTCGAACTGATCGTCGTCCTGATCTCGACGGGACAGAAATATCGTAGCGTAAACGCAGCATCCGGCGGGAAAGTAGTCGATTCCGACGAGTGTCTATTATCCCCGTTCGATGGACGTCCAACGGACGGAAATTTCGATGAATAGGTCGGAAAATAACCGACCAGTCGCGTTTTGATGTTGACCTGTCCAGACGTGGAAACCGCGATGCGAATCCTGCCATTTTTGAGGTCGGATAAATATAAACTCGCTGACAATATTCGAAAGATCACCCACAGTTTCACGTTCGACAATACGTCCTCGTAAATGTCACTGCAGTTATAAAAAGTAATCATTCTACTATTATTCCAATTCATTTTCATACAGATAGTATAGTAAAAATGAGTACACGAAATTTGAAACCGGTCAAAATGACGGTTTCTAATATTTTTAATTTGCCATTATGAAGATTGTAAAGATGCTTCCCTGAGGAATTATTTACCAAATTTATTTCTTTGAGCATACAGGGTGAGTTCGAAGAAACAGAACACCTAAACATCTTCGTTACTTTTCGTCGTACAAAAAAATTTCTTAAGGCAAAATTACACCGTCTGAAGGGCCACATGCAACGGTGTGAGGGAAAAAATTTTCTAGGTCAATTTTTTATGAGATTTCAAGTACATCGATGTTTTTTTAAATGGAACGATATATCTTCGTTAACGTAATGTTGTAGCTGACAAAATAACGAATTCATCCATGTAACACAATATGACCAACAAAAAACCTTCAATCCAGAAAAATGGAATAAATAAAATTCAACGTGTAAGATTCATTTGCTTTATTTCTGTTACGCAAAATTTTCCAAAATATTCCCTTGAGCCTCTACCAAAGAGTATTTATACGAAATATTATTATTTTTCGATGTAGAATAAGAACATAAAATAAAAAATATGGATTTCCATATTTTTTGAAGAGAAAAAATGAAGTTGCCCTACATCTGACCCTAAAAGGGCCGTTATGGAAAAATGTGCATAGCGGCATTAAATGTGCCCCTTCATATGAAGAATATTTTATATAAAACATTTTTTCATATTCCTGCTGGTTTCCGTAATAATTGACTGTCTCCAGATAAATGGACCACCCTGTATATGTAGTAACCGCAAGATATAATAAAGAAATTCACGAATTAAATTAACTTTTAATGAAACACATTATGATATACAACATTAATTGAAGCGTAGAGCGAAAATGAGTGAAATATTACCCGAGGATCTTTTGTGTAACTATTTCCGAGGAGCGTATAAGGGTTAAGAATATAGAAACACACTAAAATTATTTAACAAGAGGAATGAAATATCTAGCTGGCTACTGTAAATATTTATTTTGCATAAAGATCCGCAATTATCACAACGATGCTCGCTTCGATGAACGAACTTTGAACCGATGAAAATTTGATCTTCCATTAAGTGTAACACACACGGTCGATTGTTCACTTGCAGAGAGTGTCTAACTCCACTTGGAGTCGAGGATCGTCAATCGACAAACCCGCGAGCAGATTTCGCCTGTTTATTAATTCTATAAGAGCGTCTACAGTTCTCGATCCGCTCATCTACAGTAGAGGAGCACCACTCGAAAATAATCAGGACAAGCGTCGAGTATAATTAGCCTTGGCAGATTGAATTACACCATTCACTGTGCAACCAAATGTCGGTGATAATAACGCGCGAGATCTTCCGCGAGCCGATGATAAATCTGAATTTATTTGCGGCGCACGTTTCGCGGGTCTGTGATATAATATCGGGTCACGAATATCTCGCATACCTGGTATGAGAAAATCGTGTTTCCGCCGTGTTAAATTTAAATAACAATAGTATTGGATTTTTCCGATGCTCGCGTCGTCGATTATCCTTTAAGAGGGTGCACTCGTTTACGTTCATGCTACATGCCGGTATTTTACGATGTTGTTTTACAGCGTACAGCTTAATAGAAATTTTTCCATCTTTATTGCTACAACGAAAGCGTAGGTGCCTAACCCAGACCATTTTGTGCATTACATTCGCATATTTCATCGAATAATGGTTGAATAAAATTTTCTTTTCTCTGATTTAGATGGTGTATAAAACAGCACATATTAAGAGGTCCATCGAAGCTCGAAAAAGCACATTTGTCTCCCGAATCGGTGCTAACCGAATTCCTCGCAGAAATTCCGCTAAAAATGGAGGGATCGTCGACGCTGTTTATCTTTCCCTGATTAAATTGTCCACTTTCCGCAATTTCCTTTTATCATCCTCATTCCATTACCTCTCGTCCCGGCTATTTCACTGTGTCCCCGAACGGTTCGGCTCGTGCAGTCGCAAAATATAATACAGTTGTTTTAATCTTACACGTTGAAAATTTACGTCGTCTCTTGGCCGTCGAGTGATCATAGACAAATGCGAAAGGAGTCTTTTAATTAAAGTAGTAATTCACACCTCCGAATAGCGAGCCGCGTGCTCGAGATTTTCCAAGCAAACGCGAGTCGTTGCAGAGGTTTAAGTCGAAAACGGAATGTAGAACAGCGAGAGAGACACGCCGCAAGAAATCATCAACGGTATGAAATATAATTTAGGAGAAATTCTACGAAAATGCACCGAGCCGTTCGCAAAGCATGACCCCGACCCAAGCGTTTAGTTCGCCCGATAATGCACGCGTAATCTACCGTGCACGACCCACATATTGTCGACAATTGCGTGACCCAGCTGGAAAATTTTTTTCTCCGCGAATCAACGCGACACGATGGCGTCCTTTCGGTAATTGGATTTCTCATGGCGGTCACAATGTAGGGGGCGGTCTCGTTTGCGTCTCACTGAAGAGGGAATGCGCATTTGCCGCGCAATCTGATCTACGGTAATCGATTCTACCGTTACGGGTCTTAATTAGTACTCTCCGAATGAAAAGTTACCTCCGTGGACCAATGGAAACGGCACAGAGAAAAGACAAGATTAAATGTCTCGCGCTTGATTGACAATCCATTTTCACGTCTCCAACAGGAATATCGTAGAATCGAGGAAACCGTACTGCAAACTTCTTTCGCAAGTACTTCTTCCTGAGAGAATAGTCTTACTGTTAGTTTTCCTTCCAGTCGATGTAATAGATTACTCGCCGAAGTTCGTGCGCAAAAAACTTTTGTATAAGAAGATTTACCTCTTCAATGAAATTCTTCTTTCGAAGTAATAAAATTCATTGAACCTGCGAATGGCATCGAGAAACATTCGTAATTTATTCAAGAAATAATAACCTAAAATGATTTCTTAAAATTTTGGTGGTCTTCCTTGCTGGTAGAAACTGCTAGCTATTATGCTAATCAGGTATAAATAAGCTAAAACCGAATATGTCATCTGCAACACGATTTTATTTGCGTCAACGTCGATATTAAATTAATTTATTAATTAAATTGAATCGAAAAATATAAGTGGTTTGGGATGAAACAGAATTTATTTAAGAAAGTAAATGAAAGCTGAATCTTTGAAAAGCTGTTCGTACTCGACATACTTCGACGTAACCGAGCCCGAGGATCAACGTGTTTAATAATGAAATACCTTGTCGGATCTATCATCGATTTGTCCGTTTAAATATTATTTCATCCGTGCCCGTGTTTCCACGAGGAGAACGTCTTTCTGATTGTTTTAACACTCCCAGTTCTACAGTAAGGTACTCAGTAGCTCTTCACCTTCACCCCTTCCAGCCATTATTCTCCCGCCTGCATCCCACCCCTCGTTTTCCCTGCCTTCACTCGTCTCTCCTCCGTGGCCCACTCCACCGTTTCACAACTCTTTATATCCTCGTCTCATTCTTGTTCTACTGCTTCAAAATGTTCTTATTTTTCCTCATCCTTCGTCCTGCTCCTCACCTTCTTTTTCTCGTTACGTGTGTCCGGGAATAGAGCTCCCCTTTTCCCATCGCCTTAACGCCCGAATGCCAGCGCATCGAATTCTGAGATAAAAATGTACTTATTGTAATTATTGATACAAATTTTTAAATGAATTTGCTGTTTCGAGGAATGATGCATATAAATTTTCATTTATATTCTCGTCTATTCTTGTTCCACCGTTTCAAAATGTTCGTATTTTTCCTCGTCGTTCGTCCTGATGCTCGGCAACTTTTTCTCGTAAGGGTGTCCGGGAAACAGGTCTCCTTTTTCCAATGCCTTAACGCCCGACTGCCAGCGGATCGAATTGTGAGATCAAAATGTACTTATTGTAATTATTGATACAAATTTTTAAATTAGTTTGCTGTTTCAAGGAATGATGCACATAAATTTACACATATATCCTCGTCTATTCTTGTTCTACCGTTTCAAGATGTTCTTATTTTTCCTCATCCTTCGTCCTGCTCCTCACCTTCTTTTTCTCGTTCCCTGTGTCCGGGAATACAACTCTCCTTTTGAATTTAAATGCTAGCGCGTTGAATTGTGAGAAAAATTTACTTACTGTAATTATTGATACAAATTTTTAAATGAATTTGCTGTTTCGAGGAATGATGCATATAAATTTACATTTATATTTTCGTGTATTCTTGTTCCACCGTTTCAAAATGTTCTTATTTTTCCTCATCCTTCGTCCTGATGCTCGGCAACTTTTTCTCGTAAGGGTGTCCGGGAAACAGCTCTCCTTTTTCCAATGCCTTAACGCCCGAATGCCAGCAGATCGAATTGTGAGATAAAAATGTCCTTATTGTAATTATTGATACAAATTTTTAAATTAATTTTCTGTTTGAAGGAATGATTTAAATTAATTTGCTGTTTCAAGGAATTATTCACATAAATTCACATTTATATCCTCGTCTATTCTTGTTCTACCGTTTCAAGAAGTTCCTATTTTTGTTCATCCTTCGTCCTGATCCTCACCTTCTTTTTCTCGTTACGTGTGTCCGGGAAACAGCTCTTCTTTTCCCATCGCCTTAACGTCAGATACCAGCGCGTCCAATTGTGAGATAAAAATGTACTTATTATAATTATTAATACAAATTTTTAAAGTAATTGGTTATTTCAAGGAATGATGCACATAAATGTACATTTAAATATTCGTGTCATTCTTCTTCTACCGTTTCAAGATATTCTTATTTTTCCTCATCGTTCGTCCTGATCCTCATCTTATTCTCGTTACATGTGACCGGGAATAGCTCGACTTTTCCTATCGCCTTTGCCAATTAATTTGCTGTTTGAAGGAATGATTCACATCAATTTACATGTATATTCTCGTCTATTCTTGTTCTACCGTTTCAAGAAGTTCTTATTTTTGCTCATCCCTCGTCCTGATCCTCATCTTCTTATTCTCGTTACGTGTGTCCGGGAAACAGCTCTTCTGTTCCCATCGCCTTAACGTCAAAATGCCAGCGCATCAAATTGTGAGATAAAAATGTACTTGTAGCAATAATCGATACAAATTTGCAAATTAATTTGCTGTTTCAAGGAACGTTGCACATAAATTTACATTTTTGTAGAATCTTATGGACGATGTAAAATTTCATTGTCGTCGTTGTTTTCAATTAACCAAAAGTAAATATTGTATGATCCTTTTATCCATTATAACCGCACGCTGGCCTGGAGTCTATTAACACCTTGCCTTACGATATCGTGTCTGACTCTTGATGCAGATTCTGAACAAAATCTGAGAAAAATGTATGCTAGTAATTTCCTTTACACCGACATAAAATTCTATTTGGGTTTTGTTAATAAACAGATGTTGGAGAACACATAGGCATACAATTTATATCAATTTTCTCCTTGCTTGGGAAAGTACGATCTACGAAAAAGTTCTGTTCGCTGAAACCGTAAAATACATCGCTGCAGTTCGAAATTAAAATTACGCCGAGTCTTCCGGGTTTCCTTCGTTCCCAATCGCATCCGGTTGTCTTCCACGACAAACTAATTACCGAAAAGCCGGGTTCCGTAGTGATAGGTGATTAGTTAGGTCCTCGGTTGTCAGGCAACCGGGGGAAGGATACCTTGATATTCTCGTTCTCGACGGTAAGTGTTTAATGAACGTAACGACCACTCAGCGTGATTTATCGGGTGTGTTTTCCTGCGGCTATCCGCAAGCCGGTCGCGGGGGAGCCTCGGAAATGTATGTTTCGACCGATAACGTTGTCGGCTGCGCGGGAAAACCAGCGATACAATTTTTTCCCGGCTCCTCACCGTTCCCAGATACGACGCCGTGCGAAGATCCGCTCCCCGTCGTCGACGGAACAACAAAAATGTGTTCTCCTCCCACGAACTTTACTCTTATCGATAATCCCAGAGAGCGCGGGGCGACGCAGCCCGCCCCGAGAAACTTCCGAATGTGAAATATCATTATGGAAAGCCGGCAGGGAATAGATAAATTTCGTTCACTCAATTCGCATCCAATGAAACCGTATTTTTATGGACGTCCCGCAGCCATTACTTTGATGCACGATTATGCTTTCCGTTCGATGGACGGTTCCGCGACGTTTAATTGATGGTTGTTCCGATAACGGTTCCCCTTTGTCGCGTGCTCGTCACTGAAAACATGCGATTTATTCGATAAACGCACGGGCACCGTGGCGTAATCCAACTGCTGGGATAATTTGATTTTTAGGACGACGTTTCAGAGACAAGCGGCCCTCTTCTAAAATTGCCGTTTCTTCACTCGTGTCACTTTTCTAAGAACGGCGTGTCCTAAAAAGCCAGATTTCAAAGCGTTTTAGAAAGTGGAAGATGAAATTGTTAGGGATAATAAATTGACGAGAGGTTATCCGGAAATCGTAGAGGTTCAATCGTGAAATAATTCAATTGCGAGCTACTGGATGTAACGCAAACGTGAAATGAGGAACAGTTTGCGCCGTGTTCGTAGAATTGAGCCACGAAAAATCAATAATAGAACAACGGTCGAAAACATCGCGCGGAGAGCGGTGAGCCAAGCTGCACGTGTCTCCCTGGTCACATTAAAAAACAAGCCCCGTAGGACTCACATTGGATAAAACGGGATACAGTTTCACCGGAATCTCTACTAACAAATGTAAATCCTGCTTGCGGCCGTCCTCGCGTGGACATGCCCCGCTAAATTATTCGACGGCAGTCCCGTTTTTCTATCAGGCGATCGCAGTGCCGACAGCAGGCGTTAAATCATTCGACGGCGTAATGGATTTTATAGGAACGGGAATCGATGCAGTCTCTCCTCTCTCTATCTTCCGGCCAGCTCCTTCAGGAATCTAATATCCCGCGAGTAACAGCGCGGTAAGAATTATGTGAGTAGGGCGAATCTTGCTCGTACGCAGCTTTCTTTTCGCGCCACGCACGCCACCCCTTCCCCCGGATTAATGGCAGACACCCTCGGAAAGGAACCCCATCGAAAACCATCCCCTTTTGCGAAATCTCTTAATGACCGTCTTTATCCGGTCTCGTTCAACGATCGACGGAGCTTATTGGATTCTGAGTGAGGATTAACTCGGCATTGGCCAGGGGATGACTCCACGACATCCTCGGTTATCAAATGGAAAAGATATATCACGTTCGTCCCATAAACCTGAGAAATTATTTATCGTCGTTTGGGCACCAGGAAGTGGAGTCTGATTTTACTTCGTACAGGGTGTTACAATATTATTATGCATCTCTGGATCTATTCAAAAATTGACTTGAATGATTAGATTGGATCATTGACTCTTGGAAAACGACTTTAAAGTTTCGTAAAACTATTTTATTGTACACAGGGTGTCCCAAACTGACCGATTGTGTCCATCAATGGTAACATATAATCAATATATTATTTTTGTCGTTTAAAGAATTATAGATATAATATTCTTAAGCAAAAACAAAAGGTTGATTCGTCTAAAAATATAGTTTTATTATTGATTAGATAATAAATAATTATTACATTATTCCCACGTGTTGTACTAACCTAAAAATATAGAGAATCAACAATTAAATGTTTGTGCTTCCCTATATTATCTCAGCACAAGGCCTTTGTAGAACTTGTGCTCGTAGATTTTTATAATTAAAGGTTTCCCTATTTGTTCGTTTACTCACGAATTATCAATGAATTGTGTGTTCAACTGTCACTCTGTGTTGTCTGTTTACTTTTCCAAAACTGTCTAGTCCCGCCCTCTCTCGAGCATATATGGTTCACCGACCTGTACACAAAGCTTACATAGATGATACACGTTGCCGCTTTTATCAATTATAATTGAACAAATCTTTAACCATGGACTTTTAACACATTACCGACCGGTGATTACTGACTAGTTTTGAAAAATCTATGGTACATGGCTAAACACTTTTTAATGGAACTTTCAATAGCAATTTTTATTGTGAACTAGCAAATCATCCTCAATAACGTCATCTACTAGCTTCAATTAACCCTTAGCACTCGAGTGACGCCTCTGTGGCGCCATTAATAATTGATGTACTATTATTTAAAATATTGTTTACATTATTAGATCTGTCGGTATCGAATCAATTACTTAACATTTAAGTATTGTACGAGGTATTGCATCAATTTCATATCCACCAAATTTAAAAAATCGTACAGAATGGAAATATTCCAGATCGGAAGAAATGTTTAATTTTCCAGTTAAAATAGCTGCGAGTGCAAAGGGTTAAAATTGCAATTTAAAATATAATTTCTATGCTTTCTGTTGGTACAGCACAATTATTGAAAATCCTATTAATAGGCTTCCGGTAGGTAAAGTGTTGAAAACACACACGAAGATATTCGTCGGTGTAGCGTGTTGACATAACGGTCCACCGTAATTCTACTTTTTTTACCACGCTGCAATTCGACGCGCAGTGCTAAACCGTCCGTACGACGGAACAAAATGGCACTCGCGCTCGTTCGGGCCGCGCTCCGGCACTTTTGAACAGCATTGGCGCCGCCTTTATCACCCACCAATCGAAATCGGTAGATTACGATAGCTGCGCCCCGCCGTGGCGCACAAATTGAAAACGAGCCGTCGCGCGAGTAAACAGATTTTCTCGTCGAGGAGAGAACGTTGTAGAAATTCCGGGCGAGCTGAGCCGCGGAAATTGCGATATCGTTGTAACCGTGTAACGGCCATCAATTTCGGCTGATCGATCCGCAGGAATAGACAGGTTGGATTCAATGAACCCGCAAAACTGTCATCCGGAGATCGAAACCAGCAAGACGCACGTTTTTCAAGGGCGTCGGACCGTGAAGCACCCTCGTCGAGGCGCGAACGTCGACGTACGTCGACGTACGCTCACCTCTGCTAAAGCGTCGTTGAATAAAACATGCCTCGGAAGCGGTGTAGTGCTTCCCAGGATGCCTGGTAATAGATTTACAGGCCTCGTTATGCCATAACACCGTTCCGTGTACCCGTGATCGTCCATCCTAAACACCGGAAGCCGGTGAATTGTCACCGGGGATCGCCGAAGTACGCTGTCAAAGCGGCTCGGCCGCTGAACCCATCGGTGAAAAATTGTCGATGCTCAACCTGTTGGAACTTCGCGAAGACAAATCGAACCGCGGTCGACCTTCGAGCACTTCCGAGGGCTGATCTACTTTCGCATGCGGAAGATTTCTTTTCGGAAGTGATTTTATACTGGAGAGCAATAGGTTGGGGAAAATGTTTCGTCGTATTCTCCCGGTAGATGGTGCATCGTATCGTAACTTCTTCCGACCTACAATTATTTCCATTTTATATGATTTTTTTCATTTTATGGCTATGAAATTGATGTAATACCTCATACAATACTTGAATGATTACCAATTGGTTAGATCCTAATGTACTTAACGTATACAATATTTTGAATAACTGGACAACAACTTTTATTGGTGACGCTGTGTCACCATTCGAGTACTAAGGGTTAATCGGATCTGGCATTATAATCAAGTAATTGTGATATTTGTTTATTCGGTCAAAAGTTATTACGTCTTGAAACTGAGTGAAAACATAGAAGAAATTCGGTACATTTTGAAATCTTATTACAAAAAAGGATGGAGTGCGAATCAAGCTGCTAAAGAAATTTGTGATGGTTATAAACGTGATACAATATCAGTACGCGTGGCACAAAAAACTCAAAACTCAAAAATGGCAAAAGGTGTTCAATCAAAACGGCACATAGATTTAATAAACTTCACTTAAAATATGGAGAAAGCCTGATTCATTTCTGCATGAAAATGCGAAGAAACTTTTTCCCCAACGACAAGATGCAATTCAGTACAAAACGAATCACGGGAACGGTCCTTTTTCGTGAGAATTTTGCGAGTGTAAATAATTTTTTATAATGAGATTATAAATATTAACGTACAACTTTCTGCTGTGTTTTTATTGCAGTTTAAGTGCGCCGCTACAACGTGACAATGGATTCTCGTGATTTCAAGCATCATTATGTCTGTTCCAAGTATTACACGAATATATAAAATTTGCACCCTTCTTCGTGACCGTTCAGTATTCAAAATTCAAATTGAAATTTCGAAATTCACGCCTCGTCAGGTTAGGTTAAAATGCGTAGAAACTTTTTCCCCAACGGCAAGATGGAATTCAGTACAAAACAAAACACGAGAACGGTCCTTTTTCGTGAGAATTTTACGAGTGTAAATAATTTTTTATAATGAGATTATAAATATTAACGTACGAATTTCTGCTGCGTTTTTATTGCAGTTTAAGTGCGCCGCTACAACGTGACAATGGATTCTCATAATTTCAAGCATCATTATGTCTGTTCCAAGTATTACACGAATATATAAAATTTGCACCCTTCTTCGTGACCGTTCAGAATTCAAAATTCAAATGGAATTTTCGAAACTCACGCCTCGTCAGGTTCGTTTGAAATATTTCGCGAGTATAACAAATTCCGTTCGCGATTGGAATCAACATGATTTCGAAGAGTTGAGTCTCCCCGTTTGCGACCGCGCTACAAAAATCGATGTACGACTTTATGACTGTTTTACCGAAGGTTGAATGAAAAGCGTGCCCGGGGCAATGTATAAATAGAATTTTACGTGCGTCTTTATTTATGAAATGATTGGAACGAACAGTGGTTTAAATGAATCTCGCGTTTGCAGTAAGCCCATCAAAATTCATGAGCGATCTTATTGCAGTTTGTTTGCAAACTGCACCGCTTCGGAGTGCAAATATCGAGACACGCGAGTCGAACATGCGCGATTACATTGTTACATCTTGTGTATATGCTGATATAAGATAGTACTTTGTAAAATCCGATGAGTTATTAAACTGTTTTCTGGACAGTGAAGGGTCGGCGTAATTTACACGCGGGAACGCTTTCGTTCTGACGAAACGGCCGAACGACCGGCGAATGACCGGCGACGCTGTTATCAAATTGCAACCGTAAATCTCGCGATGTAAGCCGGCAACGAGCAACAATCCACTGAATCGCCGGTGACCATGTCAGTGTTGCGTTTATTTGAACGATTCGCGTTAAGTGAATGGATATTGCGCTTGGTTACAGCCCTGCCGAAGGGATTCGGGGTGGGGTTTTTGGGATTTGAAGGCGAATCGTTTTTGGATTACCCGCACGATTTATCGGCCGAGTTGATCACCGGCCGTTCGAGAATCGATTTAGTTTCTGTTAGAAGCGTAACGAGCAGTTTGGGGGCGACTTTATACTTCGACGATAAACAAACGGTCACGTTCAGCAATTTTTTTAGGACACACCGATTGCTTTATCGATTCGAAACATTGCAGACTCGCTACACCACGTTCGAGGAACACACAGTAATTTTTTTATGTTATCAGGTTGACCCTTTACGAAGTGATAACAATTCTGCTGGCATGTACAATGGTCACACTGTAGCTATATGAAAATAATTGATATACTCTTGCAGACAGAGTTTCAGGCGTTAATGTATAAGAGTTGTACCGAAATAATATGAGACTTATAATCAATTTATTGTGACAAATGTGCGGATATTTGCGGTACGAATTTTATGTAAAATATTGTGCAGTATGATCGGTAGAACTGGCACAAAGCATTTCCACACGAATCAATGCGAAATATAATAAAATATTTTCTTGTCCGGCCATTGCTGGACTGTTCTACTGGAATTTGTGTTTAGTCTATATTCACGAGATTCTCGAGTCCATAAAAGATTAATAACGATTTAGAACGGTCTCTCTCTCTCTCCAGGAATGATCCCGCACGAACCACTAATTAAAAATGTACTAGCCACGGAAGAGGGTGAAACGGGATCGCAACTTTTTCAACTAAACGCTCGGTTGGCGCGGGGGATCGTGCGCCGTTCAAATTGTAACGTTGATTACGTGGCAGTTTCCGCAAGGAAATTCCGTCGAGCGTAATTAGCAGCTTAAATTCGTGAATATGTTAAAGGGAGCAATTCCGCGATGCAAATGCAAGAAAACTCCGGGCGCGTAAACGACACGGCGTATTAGGGGATTCATTATGGATTTAGGCGTTTCCCGTTGGCATGTTATAGAGTGTCTGACAAATGCTGAAGGCTGTCGGCGTGTTTCCATAAATCATGAACAGCTGGCACGTAAACAGAGCCACAGTATTTATTGCATGTACCGTGTACGTGGCGGACAGGTAATACCTTTGAAGAAACGATGGCTTTGCCGGAGCATCTTGGGTGTAGGCTGCGATTAAGCGGTACACCCTCGCCGCATTATCTGATATTGATGAGCTCCCGCGTGACTACTGAATAATGCACCAGACGAATAAATATGCCGCTACGGGATCGTTAATTCTGCCTAGATCACACTAATCTAGCTGGAAACGTCTACGGTTTCCATTAGCGATACCTTACATATATTTACATTCGTATTCACTAAAACTGTCAGCTGTTACTATCTATCGTATTCGGCAACCCCGTTCAAAATTAATCATCGATATCTCTATGAATCTGTATTTAACTCCTTGTCGTATTTTGACGAGCCAGACTCCTGGTGAAGGTTTGTAACAAAGTCTAACAAATACGAATGATACGCGTTTCATTTTACATGAAATCAAATGTGAATCGTTTGTAATCAATATTTAAGCATTAAAATAAATGTGGCCATACAAAAAATATACATTTTCTTTTCCCTTCTACGATATTATTATGCATAAGGACATTTCAATCGCTGCAACTGTAAAGGAAATGGTACGGCAAGGGGTTAATAATATAATCGGTAGGTGTAAAGCTTAACCTGCACGTCTGTTGAAATTAGTATTCGCTAATTATTTAATTTCTTGAGTGTAGATTTTAATTTGCTACGTTCTTACCATAAGGTTCTGAATAACATAAGGAAACTGTATTTACTCTGTGTCTAGCGAGCGAACAACTATTTGATCAAAGAATGTGACAACTTTCACATGTCTTGTAAAAATGATTTTTAATTTAATTGACTCAAAGGAAAACTTAAAATTGACTTAAAACTTAAAAATTCCAGAGGCACCATGAACTCGTATGTGGAACAAACTTGTTACTATAAAATATACGCACCGAAATGTGACTTCGCGACACTCTCGTAAAGATACTTGCTAAACATACATAATTTTCCTCAATATAATTAATATCTATTTAAATTCAACTCGATACCCCTGAATAATATTAAATTTTATTTAAAATTAAATTTATTAAATTTTATTTCCTCTGAATTTACTTTTCGTATTTAACTATTTTGTATTTAACTCCTTGCCGTATTTTGACGAGCCAGACTCGTAGTGAATGTATTTAACAAAGTCTAACAAATATAAATGTTACGCGTTTCATTTTGGATGAAATCAAATGTGATTCGTTTGCAATCAATATTTAACCATTAAAATAAATGTAGCCGTACAAAAAACATACATCTTCTTTTCCCTTCTACGATATTTTTGTGCATAAAGACGATTTAATCGTTAATCATTGAGCAGTGCACAACAATGAGAATACAAACTAGAACTTCTTCTGTTGATAAACTGCGTTCGATTTTATACAGATGGTCATACAAAATAAAATAAGATGCAGAGATTTAGATCTTATACAAGATGATTTTTAATTTTACAGAAACTTGTAATTTCAACATCTTGAACATATGAATAATAATTCGTCAGAGAAGTACTACTTTCGAAGTAAAACGACGATTTTCGTGTATGCATTTGACCATTTCCAACCAGCGAAAAATGCGTCTCGAACAAGTCGATCCTCTGCCAACAGAAACATAGAGAGAATACTAGACTACTATCTATGAAACTCGACTTCGGTGGAAATTTTTGTCCGTTAAGCACTGTCCGTGATTTCATTGAGTCCTCTTCGCCAACTCGTGCAGTCAACAGCAGCGCTATTTTAGGAATGATTTTCCCAGCGTGGACACTGTGCTCCACTTTGAGCGCAAGTTTTCTCGCAGTTCTTGGTGGACAGCTCGGGTACCGCTGGGGCGCAAAATCCGGTATTACACCTCCGAGCAGGCGTCGAGGGCCGGAAAAAAGAAAACTGAGGTTCGCTTCTGCTCGCAATAACTGTCTACCCCGTTTCCGACCATCTAAATGTTATGACTCTAATGGGCCGGACAAATTTTTTGATTGCCAGTGCCGTTGTGAACCGACATTGTACTCGTGAACACAAGTGGTATTGAAAAAGTGTGACTGGTTAAAGGGAGGTCTTATGGATGTGAAAAACTCAATTTTGTATATTTGCATTGACTTTTATGAAGAGATTAATTCAACAACGAATATTTTCGGCCTTTCCCAACATTATAATCGAAAATACAAATACCATGATATTAACCCTTTGCACTCGGAGCTATTTTAACTGAAAAATTAAACGTTTCTTCCGATCTAGAATATTTCCATCCTGTATGATTTTTGAAATTGATGTAATACCTCATACAATACTTAAATGTTGAGTAATTGATTAGATACCGACAGATCTAATAATGTAAACAATATTTGAAATAATAGCACATCAATTATCAATGGCGCCTCAGAGGCGTCACTCGCAAGATTTCGTGAAAAAATTAATTTAAAAAATTCTACAAATATTTTAATTGTTCTCGACTGACCTTATCAAAAATTGAAGTCGTAAATGCATGCATAATGATAAAAGGTTTTGATAGATTTGATTAATTTACCTTTTTCAACAGCAAATACGTGTGTTAAGCTTGGCTCACAGGCATCTTACGATCCAAAATCGACGAAAGCCGTTTGCCGCGCAGCTCATTTGTACAGAAAAGTCATGTTAGCTGTGTTCATCGTCGCAGTGAAGCGAAAATCGTGTTTTGTGTTCGCAATGAATCTCGATTCGCGGTTTGTTTGACGGTTGAGCGGAAATCACGCGCACGTGGTACGATCATTAAACGATTGCTGCTGATAAATACGCTGCGCGGGCGAGACGGGCGATTATACGATAATTGGCTATCTCTTCACTCGTCGACAATCTACTAGTTTTGCCGGCGGCGATAATTCTTTCATCGATTGTCCGACGATTTCATTCAATTTATTCCTTAACGTCAAATATTTGCGGAACGCGACAAAAAGCGACGCTCGAATTTGCAACTGTAATTCTTTCGACAATTTGTCACGATGATTGACGTGTTTTCGATACGGAGAAATTTATTTCGGAATCGTGGAAAAACACTCGACAATGCTACACCGAAAACTTTGCCGAAGAAAATTCGAAGTGTCTTCATTTTCGATGTGGCTATTATTTCTCTGTCGGACAATGGAGAAATACAATTTCGCTGGTGAAAAATATCGCTGTCGCCATTGTCATTGTTACTTTTCCGTCGTTGCCAAGAATAACATCGCACGAATATTACAATTTCTCAGCCAATTCGCCCGATCAAACAAAAAGTTACGAGAACGATAGCTCTCGTAATATTTCTGTTGTTCAAAGTATCTTACTGCGAAATGATGCGCAGAATTAGATAACCGCTGATGGAGGCAGCACAAATGTTTCGTTATGAAACAATGTGAACCGAACAGCTCCCATTTCAGCATCGAGCGGAGCTTGGCTTAGCTATTCTAGGAGTAGCTCGTTTTAAAAGCCGGATACGACATAATAAACGCCAATGTTCCAATCCCAGAGACGTGTTTTTGCACAGTCCCTAAACAAGATCGAAGTACATAGCCAATTCCAGCTGTGTTTTTATTCAAACTGAAGCTTCGAGAGCGAAAGGGCGCGATACACAAGAGGCCAGATGTTTCAATTAACCGGGAAACACGGTGAAAACAATTTCTTCCCACGTTTCGGGAGCAGAGACGCAAGATACACACTGGTTAACTAACTCCAATTACAGAAATTGCTCGTCCTTATTCGTTGCATGTGCTACTTAGCCATGAATATGGTATTTACAATGCAATTTTTACGTAAACCATTTTCGCATTGCAATCGACATAAAAATGTTTAAACAGTAGACTGCGGATTTTATGCATTTATGACAAAAATGTACCTATAGGTCAAATATAGAATTAAAAAACCATTACAAGAATTTAAGCATGTTGTTATTATAATTTTTTACCTTTTCAGACGATTAAAAGTGAAAATACATTTTCATTTACCTTCAGTTTCTTTCAATCAATTTGGACAATTTTTATCTTGCATAAAGATCCGCAGTCTACCAATGAGTTATACAATAAGCAACGCAACAATTATCTGCATCAAGATTTAAAAAAATGTTGGTTTCTTTAAAATTCCAAAATTATAAAAGATCTGTAAAATACATTTTCAATTACCTTCAGTTTCTTTCAATCAATTTGGACAATTTTTATCTTGTATAAAGATCCGCAGTCTACCAATGAGATATACAATAAGCAACGCAACAATTATCTGCATCAAGATTTAAAAAAATGTTGGTTTCTTTAAAATTCGAAAATTATAGAAGATCTGGAAAATACATTTTCAATTACCTTCAGTTTTTTTCAATCAATTTGGACAATTTTTATCTTGCAGAAACATCCGCAGTCTACCAATGAGTTATACAATAAGCAACGAAACAATTGTCTGCATCAAGATTTAGAAAAATGTTGGTGTCTTTAGAATTCCAAAATTACAGAAGTCTGGAAAATACATTTTCATTTACCTTCAGTTTCTTTCAATCAATTTGGACAATTTTTATCTTGCATAAAGATCCGCAGTCTAGCAATGAGATATACAATAAGCAACGCAACAATTGTCTACATCGAGATTTAAAAAAATGTTGGTTTCTTGAAAATTCCAAAATTATAGAAGTTCTGGAATATAAACGACGATAATAGATTTTTGTAATTTACAGTTGTACTGCCACAATGCTTTCCCTCTTTCGTTAAAAAGGTCCACGTACCGAGAGTCACGTCATCCACTAATTCTGCATTTGTTTAGACAGCGAAGTGGCACTGGAAAATTCAGATAATAGAATTTTGGATGGCTTAACTTTCCGTTAAGTCTTCTGCAGCCTCTGGGTTCTACAGTGCTTTAAAACTTCCGGAACTTCGGTGTCCGACCGTAAAAATCCCGACCCAGTTCAAGTCCAGTTTCTATCTACGCTATTATCCCGGCAAACACCGAAATCTTTCGGACGACAAATGGTCCAGGATCGTTTGTTCTGGACCGTTTCGGTCGGCGAGCAAAAAAAACTTCACCGAATCTCCGAGACGTTGGTTCTCATTTTGTTATCACCGAGTTTAATTAGCGGAGACCTAATTGGGGGTTTCTGAAGTTGCATGAACGGGGCAAAGTTGCTAGCGCCACTCAAGCGATTTTGGGTGAGTGGAGAAACCTGGAATGCTTGAATGAAAAAGGATGTGGATAAAATGATAAGATGCAATCCTGTTGAAATGTTCCAAGAAAACAGTCTACTTACTATCAACTCTTTATTTCACATTTTGAGACAACGTAGATCGGATCGACATTTTTTAAAATTGTGTCCACCTCTGAAATTGTAAAATGTGAACACGACAAATTCCTCTTTAAAAAAGTCGACGGACTTTTAATAACTTCCAATGCCGTTAAAATATAAATTTAAAAAATTTTGCTTTTATTTTATATAAAAAGTCACAGTTTAATATATAATATGTCGTTCTATTTGTTTTCGAAAAATGTAGCACAAGAACATGCGCGATATGAATAAAAATATTTCGACACAGATTAACGTATTAAAAAATTCACGTGATGTAGCTTTTAGTGAAAATACGTTTTGCTCTTTTTCACAGTTAAAAAATATATTCGCGCCAGAATTTTTCTACCCTGTGAATGTCCCCGTATATTTTGTTTGAGTTTGTAGCGTTCCTATTAATTTGGATAGCATTTATACAGGATCCTCTCGATCGGTAATAATTTTTCGAAATTTCGGGGACTCCCGGGAGCCTCGGATATCTGAGAATTACCAACGGTGTTAGCTTCCGTTTCTGTGTAGTTACTCGCCCGAGGAAGTGCACGCGCTATACTCTAGGTTTACTTAACCAATGCACTATTATCGACTTCGATAATTTAGAATCGAGTGTCGCAGAGGTCCGTGTAATTTCTCGTCACCGTGTATACGTAGATATCGAAATAGAGTAATTTCTCATTTGTGTGCACTGGGACTGGGTATTTCTGATTTCTGTGTATCAATGGCTGAAACACTGTTTCGTTCGAATAGATTGCACCATTATACAAACCTTGCATAACTTCATGTTCCTGTTTCTTATCAAACTAATTGAAAGCTCGAGGCTTCTAAAGCTGGAGCTCGAAACACTGTAATGAATTTAATCTTTAGATTGCGGAATATAATACGAAATACAAAACTAATTGCAACACTTCAAAGAAGCAAGTTTCTCTCCCTTTATTAATTAATGCTATAAATGTATCAAGACGTTATTTCACTCTTGTGCTCGTTTAATCTTCATACAAAATGAAAACTGCTAGTAAAAATTACATTTGTCAAGACGTTATTTAAGTTTTCATTTACATTCCGATTCATTTATTCCATCAAAACTGGTAACAAATATTCAAACACATTGAATCGAGAATCAAAAATATAATTCTGCGTCAGTCAGTGAATTCTATAGAATGCAGATTTAACAGTTCACTGACCAGCAGAACTGACCGCAAATTAGTAGCATTAAAAGTATTTCCCCAAGCAGAAGACGAAGTAGACAACGAACTTCAAAGTACTTCATAAAAATTATTCTCCCGACAGCATCGTTCGCGAAGCACAAAATTCGCAGTCGAGCGATCAGCGATCCGATATCGGGTTACTAATTAACGAAATGCGTCCGTGACGTCAGCAAACGGCCCGTCAAAGAAAGACAACAGGCATTAGAAAGTTTCCGGAAAGATTAAGTATTTTCGTCGGCTGGAAGGCCCTCAAGATTCGTCGGGCTTTCAAGATCAACCGCTCTCGACACTTTCGAAACTTTTACGCCATTTTTATCGAGGGCTCCTGGCGAAAGTTCCGAGACCGTCGAGAACCTTTCGGGATTCCTCGAGAACGTTTCAAGGTTATTAATACATTCCGAGACAGGGACGCCTAACCGCGAAAGAAGAACTCTCCAGTCCAATTACCCTGGTTCGAACTTCCGGAAGCGGGAATATTCAAGTTCCAGGAGAACGATCCTTCTACAGGATTACAGCCTCGTAAAAGCGGCCGCAAGACAGGCCCGACCGGTTACGACTAGACGCTGCGGGTCTTTGTGCAAAATAAAAATTTTCAGTCTCCTGTCGGGAACAGAAACTCCCTAACAATGCACTTTTCCTGTTACTCATTCTAAACCTTTCAAACATAGTTGGACTAAACGCGTTCGGTTATCTTTCTCGATCTCGTGCAAACACGAAAATGTAAGAGGAAAAAGTCATTTGACTTGGGGAACACCGAATATATCATGATTTATTAAAGTTCTGAACTTCCTCAACGTAGTACTTATGTTCTGAATCGGTGAAGTAATTTTAATCGTTAAAAAAACGATTTAATTGCAGTGTTTTAGTTGTAATAATTTATGGTGAGTTGGAATATGTGAAATACGCAACTGTAATGAAATGTGATTAGCGATGGGATCTGAATTACTTCGAATCAAAAAATAAGAATCACTTGCAAGATAATTCGAAGCTTAGAACTCTTGAAGCTCTTGGACGTTTTGAAAGTCTTCATTGTCTTGAAAATCTTGAAAGCCTTAAAACTTTGGAAGGTTTGTAAGAATTGAAACTATTGAAATATGTTACATCTGTCACGAAACATTGATTACGTCATGTCAGCATCGGTATGAATAACAGTATGAACGTACCAATATTATAAAAAGTGTAACATTTATTAACACTTTATCTACAGGAAGCCTATTAATAGGATTATCAATAATCCTGCTGTACCGAAAGAAAGCATAGAAATTTTCTTTTACATTGCAATCTTAAATGAAACTATTAGATGACGTCATTGAGGGTGACTTGTTAACCCTTTGCACTCGGAGCTATTTTAACTCGAAGATCAAACATTTCTTCCTACCTAGAATAATTCCATTCTATACTATTTATTTTTTTCATTTTATGGATACGAAATTAATTGTAACACCTCCTCTAAGACCTACATGTTTAGCAATTGATTAGATATCAACATATTTAATAATCTAAACAATATTTTAAATAATGCTAAAGCAATTTTTAGCGACGCCTCAGAGTCGCCACTCGAGTGCTAAGGGTTAATTCACAATGATAATTGGCGTTGCTATTGAAGGTTCCCTTAAAAAGTGTTTAGCCATGTACCAAAGATTTTTCAAAATTATGCAATAATCAGCGGTCGCTAATGTGTTAAGATTTTCAAAACTTCAAGAGTTTCAAGAATTTCTGTGGCGATTGATTTGCTCGAAAACTTTGCACGACAGAGTATTGAAATAAAACAAATAAATAAATACACTTTAACAAATTTACATAGAGCTTTATAAAGAGCTATGACGCTCACCTTCAGTTCAGACTTCCCCGGCTGCCGGTTTCCTGTCTCTCCCAACCGCGTAGCAGTTCCATGGCGTCTCCTGTTTTATGGGTTCCTGGCACAGTCTATCAACGTCCTGGCACCGGTCACGGGAAAGGTCCTGTCGCTCGGAATTCCGCGGTAACGCGCATCCTTCAGCCACGTGCTCACCGACAACCACGATCGTCCCCCATCGATCCAATCCCTGTCAATTCTTCATCCCCGAACAAACCCTCCGGTTGCACACTGTGGTAAGCTTCCCTCAAAACTGGGATCGACGCCACTCGGTTAATCGATTGAAGTTCTAATTCCGCCCAAGTACACGAAGTCCGAAAACCAACGACGACGGTGTCACGACGAAAACGACTGCGAACTGATTAGATCCGTTCCCGACGACGTTCCCTCAAATTCCACGAGAAACCGGGAGTGCACTTCGATTGGCCCAGCCACTTGCAACTCTGTGAACTACGGTGAACTCTTTCGAAATCGGTCCTTCGTGGCAGGAATTAATTTTTTGCCCGACTATGTACAGTTGGGTGGTGGTTTTTGAGTAAAGCCGAAGGTCCAGGAGATATCCGGAAGTGCACTTTGACGACCCGGCCGCTCTGAACTTCGGAGAACTTTCGTAAAATCGAAATTCCTCGGTAATTCTTGGGAGGAAATAATTTTTCGACGAGTTGTCCGATGATGTTTTCAGTGCTGATAAGGTTTATTGCGGGCCCGTTGTCGATTGAGGGTTCGGATAAGACGAAGACCAACTCGCGGAGAGGACTCGAGCTGGGGTCCAGCCGAATGTAACAACGCGCGTCTACTGAAGGAACTTGTGGAGCGAGGGCGCCGGCTTGGACCGCATCAGCCCCTCTTCCCAGCTTCCCACGCGGCGCGCATTCTCTTATCAGAGAGAGCGGTTTCCCGATCTCTGTCACACTGAACATGCGAAAACCTTCGGCGAATCCCCGTGCTCGATCGGGAGCCCACGATCGCTGAGTGGTCGCCCGGCCATTTGATTTGATTGGCGGATGGACCGTGATTGCGTACGGTGATCGTACCGCCAGCGTAGACTACCTGGGGCGCTTTTGAAAAATTGTTTCTGTTTGTTCTTATGAAACCGTGAACGGAATAGCGGAACGATTTTATTGCAGGTTCAGGATTTATGGGGGTCGAAGATTCGTTGTCGTCATACAGCTGGAATGAAATGATTGTTGGATTCCACTACAGTGCTCGAAATTTCTATAAAGTCATCTTCGTATTCATAGATATTTCAAAAATATCACCATTTTTGTTGATTTATCGTATCTGGTCTTGCACCTTGTTGACACTCGGATAGAAGGATTACGCACTCTAGACCAATGTGTTCACTATTTACGTTTGTTTTGATTATTTTCTGCGTGATGCAGAACACAAGTGCGAAGTTTCTATGAAGTGACCTAGCGTTCCTCTGGATTCTGAGCAGAGAACTACGGAAAATTTGAAATATTCTAAAAGCATTAGTTTTAGAAGTCATAGAAATCATGTTTCTTATCATTTGATTCGCGTGTATTAGAATGCCAAGAGGAAAAGTTCTAACAATTGAAGAAAAAGCATCGATCGATGCTTATAAAAATATGGACTGCTCTAATCGTGCAATCGCTAAGAAAATTAATCGTTTATATACTGTGGTTAATAATTATATCAATTTACATGAAAATTACGGAAAAAATCATTTTAAAGGTGGTAATAAAAAATTGACGAAGAGACAACATTTATTATTAACGAGGTGTGCGGCTAAGGAAAGGAAAAGTGCAGCACAATTTCGAGCTGAATTCGAGTTGTTACTGAATTCCAGTAACAACAAGACGTGTGCAACAACTTTTAAATTCTTCTGGGCAATTTGTGTGGACAAAAATGCAACGTAAACCAGGCCTAAAAGAAGTACATAAACAGGCCCGTCTTGATTTCGCACGGGCACATATGTAACGGACGAAAGACTGGGAGTCTGTCATTTTTTCAAATGAGAAAAAATTTAATTTGGATGGGCCTGATGGCTGTAAATATTATTGGCATGATCTGAGAAATGAGAAAGTATGACAATGAGTCGTAACTTTGGCGGTGGTTCCCTAATGATATGGGCTGCGTTCAAAACTGTCAAAAAAACTCCAATGTGTTACATAAATCACAAAATGAATTCGGAAAATTATAGGGGAAGAGCTTGGGGTTTATGAGACGGGTTTTGTTTTTGGTCTGTAACTTTTTGCTCGATGAAGATATCAAAGAGTTTTATATACCGTTGGAAAGGTGAAGGAAATACACAACTTTTATATGTAAAAAGTTTCGTGATTTGATGAATAAGTAAAATTTTATGGCCAATTTTCCGAGGACATGTTTTTTGGCTTCCTGAAAAAAGTGGCTGGGTTGTGAGACACTCGGAAAAATAAATTAAATGTGGTAAAATATAAAGGAAAACCCATCTAACTTTATGCAGAAATGAATTTTTATTTATTTTAATGACATTAAGTGACCAACGGAGTTACAAAGAATGGCAAAAAATGGAAAAAAAGCAAAGAATGGCGAAGAAAAGTAAAAAAAAAATATAATGAATGGAAGGATGCAATAATGATCTTCCTCTTCGTCGTCCAAGTCGCTGTTACAATGTTTGCATGTGAAAAACGAACGTCTGCCCATATCGGCACACTTCAAATGAACAGGGCGTTGGCATGTGTTTCATTCGATAGAGTTGGCAGCGGTCAATTTTTTCTGCAAAAACCTTAAACAAATGATGCAAAAGTCTACATCCTCTTCGGATAGTGGTTTATTTTTTCTCTCAAAAATAGCTTTGTCTAGTCACGCACACCATAAATCGTGTTCAGCTGTTTTTTTACGCTTAGGTAATTTCGGGGACTTCGAGTTTCCTCGACTGGTCCCTACAATGACTATAAATTAAAAAAATAAACCGAAACAAACGTTAAATGACAAATAAACACTTAATTCTAACACTAACAACGATATTTGACAGTTCTAGTTCGTTTCTAGTAAAAAAAACTAGTGTCACACAACCCAACCACTATGATGTCTCATAACCCAACCATGATGCCATTCGGAATGTGACAGAAAAAACAATGTTTTTCTCGTATATGCGCAAAACTCAATATTGCACCGTAAAATGTAAGGAAAACACTAAATGAAAATGCATCGCACTCACCTTTTTCAATTGATTCGATCAACAAAATAATGTTTTTAAAAAAATGAGTAAAAGTTTTACACGATCTGTTTACACACGATGTACGTATCTAATATAAGCAACACGTCTATACACCTTGGTGCTAGCACAAAAACTAGCAGACGTCAAAACAAAAATTTGACAGCAGACAGATTGGAATTATCGCGATTGCGCGATGGATAAAAACGACTGTCTCACAACCCAACCCGTCTCACAACCGAAGCTCTTCCCCTACAGATTTGTTAGACATGGTTCTAGTACCCTTTACAGAAAATATTGAAGATGACAATTCTATTTATCAGCATGATAATGCTGCGGTACATGCATCGAAGCACACATAGCAGTGGCTTCTTGAAAGGCACATCAATGTTTTGCCACGGCCTGTTTGTTCCCCTGATATAAACCCTATTGAAAATGTTTGGGGTATCATTGCGCGACAAATTTATAAAAACTGCAAATAATACAACTCCATTAGCGAACTAAGGGATGCGGTAAATGAAGCGTGGGTGTCTGTTAAAACAGATCGTTACAAAAGTTAGTTAGTTAGTTTCGTCGATGACCAATCGTATTTTTAATATAATTCAAAAAAATGGAGGTAACACCAGATATTAAAATAGAAATAATAAAAAAGCAATCGTTAATTTCAACTTTATCCGTGTAAAACGAAAGTGACATTATAGAAATTTCGCAGTTTATCCTGCGTAAAATTATATTTTCGTTTTCTTTTATCGATAAATGTTATACTTATCTTTTGAAATTGGTGTGTATGCTTTCTTTATGTAATCCCGAAATGCTACCTAATACAAATTTTTCATTGGTATGGTATAATAATAAGAATTCGTTACAAAACACAGTGACTTCATAGAAATTTCGGCGAGTGTATACAGCCATGCATAACAGTGCAAGTACTCAGGTAAATTAGGGAATACACTCTCTCCGCCTACAACCGTATTTTCATCGAATTTTCTTACTGTTCTAGGTGTTACAAAAATTCTGCAATACGTATTCCCTATTTCAATATGGCAAGAAATCAATAATGGAAAGGAAGAAGTTCTCTACAAAATTGTTTGGACTGCACCTTTCGCTATGTAAATAGTTGTCTCTATGAAGGTAAACATATTTGTTATGGACATTGAGAATTTATATTGCTCGAGGCAATTTTTCCCCGAAAATATTTATATTTGGATATAGAACGGAGATGTTTGTTTATTTCTCGACACTAGTGAAAAAAATTGTTCGCACACATTGTTGTGATAAGACCATCTGTAAATACTGAGGACTTTCACACAATTGGTTCTAGTTTACTGTATATCACTTTTGCGTATACATTTCTATCCATAAATCATAGCTACATTTGTACATGTACGGTACAAACATTTAGACTGATTCTCTTGCTGCGATGTTTTTCGTGAGAATAAAAACATTGAAGAATTTTATTGTCAGCGGAAATTTACGTATTGGTCCAGAAGAGTTAAACGAGAAGCTATTTGCATTTGGCAGCTGTGAAATATTGTGCGGACCCAGTACATTGCAACGAAGTAATGTATGAAATGCAAATAGCGAAGTCTTTAATTTTTATTTTATGTAACACGAGGCTAAAGAAGGATATTATTCCCGGTGGAAATTTGTACTGGTGCAGATACGCTGTTCCTGTGAATAATTTTATTTTCCGCGAAATATAGCTGCAATTGGATTCCCGTTATAGGTTATTTTATGTAAATATAAACCGAACACATTCAGCATTTTGGAATGTTTCCGTACACTAAATTATGGAACGGTTTTGTTCTTAATCATTTTATTCGGTGTAAAACACGGTAGCCGTAAATTTTCAAAAATGTTGATTTTATCATTCCAAACGCCAGCTGTTACGGTAAACATTGTAAATTATATTATTCTCTAATTTTATTGAAAATGCAGAATGCAAGATTCGTTTAAAAAGTTTCTGTACAATATAACCTCTGTTATGGTGCCTAATATAATTCTGGCTGGAATAAAATACAACTGCAGTAAATTGCTCTAATGATCCTATTAAGTTGCCCACTGGACATCATGATTTTAATCAAGATAACAGAATATTAACCGTCGCCACACCGAAGAATTTGAAAATCAAGTGTCGCATTAATAACCGTGATATAATTATCGAGCAGAGCGCAGTAGTACGTGACAATTAACGAATCGGCGTAAATTATTCAGATATTTCATATGTAACTGGAAGCAGACGAAACCACTGAGTTGGTAATTAGATGACACGCGATGTAAATTTCAACGTGGCCCGGTGTGGCAAATGGTAATAGATTCGCTATATCATGGGTTGACACCATGAATGTAACCGCGACATCCAATTACATTAATTTTAAAGGAAAACAATTTCGACCGCGTCAACTCGCCGAATTGTCGTCAAAGTTTGACACACCATTAACGATATAGAAAGTTTTTCCATCAGTACTATGTACATACAAAATTCCGTTTCGAGAATAGAAAGAAAAAGTGACGACAAGAGCTGGTAGAAAATCGAGCCTCCGCGAAGCGGTGAAAGTTTAATAAACTTCGTTTCAAATTCGCGGAAGGAAACGAGACAAGACCAGGAAGCTTCGCCTTAATGAAATTCGCGAGTGTTGTACTGTTGCGAGTAAGTGCTGCACAATCTTTGTAATTACATCGCGGTTCAAGCGCCCAAATTATTCTAATTGGCAGCTACCGTAGTGAAACAACAAATATTACACGTTTATACCTGTTCCGGCAATATTGAAGTTAATCAATCAATCAATATAATTAACACGAAAATTCGGCGAATCGGCTGATACAGTGCCGAACAAAATGACAGGATATTTGATGTATTTGTATATTTCACAATACGCGATATATGTTCATATTACACGCCCTGTATATTAGATATGTCCTTCAATGTATCGATATAGAATTGCAAGTTTGTATCTTGTACACGAAAGAAATTGGAGAAAACATTGTAGACATGTATTGATTGTAGTCGAACAAAATGATAGGACGCATGTAATATTTTCTGTTATCATGTACTCTGGCAGTAATCTATCAGCAGTGGCGAGAAGTAGACGAGCAAATCTTTCATTTATCTACAACATTTGTTCCATGAAAGTTAAAATGGATCGAGGAAAACAATTAGACAAAAGTGAAACCGACCGAATTTTGTTATTACGGTCAAAAAATCAAATTATCACGGAAATTGCGAAGTTATTAAATGGAAGCCGTCACGTTGTGTATAACTTCTTAGAAAATCCGAAAATTTACGGAAGAATTAAAAACACTGTAGCATCGTAAATTCATCGCAACCGTCGCCGAGCTTGGAAATGTTGGAATCTCCAGGAAACGTATTTTTAGGGACCGAACGTGAGGCCTGCGTGGGCCATAAAGAATTTGGACCGTCGGGGAAGTCCGAAAGGTCCCGGGGAAAATCCGAAGGTCCCTGGGAAAGCTGAAGGGGACGGAAGGGCTCATCGGAATGTGCCGATGGGCGAGAAGACAGAGTTGTTTTCCGCGTCGAGCCGAGCGGTACTAGTTGTAACGAGTTGGAGCTGTGCTCACACATTTACCACGTGTATTTATCAATCCTATTAAACTGTTTTACTTCCCAATCTCGAACTTCAATTAATCCCCACAGTACTGGCAGACCTCGTGCTACAACAGAACGCGACAGACGGGCCATATTACGCGTAGCTTCTAATTACAAAGGAACTGCCAGAAAAATCGCTGAAGAAGCAGGTGTTTCAGCTAACGTAAGAACTGTGCGACGTATTCTCCAAAGCAGTAAACAAATTAAGCGAAAAAAACTAAAAAGAAAACCTCCTCTAAGCGAGCAACATAAAGAAGCTCGTTTAAAGTTGGCTCGCGATCATGTTTTGTGGAAAAAGAAGTGGAGAAATGTGATATCTAGCGATGAAAAGAAATTTAATTTGGACGGACCTGATGGCTGGAACTACTATTTCCACGATCTAATGAAAGAAGAACAATATTTAAAGCGTCGACGAATGGGTGGCGGAAGTGTCATGGTGTCGGCCGGTATTGGATATCGGGGAAAAACTGACATAAATTTTTTATCAGGCCGTGTAAACAGCACAAAATATCTTGAATTAATAGACGATCGGTTAAATAAGCACGCGACTCGTATTGCAGGCGGTACGTTTATTTGTCAACAGGATAATGCTGCGATACATACCGCAAGATGTGTTAAAACTTATTTCAGTTCTAAAAATGTGACATGCCTCGAGTTCAGCCGACCTTAATATTATTGAAAATGTATGGGCTGAACTTTCAAGAAACGTTTACGAGAATGGAAAACAATACAAAGATGTAACGGAATTGAAACAAAGTATTGTTACAAATGGGAGTCTCTTAAGGCAAGAACGTATTAAAAAATTGTTTAAATCAATTCCTAATCGCTTGGCGGATGTTATACAGCGAAAAGGTGGTTTTACTAAATATTAATTTGGAATTCAACAAAATACTTCTGTTCAAACAATTGTATTTTTTAATAATGTTCTATCATTTTGTTCGACTAAAATCAATACACGTCTACATTATTTTCTCTAATTTCTTCCGTGTACAAGATACAAACTTGCGATTCTATATGGACACTTTGAAGGACATATCTAATATACACGGCGTGTAACATGTGCATATATCCTATTGTGTTATATGAAATATACAAATACGTCAAATGTTCTATCATTTTCTTCGGTACTGTACGGCTGACCAAGCCCTGTCTATTCTACTTACGCTTCAAACTCATTTTTCTCGGACACCAGCCGCCGAAAAAAGAATTTTTATTATGATTTCGAAAATACCTTGTATCGCCTCCGCGTCGACAAAAATAATGAAACTAAGAACCGGTTTGATGCATTGCTTCACGGCGGGAACAGCGGAGCGATATTTCTTTCGCGAATCGAATTCGTTAGCTCAAGTTAATTCGCAGTGAGAAACTCTTGAAAGAGCAGCGTATTGCGCCCGACGCGATGCAATAAATTCTGAGTCCCTTCTCGTTCGGGGCGTTACATATTTCCAGAGTCGCCATTTTAAACATTGCATTAAACCTTTTGTTACAACGCAACGACCCCAGTTCTGTTTGCTTCTGCGTCCCCAACGTCCTCTGTCGGTTGGAACCGTTGTTTGCGACGCGTTGCAGCTCTCGGCGGCCTCGCAAAAAAAAATAAAAAAATTACAGAGATATACGACTTACATCGTAACGGCTTTCAGCTAGCTGAACAATGAGAGGCCGCGCTCCGTGAGGTTTATGCACGCTTTCGGGGATCGGGACGCGCGCGCGAGCGACCGAAATTGTTTTCGAAATGTGTGCCGCCCCGTGAAACCGGAATAGAGTTATGCGAACCAAGAATTTTCTATACGCTAAATGCGCCGAATATTTTCGGATTTTTTTGCTCCCGTTATTTATACAGCAGACCCACACGTACCACCGGGATATGGTTACACAGAATATGCATTTTTAGCGGAATTCGGAAAAATGCGGGGATTAGTTGGTGAAAATGTTAGGTGAATATGTAGGATGCAACAGTAACACATTCTGTTAGATCGAAACTAAGATGTAGTCACGGAAAAATATTTTGGAATGTTATGGTTATTCTATGTAACATTTTTAAGATGTTAAAATCAGATTAATTTTACTATGATACCATTTTTTTAAAGGAAATCATCACAATTTAACCCTTTGCGCTCGGAGCTATTTTAACTCGAAAATCAAACGTTTTTTCTGACCTACAATATTTTTATTCTGTATGATTTCTTAAATTTGATAGACATGAAATTGATGGGATATCTCATACAATACTTAAATGTTTAGTAATTGATCAGATACCGTCATATGTAATAATTTAAACAATATTTTAAATAATAGTGCAGCAATTTTTTGTGACGCCTCAGAAGCGCCACTCCAGTGCTAAGGGTTAAATATTGACAATTTTTCGAGAACTGGTAACATGGTGTTCACATGATTTTTTTTAATAGACTTACTTTCTCTCTTATTGGAAAGTCTACAACTTAATGTTCAGTGATCAAATCGAGTGTTGACAACTCCGGTGATTGAATGGTAGACAGCCTCGCCAAATATGTTCAGTAGAATGAGGGCAGAACCTACAAATACCATGGCAAGTGTTAGTCACACAAGTAGAATAGGTCGGAGTTTGGTCAGACACGTTAAAATGGAACTTCGAGGATTGGAATTGTTTGAAGCCGTGTAGAAGTCAATATTTGACTAGTTCGGGAACCTTCGGAACTACAATCGATCAATCATGGTCGTTTGTTATAAATTATACCACGACTTTGCCTTTCGCGAGTGTGATGAACCTAATCGACTTCGTGAAAATTTCGGGAGATTACTTGAAATTCTGGGCCGAAAATTTGCAAGAAATTGTGATTGTTCAGATCATGTTCAATTTACGTTTCTGAGCTATTGAACAACTGGAAACTTTTCTACTTACCAAGTCGACTTGTTTGTGTTCCAAATCGTTCGAAAATTTCAACATTTTAAAAAGGGACAATTTAAAAATCGTATCCTATAAAATCCATAATTCATAAATTTGATAATTTTCCAATCGAGCCAATATCGCAACAAGCATAAATATGGGAGGCGCGATAAACTCGTGAAACTAAATCCAATATTATCGTGAAAAAAACATGGCCACTGGGAATAAATGTCTGCATAACTTCGGCCCTAGTAAATTCCACCAAGGAAACTTTATTTTGTATCACGATTAATTGATCTTTACGTACGAAAATAATTGAGGAAGTACAACGTTCAACGAAATGGAAATCGATTCTAAAGAATGGTGCTTCCTGCCGTCCGTAAAATCTATCGTTGCTTGGTTAGAAATTGTATTTAGATCATTTATTTGTGAACTCGGTTTCAGAAAATTCTGTGACTCTCTACAATCCCGAAAGCATATCGAGTTGTCTGCGCGTTAGGAGCTTGAGTAACTGCTTCGAAGTGAGCTTGCAAGCCGAGGGAAGTTTGAACCGCGCCTCGCGACAATCGGAGCCGATCGAGCGTGCAGGAAAAATTCAATTGCTCTGGGCGCATAAACGTTAACCCGTGACACCATTAGCGACTGGATAAACCGATTAAGCTCTGGGAAAAAATGGAGGCGCCGCGCTAAAGAACACACACTGGAATATAAAAATTCCACGCCCGTTCAATTTCGGGAACATCGGAAATAAATTTCCGCGATGTGATAGCGCGACGCGTGGCGCAAATGAAACAAAATAACGGTGCGCATCAGTGTCCGTCAATTTGCGCCGGTTCCTTTTTCCACGTTTTGTCTCTCGACAATCCGTCACCGGAGAACGTCGTTCCAGCTGATCCGTCGCGAATGAGACGAAATTGAACGACGATAACGATGGAAGACGCGGGCCACCTTGTTCAAACGACCGACCGCAAGCTCGGACCCCACTGCGGCGTGTTCATTCACGTCTGCGCTGGAAAACGGCCAGCTTTCGTGTGCTATCATGTTATCCACGGTCGGCTATTAAATAGTTTCTAATCCCTGCGAGCCAGGCTTTCGTCGATTTTCTTTCACGTCGTGTGGTACACCAATTGTTTTAACTTCTTTAATAAAATCGTGTGGTGCAATATTTAGAAAATATCATCGTTTTAACACTAAACCTACCACCACCGGTCGAACGACCGTTTCCATAGTTTTTAGGTCGCAATTATTGAAATAATAAAAATTATTTTATAAGACATGAGTATATAAATAAATAAAATCAAACTTGTCTTTTATATAAGGATACATCTACCAGATACTTTTTAGGCTCGGTAAGTTTAGTGTTAAAAGTGGGCGAATATTACTGTGAGTCAAGGGAAGACAAGAAAATTTTAAATACAGATTGAAATTGATGATATAATTAGATAATACTGTTTATAGAACGACAAATGTCCAGAAAATGTACACAGGCACAAATCTGATTTACCCAGTACGAGAAGGGCGTTTGTTACAATATAAAAGAAACGGAGGTTCTTTTCAGGCGTATAGATCAAACAGTACCTGCAGCGAAACAAATAAAAACAGGTTGTTACAGAGCCGTATCTCCGAGAAATGCAGTCTAAAAAGTTTTTTTAATCAAACAAGTAGAACAGACCGTGCCGAGCCAGACAAAGACTACAAACGTTGCCATTGTTTGCTGAATAGAATGGAAGTGTCCTGGATGATCTAACAAGAGCTGACATCCTGTCCTTTAAGTGGAATAAGTACGTATCTGGTTACATGTAGCATGCTTGTGGATCCAGTCGTGATCCAGATGTAATCCATAACTGACGGAAACCAAACCCTGATGTCAGTTTAAGCATCGGCTTGCTCAAACATTATCTGTAACTTCCGTCAGAACTCGTGTATCTTGGTAATTCTATTCGTTTTTGACTTGAGAAATTCATTTCAAGATGGAAAACAAATTTCTGTTGTGCCAATATATGAACGTTACCTGCAACTTGATAATTTTTAATGCTACTGATCGTAGACTCGAGAAGCACAATTGAGAATGAAAATGTGCATTGCGTGGACGCTTCTGGTACAGTAAGTCAGTTTGCGAAACAGATATCTGGACCAATCGGACGTTACAATGACGATTGTTATCTGCAAATTGATAATTGTTAATGCTACAGATCGTAGACACGAGAAGCTCAATTGAAAATGAAAATGTGTATTACGTGAACGCTTCTGGTACATTAACTCAGTTTACGAAACAGATATGCGGGCAAATAGGACGTTACAATGACGATTGTTATCTGCAACTTGATCATTTTTAATACTACTGATCGTAGACTCGAGAAGCTAAATTGAGAATGAAAATGTGCATTGCGGGAACGCTTCTGGTAGAGTAACTCAGTTTGCGAAACAGATATCCGGACGAATGGGACGTTACAATGACGATTGTTATCTGCAACTTGATAATTTTTAATCCTACTGATCGTAGACTGAAGAAGGTCAATTGAGAATGAAAATGTGCATTGCGTGAACGCTTGTGGTAGAGTAACTCAGTTTACGAAACAAATATCCGGGCAAATGGGACGTTACAATGACGATCTGTTATCTGCAACTTGATCATTTTTAATGCTACTGATCGTAGACTGAAGAAGGTCAATTGAGAATGAAAATGTGCATTGCGTGAACGCTTGTGGTAGAGTAACTCAGTTTACGAAACAAATATCCGGGCAAATGGGACGTTACAATGACGATTTAATATCTGCAACTTGATAATTTTTAATGCTACTGATCGTAGACTCAAGAAGCTCAATTGAAAATGAAAATGTATATTGCAGGGACGCTTCTGGTACAGTTACTCAGTTTGCGAACCAGATATCCGGGCAAATGGGACGATACAATGACGATTGTTATCTTGATAATTTTGAATTCTATTGATCGTAGACTCGAGAAACTCAATTGAAAATGAAAATGTGTATTGCGTGAACGCTTCTGGTACAGTAAGTCAGTTTGCGAAACAGATATCCGGACGAATGGGACGTTACAATGACGATTGTTATCTGCAACTTGATAATTTTGAATGCTACTGATCGTAGACTCGAGAAACTCAATTGAAAATGAAAATATGTATTGCGTGAACGCTTCTGGCAGAGTAACTCAGTTTACGAAACAGATATCCGGGCAAATGTGACGTTACAATGACGATTGTTATCTGCAACTTGATAATTTTTAATGCTACTGATCGTAGACTCAAGAAGCTCAATTGAAAATGAAAATGTGCATTGCGGGAACGCTTGTGGTACATTAACTCAGTTTACGAAACAGATATCCGGGCAAATGGGACGTTACAATGACGATCTGTTATCTGTTATCTTGATAATTTTGAATTCTACTGATCGTAGACTCGAGAAACTCAATTGAGAATGAAAATGTGCTTTGCGTGAACGCTTCTGGTAGAATAACTCAGTTTACGAAACAGATATCCGGACAAATGGGACGTTACAATGACGATTGTTATCTGCAACTTGATAATTTTTAATGCTACTGATCGTAGACTCGAGAAGCTAAATTGAAAATGAAAATGTGCATTGCGTGAAATCTTCTGGTAGAATAACTCAGTTTTCGAAACAGATATCCGGGAAAATGGGACGTTACAATGACGATTTGTAAATCCCCGACTGTAATTGATACGCACCGGCTCAGGGCGAGATGTTTAGGAAATCTTGCATCAAGCGAGAATCATTGATGTCCGTCGTATGACCCACATTCTGTCCTATTGACCGTGTAACTCGCAGTATCGCCGACAAGTTGACGGAACCGTGGAACGTATACGCTGTAACGCCCGCGGAAAATTGGCCGAAAATAAAGCCACGGGTAACCAGCTTTCATTTTTATGTTTCTGAAACTTGAAATGCGTTCAACTCCAGAAAAGTGAGTTTTATATTGCGCTGTAAAATCTTTGATAAATTATTCTTGTCCCCGACTCGGTTGACTTTCATTTACATTCTCGCTTGCGCAGCGTCATTTTTGTTTAGCCCGTTTATTCGTTTCTCTTTCCCGAAGGAAAAGTTAGTATTATTTTTCGGCGATACTATTATCATGATGCTTTTCGGAACGAATGTCAACGAAGACGGGCAAGTGTTTTCGTTTCATTCCGAACTTTCTTTTAATTTCGTGCCTCCAAGAAACTTTGAGTTTCTTTTGAGGGATACAAATCTTTCGACTATCCCCGAGAATTTCCGGTACACATAGGAGGCACGGCAAAACATCGATCTGTCCGTTGCGGGACAAATCGACCCTCAATTACGAAAGTTTCCGTTTTACAAAGAAACTTCAATTTTCCGGCTGGCTTGGCGAATCCTTTTATGTATACGATACAGCTGGAACCGTTCCCCACTCTAATTGCAGGAATTAATTACAACCTCGCTAACATAACGAAACTTTATAGTCCCTTTTTGCCTTTCAAATTCCCAAATTCGTGGAACAGACCCTGCTCGGACACAATCAACTAAATACAATGTATCAAATCGTTCCGAACGGAAACGTTGAATGGGTCTATAATGCAGCAATTAGTGTAGAATTCTACCGCAGTATTCAACCGATGTTTTTATTATGCTGCCGTACATTCTAGATTTTGGAACAGTTTCAGGGCAGTATTTCAGGAATATTTGGGGCGATTACGTCGTTTTGCAAGAACATTTTGGCGTCCGGCTATAAAAGCGCTGCTAAATTAAAACTCAAAAATTGGATCCTCGTTACATCGTCACCGCATTCTGGGTCACTTTTAAAACTTTATGGCAGATATACCAAATTGCTCTGTCTTCAATTCGCGCGTAAACAATCTTCCATTTATTCGGATAATAAAGCTTTAACCACTTAACTGCGGAATTTAGTTTTAAAAATCCCCGACTGAGCGCGGAATTAAAATCAAGCAATGACAAGCATACACGTCGAACGCGGAGCAAATGGTCGTATTATAAATTCTACGCAAAACGAGGTAGGATTACATTTTTATTTGATAAAAAATTAACAATTCATTCTTGAAGTGGTTATTGTTATTGCATCGCAATAGAGTTCTGGATTGACGCGTAAACTCGCCGAACGCAGTTAACTGGTGAAATACGATTCGAAATCTTATTTAAAAGTTACGAAACATTTGAATAATTCTGAATAGAAGTAGGGGATTAGATGCAATCCAGCAGCTTGAAACGTGTTAAATTATACTCAAAGACTAGTTGAAACGTGTCAAGTGGATAGACTGACAGGGAACGTCTTCACGCAACTGTGTCTTTGAAACTGCGATCCATTTTGTTCGAAAGAGGCACGTTCGTTTCCGTAATTATAACACCGCGTAATCAAAGCGTGGATCTGCACTCGTAGATCTTCTTGAACCCAACACAGTGCTCCACGACTTAACATAATTATCGCTTCGATTCGCATGGAACCAAGACACCGATAGTTTCATAATAGGCTCAAAATACATACTTCGTGTTGAACTATTCATATTGAGCTGTTGCCGTAGATTAATTTCTGTTCTGCTGCAACGGGGATGAAATTTTTATTACCCAAAATGGAGCCGAATAATACATGAACTGGAGGAAAAATAAATTTTGAATTGCCTGCATCGATTGAATACGAACGAGTCTACGTTGCATACAGGTAGATAGCTTTAACGCCGGCGATGGCCAAATACTATTTTTATTCCGGCCATAAATATTTTATTGCGGCACAAAATGTTGTTACTTCGATAATACAATGCGGTGCTCCGTAATTTACGAAAGAGTCGGTTGTGCGATATTTCTGAAAGGAAATCGCGAATTATCAGTTCATTTTCGGTTTGTTACATGAGGTTTTTCATTTAACGAATATGGGACTATTTGATGTTCGAAAAAATTGTGAAAATTACTAGATACTCTTGAAACATACCGGGTGTTCACGCTATTGCTAGCCAACGTTTTTCTTGTAAATGTTAAATAATTTAAAAAAATGAAAGAGGCACAATGGCGTATGTGATTTTGTTTGTGTTTGTACTATTTTGTTAGATATGAACGTGACCTTCAATTTTTTAAATCGAATACTGTGTATTTTTTTATAACACACGAAAGCGTCTAGACGAATTCATCCGTATACTGCGCAATGACCTTCAAGGTCATGCAAGGTCAGAAATGAAAGAAATATTTTGAATATTTCATACCAATGTGTTTACAAGTGTTCCTTATTGCCGAGCTACCACACGCGGAAGCTACTTTTCGTAACGAAGTTGTTGGATTTTCTTCAAAACGTAAGAGGACTTCTAATTTTTTATCGTCAGAAAGAAGACATTTCCGATTGTGACACTTATTTAGGAAATACCCTGTTTCCTTCGAACGCTTTGCAAGCAAAACAAACTGATTTTCATTTGGTTGCACTCTGTCCGGATATTCTTCTAGGTATTTCAATTTACTTTGTCTTTTATTTCCATTGCACTGGTAATAAATGCTTGCCTTATCAGCTTTCTCGTCCACCGTATAACAACACATTACTATGCGACGTTATACTAATTTTTTTCGGAAGTAATATTGAAATTGTCTCGTCATAGAAGAATCTACAAGTAAACACTCTGATAGCGAATGACAACATCATCTGATTCGTATGAATAAGGAATACTTGTGAACACATTGGTATCAAATATTCAAAATATTTCTTCCATTTCTGACCTTACATGGCCTTGAAGGCCACCGTGCAGTATACGGATAAATTCGTTGTAAAAAAATATACAGTATTCGATTTAAAAAATTGAAGGTCACCTTCATACCTATGAAAATGGTACAAACACTAACAAAATCACATACGCCATTGTGTTGCGTATAAAAAACAGTTCTACTTTTTCCTCTTTCATGTTTTTCGAATATTTACTATTTACAAGAAAAACGCTGGCTAGTAATAGCGTGAACACCCTGTATGTTAACAAATCCAACCAATTTCGAATCGATATCTCCGCTAGTTTATTTTTAAAAAAATTCTTAAGAGTCATCCCTTTTTAAAGTAACAATACAGGAACAGTTAGAGAGAGAATCTAGGCCAGAACACGATCAAAACCGAGAAAACTGTTACCGTCGGTGACCCAATCATTCTCAGTCGTGCAAAATCAATTGGACGGGCGCGGAGAGCATCGATCCGTGTCTTCGACTTTAATTTGGACCTCGATTTTCATCTCCACTGCGAATCTTCCCGTGGCCATCATCTTGAGCGGCAACTTCGTCGTCGGCTTCCATTCGATAGGGAAATTATCATCAACTTGAACTTCGTCCTCGAACTCGGTCCACGGCAGCGAACGAACTAATGTTTCCAACGGCGAGGAAGATTTCGGCGATCACCAACTCGAACACGATCTTCCCGAAGAACAATTTCATCCTCGATCATGTTCCGCGTGTCGTTTTTCAGCGAACCGCCATTATCGTTCACTAGACTGCAACTTAAGAGAAGATCGGCGAAGGAATTGTTCGCGATCCGAAGCGGAAACGAGCGTTTCAAAGGCGGAAAGTTTCGCAACTCGAATCTCCAGGCTCTTGAGCCTTTTTCAGCGATGCTTGCGACGAGAACAAGGATTCGTAGAAGCCGCCTTGTTTCCTGCACCGATTGAAAAGACCGTCAACAAATTAATTCGCGAGACGAAGAGTCGCGTTAACGAACGCTACAAAAGCGATTCTATTATTCGCAGGAGACAGGTATGAAAGCGAAGAGTCTTCATCAGCCAGGATCCGCGTGATTGTTTTGACGAAAAAGACGGATTAAAATTGACCGAGACGCCAGGACTCCTTCGAATCGGTTCATCTCGTCCGCCGTCGATTCCTTTATTCGAGAATAAAGACCGCATCCAGATCTTCAAGCGACGGATGTAATAAAATCGTTAAGAAAAATAGAACGCCCGAGAAAAAATTTTATGGTTCCACTGACCTCGATAAAAGATGAGGAAGAGACCGCAAATCGACCTGCTTTTATGGCGTCTGACGATTCGACGGAAGAAAATGTGTATGTTAATGAGAGACGAAGTAGCAGTTTTCTTTTGCTTTCAGTGTCGAAAGATATTCTTATTCGAATCTACGTAAAATAGTCACTACTTAAATTTGCATCAAGATTCACAATTTATTTATAATTATTTACGAAAGCAAATATCAGTGTGGATACGAAGCGTCGCATTTCAACATTATTTGTAAATCAATAATTTTCACTGCACCGTCCACAACTCTCGCTAAAATATAAATGAATCCATCGGCGATGTTGTTAATTTTTGTTTTAATCCAGCAAATCGACGTTAAATCGCGTTCCATGTAATGGGAATGAACGAATTCTATTTCAGTATTTCATACAGATTGCAATCGTGTTGTAAAAAAGGTAAGTCGCCGAATCAAACGTTGATTTTATCCCAATTCGGTTGGACAAACTCAAATGTAATTCCGCGAGGAACACGTATAAAAATTAATAATCATTTTGTCTGGAAACGTTTGGTTAAAAACAACCACCACAGATTACAAATAAATTAAGTATTATTAAAATAAATACGAACGGACGACGGATTGATATTTGTTTAGCATACCGCCTTTGATGGTCACCAATGTACATTATTAACGATCAGTATTATTATGATCCGACGGTTGAAGGTATCAAAGAAAACATATTTATTGCACTCAGTTGGTGCTTAATCCGTGACACATAGTACCCGATAAAGTACGGTGACATTAAATTAAAACGAGAGGCTCCCAGAATACAAAATGCAAATCCATTTAAATAGCAAACGCAATTAATCCTCGCGTTAATTATTTTGGATGTTCGTGCAGATACGTAGCATCGAAAAATATTTGTCGCGTCGTGTATTTGAGGCGACATTCACGGGTGATGCGCGGATGGATTCCACTCAAGTTTGTAAGGTTTGAGCCCGGTTTGATCGCGGACGCGTCGACCCGCGAATGTCCTCGCACTTACTACTACCCCCCACATTAATATTGGGTAGCCGGTTCAATGGGTTAAGGCGATTACACAAGACAAGATCGGTTCGAATATAATGGAATACGTTAAAGAAGCGTTTCGTCCCGAAGCTGCTAGTGGACTCGTCGGTAAGGCTGATCTAGCAGGTCCTGCCTAGCGATTGCAATCCCGCGGGATTGATGCGGGATTTATTTCAATCCCGCGGGACTAAGGATTTAGTTCTTCAATCTAATATATATATTTAATAAAGATACCAATTTTACTTAATGAGATAATCATCTTTAATCATGGTAGTCAAAAATTATTAACAAAATACAAACAATATCTAAATCTACATAAATTTATATTAAAATAAATCTCCCTTTGGAAAACAAACTGTAATTGAAATATACATATACGTATATGCATTTGTGTATAGGCATTTCTTTTACATTCATTTTTATATTTACTCGAATTTTGTAAATATACTAATATTCCAGTTAAGTCGGTACGACGTTGTCGTATCCGTTTACGGAGTGCTGTGGCTAAATCAGTGCTAAGAAGAGTAGACTGTTTATCTAATTTTTCCAAAATAAATTTGAAAGTTGTTTCTGCGGTGGTCAGAGTTGAATCTCTTCTGCAGGTTACTTCAAGTCCCACCTTAATTGGTTCCACACATAACTTCAAGTCATTTCTTTTGGACCACTCTTCATCGGTGAAATATATTTCCGATTCTATATGTCGATCAAAGTCTTGCTTACGCATAATCTTAAGTTGTGAAATCGTTCCACCATACTCAGTAAACTATTCCAACGAGTCTTGCAATCTAAAATTAATTCCAGATTCTTTTCCAGTTCTTCTTGCACATACTTTTGCAAATAAATATCATTTTTTGTACAGATTTGCAGAAAACGTTAAATGTTAAACCATCTTTAGCAACCATTCGTGATACCATTGTCTCCATAGAATTTTCTTTAACGAAAAAGCAGTCAATTGTCTTGGCTCTTTTTGTTGGTATAACATTTTCGTAATTATCGACAACTTGTGGTTGGAGTGGCGCTTGTGATTCGTTACAAGAATTCGTTCTGAACAATGATACTTGTAATTGGGGTTTCTTTAATCCAATGCAATTTGGCAGTTTGAGCAGAATCACTTTTCACAAAATAATCCCAAAGAGTTCTACTGGTGTATTCTTTTTTACTGTCACACATCAATTCTTTACTGGACATTGTACTTGCACAATGCGAACTGTAATAATAGATCGACAAACAAATACGTGGCACGCTGTTTCACGGTTCTGCGCTCTTCGCTTTTCCCAGCGGCACGGCAACGGAAGAAGTGAAGGGCGCAGAACCGCGAAACAACGAATCATCGAAATAGTTCATCGTACGCGTCGTCATTCGCGAAATTTTGTTTATACGCATAGTCCCGTAAAATTTGCGGGATCCCGCATCACCTATTTGAGAAATGCGGGATCAAGAAATGACGCGGGATCCCGCGGGATTGCGGGATCCCACTTTGCGGGATTACAATCCCTAGTCCTGCCTTATACGCTAGCGCACGCGAGGGGTTTTCGATTAATAACGACGCGGAACTTAGCGCGTTTGTCCCGATCGCTGGACAATGAACTATCGCAACGTAAAGTCTCGAAAACTTGTCCTGTATGAATGACAAGACAACGGCCGGTGCGTTGTACTTGTCTAACCGAGGATTCAAAGATGGTGCTTGTCCGAAAGCCAAGATGTAACTGACGGAACTCGATTTCCTATTCGAACGCGACGAGGAAAAAGATATACCGATTGGTTCCGGCCGTACGTTGCATTTTACCAATCAGCATGCTTTTTCTGTTTATCCTTCTCGCTGTTCTGAAGGAGCGTTGGGAAGAAGGCGCGACGGTTCCCGGTAATTCGACACTGCCCGTGACGGTCCGGGTGGTCGTTCGAAAGGACCAATTCCATGGTATATTGTTGTTTAAGATATACATGTAAAGAAAGTATACCTTCTTTAGTTTTGAATTTGCCGCGCTTCTCATGCTCGGGACGATTAGGAGAAGAATTGAAGAGAGACAGATATAGCTATTACGCAATAGAGCACACGTGAAAAAGTATAAGGATAAAAAGTGATAAACAAGATTAGTAGAATAGACAGAGAAGGGATAATAGTAAACATTAATTGTCGTTTCTTTGTTTACAGGTAAGGTTGTAAATAGTGTAAATAACTGTGGTTAAATAATGAATAAAGACAAAATTTACTTTGTTTACAGAGAAACATATTTTCGTTTACTTCACCATCTCGAATAATAATTGTCTTATATACACATTCGAGACATTTGCCAGATATCTCGAATGGTCCCCGAATGACCCTAATTTAAATCTTCGAGGAAGATGTTTAGTCACGAACGAACTCTAAATATTGTTCAAAAGAAAGCTACGTATCGCGTTCCTGCGCGACGGAACATACCGATTGGTTCCGGCCGTACGTTGCATTTTACCAATCAGCATGCTTTTTCTGTTTATCCTTCTCGCTGTTCTGAAGGAGCGTTGGGAAGGAGGCGCGACGGTTCCCGGTAATATGACACTGCCCGTGACGTTCCGGGCGGTCGTTCGAAAGGACCAATTCCATGGTATATTGTTGTTTAAGATATACACATTCGAGACATTTGTCAGATATCTCGAATGGTCCCCGAATGACCCTAATTTAAATCTTCGAGGAAGATGTTTAGTCACGAACGAACTCTAAATATTGTTCAAAAGAAAGCTACGTATCGTGTTCCTGCGCGACGGAACATACCGATTGGTTCAATCAGCATGGTTTTTCTGTTTATCCTTCTCGCTGTTCTGAAGGAGCGTTGGGAAGGAGGCGCGACGGTTCCCGGTAATTCGACACTGCCCGCGACGGTCCGGGTGGTCGTTCAAAAGGACCGATTCCGTGGTACATTGTTCTTTAAAATATACGAATACGAGACATTTGCCAGATATCTCGAATGGCCCGCCGAATGACCCTAATTTACGTCATCTTCGAGGAAGATGTTTAGTCACGATCGTACCCTAAATATTGTTCCAACGAAACCTATGTGTCGTGTTCCTGCGCGACGGAACAATATTGTTCATTGCAAGTAGAAGGAAAAAGTTGGAACTCTTAGTTCAGTATCAATTCAATTTGTAAGCTAGGTAGTCAAGGTCATAAAACGACCCCATCTGCCTTGCACATTTCCTTTTAAGAAAAACCATCGAACCAGGTATAGCAGCAATCTCTCCGAAAAGCTATCACTCGTCTTTAATTTAGCCTTTTTGCAAATCCTAGGTCCGCATCTGGCGACCAGATTCGAGTCACCTTTTTTTTGGTATTATTGACCATGCCTTGTTCGGCTCAAGCGTCTTTTTAGATTTACGGCTCGCCATGTCTCTTGCTTGGGCCATGGGGATTTCCGCGTGGGTCACCTACAGGTATGACAGCCCTGCGAGTGAACACAGCGAGAAGCGATCATTTTTTCAACCAATCAGCTGAGACGACCGCTTCCCTCACCGTGGCTCATTTTTTAAAATCACGCCCTTTTGAAACACAGTTTTTTCCATCATATTCACCGGCAGTTCAGTTCATCTCTAGACTTCATACCTTGATCATCGCTTTTGACTATTTTGTAAATTCCATGGTTGTTAAATAAATTCAGAGTTTATGTTAAGAAGGTGCAAGTTCATTAAATAAACATCCTTTCCGTCCAATAGATGGTAAGGAATCGATTTAGTCGCGTTCTCACATAATTGAGTTGAAGATTTACGACCTTCAGTGACGTCATCCCACATCAACGACGGCGGAACGCGATCTTATCGAACAAATATTAACAATACAATTTAATCGCGCGACCAAGTGTAACATCGATGGGGTGTAGAATGCCCCAAAACTTGGGGATGCAAAACGGTTCATTGTTCGTTACGTTTGAATGGCGAAGTGTGTCCTCGAACAAGGAAAACAGGAAAATCATCGCAAATAAGTACTCACACAAAAAACATTAAATTTGTTCGCCCTTACGAAGCACAGTATTTTATCTCGACAAAAGTAAAATCCATTTCACCGAATCATCGAGAACAAAGCCCATAAGTTGTGGTAAAAGGTACCAAAGTTTCTTTCGAAGATTCTGATCACTCAGACATTCATACCGTGCCGAGGTCTACCGCAGAAGGAAAATCTTTTACTTCCAAGAAAAGTTTCGTATCGGCAGTAGTGAAATCCATTTTAGTAAGAATTCGAGGCATTTCCCGAACTTTTCACGGCTCCAGTCATCAAGGATCGATACTACTCCGCAAGCTGAACGCAGGCATCGAACAATACACCACTCACAGCCGAAGTAACTTGCCGGGAAACGTTCTTATTCCCGGTACCCGGTAAATCATCAAAAATTATCGCGTCCGAGGTTGGAATTGGAAACGTTAACTTTCCTAACGTGCGCTTTGGATAAAAGCCCGGAACTTTTCCAGCAGGCCATAAACAGATTAATTACAACGGGTGTTGGGTTAGGTCAGATGTGAAGTACAGGGGCGCCTTTTTACCAAAGAACCACGAGAAAGAGAGAGAGAGCCCGCGTCGGCAGGGGATTAATAAAAACCGGTCGATGGTTAGAAAGCCGTTTCAATTACGGTAAGTAGAGTCGGGCTAGTTTGAAAAAATTTTTAATATCCCGGTCCGCGGCCGCACTCATAATGTTGCAGTGTCGAGGGTCGGTTCCCACTGCCAGAGCACCTGAGTCATTGTCAGCGAGGGGGTCCTGCGCGAAAGTTCCTTTGCCAGCCGCGGAAATGCGTGAACGAGTTCACTTTATAACGCTTGTGCTTTGTGCCCGTAAATTAACTGCATCGCTGGAACGAAGTGGAGCGAAACTGTGGACTGTGACTGTTTGTGGTCGGACGAGTAGAATGCAGCAGGGAACTGTTCTAAGTAGAACCAGCATGCTTCAAAGTCAGTCAAAGTGAGTTATATCGTGATCAGACAAATCTAATTTAATCGTTTGTTAATTACAACTAACTGATACGAATGATTTTAAGACGGAAGCACCGTGCGATAGTTTTTAATGAATTATCATTGAAGAATTTGTTACGAAAGTAATCGAAACTGGGAAACTGGTTATGGTCCAGCCAGTACATTAGGTGCTCTCAAGTTTGCAGATAGTTTGAATAGAGAGAGTTTCTGGAAGGTGAGGTGGATCGAGATTAACTGCTGGTCTTGGAGGAGAATGGGGTCAGTGCCTGATCAGCTCCAAGACAACTATGTTAGCACGCCAATTATGTTAGAAATTATTCCCGACCATGGGAGTTCTGAATGAAATGTAATTTCTCAATTTTTTCCTTTCACCCTCTGTTTCTTCTCGTGAGACGTCTATAAAACCAATTTGTAGATATGTCGTTAACACAAGGTGTCTCGTTAGCGTTTATTCAGTGACTAAAAATAGCGACGTATATCACGTATATATTGCCTTTTTCCTCGCATTACGCGTTCGAGCACAGCAAGCCACTACAGAAGCCAGACCAGTTAAGTAATTAGCTAGATTAGCCACTGAGGAAGCTACTTCGTCTGCGGAGGGCTTACTTTATGCTCCGGTAATCGTTGATTAAGAAAATGTTCAAGAAAATTGCGTTTTACTTAGCAAAAAATCTCGGAATTTCAACGAGAATTTCAACGAGAATTTCAACGCGTTCCTATTCCTAATTACTTTTATTTCCACGAACCGAAAGAACTTGCGTTGGTTCTACAATCTTCGTAAGACCAATGCAAAGAGCTAGAAAATGAGCTTATGAATTCAAATTGCAAATAGATCCACAAAATTATGTCGCAAACGCACCGGAGAAATAAACTTTAGCCGGTTAAACAATTCCAGTTAATTGACCAACGCGGAAAGCAAACTTCCGAGCGGACTCATCCCAGCGTGCGTCGCTCTTTGAGCGCTCGCCGAGCGGCTTAAATTAATTTCGCGGACTACAGCACACGATCCAGGCGGCGTGGCAGACGGATCGAGAAATTCGCAAGCCGACAGTCTTGCGTAGGCGCATGCCATTTTTCCTCCCGTTTACGTGTTCCATATTCACGAGGCGGAGCTCTCGACTGCAAAGTGGCGAATCTATTAATCAAGTTTGCGATCGGACACGGCCGCCCGAATAAATTGGCAGCCGCGGCGAGACACCGCTTTGGGAAACGTGCCGATATAGAGTCTGCTATTTTTCATAAGCAGCCACAATCTACGTCACTGTTCTTATAGAAATGTCGTCCACTTTAATCTCGTTACAACCTCGGCAGAAACCGACCGGCAACTGATTTCGTTGCCAGTTGTTCCGCGTTGCAAATACGGCTTCAACTTTCCTCGCGCCCCGCTAACTTTTCTCTTTTCCCGGCTGTCAAACTGTCCCGACAGTCACCCGGCGAAATTTCACGACTTGTCGCCGACTTGCAACGGTTTACCCGTGGATCGCTCGGCGAGACGCGATTCCCGCTTTAAAACGGTATTAAAACTGTGTTCGCGGTAATTGCTCACTCCGCTTTGATGTCAGCCGCCGTTACCCACTCGTATACCACCGCTTCCAGACGCTGTTCGAGTCGGAAGTCCGCCGTGGTTCGGGGAATTAGCTTAATGATGAGGAGCGACCGTTATTCTGGATGTCTGATCATTCCTCGAGCCGTACTGCTAGGGAAGACTGTCGTTGACCTGGTCTAGTTCTGAAGTGGGGAATTCCGGCGTTTTCAATGATAGTTTGCAGGAATAATGGGGCTCAGGTGGAATATTATTGCATGAACTCTTCCATGGAGAATAGGAAACCCTTAGATTTTTATTGACAATTATATGTGTCTGCACAGGATCGTTTCGGACGGTAAACATTACTTTGCCCGACCATCGACCGACTTATACTACTTATACCTACTGTAGAAGGTTTTACGTTGTGTGTCGATGAAAAAAATTAAATAGGACTCACTTGAAGTATACAGGGTGTTTCATATAAAACAGGACACCTAAATATCTCCTCAATCTCTGATAATACAAAAAATGTTCCTAACGTAATCTAAATGGTTTCAAAAGACGAATCAGATGGAAGAATCGTTTTTTATGAATTGTAATTTTTTAATCGTTTTTTTCGTGGTCACTCGTGTTTTTTAAAATATATACACACATTTTTTGTTGTTGTGTTTTATTGCAAACATTATTGTGCATTCGTCCATGTTTAATAGCATGACCTTGAAATGACCGTGAACTCTAAAAGGACCCCGCACTAATCCTATGGAAAATCTATCCCGGTAAAATCAGTTGGATTTTTCATATGTTGTAGCTTTTATGATCTACCGAACAAAAGATGTAATGGGCACAAAGCTTTATAATAGACAGTTATCGAGTTATAATCGGTCAAACATGACAAATTCGAGCTGCCGAATACTCAAATCTCGGAAAGTATTTATTTTTTGGAAAAATGTTTGAAACAAAAATAGTAGGGTTTCACAAAATCTGTTAGGTGGTGTCATTATTTTTGAATTTTGAATTACCTTGAAAAGCTGAGTTCAAGTTCATGGTCGAATTTCTGTTACCGTTGAAATCTGAAATGTCGCTGAAAGTAAGTTCTGCATTAATTAGCAAATTTTAGTGTTCACGGTCATTTCAAGGTCGTGCTGTTAAACATGGACGAATGCACAATAATGTTTGCTATAACACACAACATCAAAAAATGTGTGTATACATGTAAAAAAACACGAGTGACATTGAAAAAACGATTACAAAATTACAATTTACAAAAAACCATTCTTCCATCTGATTCGCCTTTGGAACCATTTAAATTACGTTAGGAACATTTTTTGTATTTCCAGAGACAGAGAAGATATTTATGTGTCCTGTTTTAGACGAAACACCCTGTATAAATATATGTTATGTGTATTTCTTTTTAAATTTTTGCGAACGTCAACTGAAAAATCGAAAATAGAAGAAAGTTCGATGATCGAAATACGCGATCACTTCACATTTGTTCCGGTATCGAGGTTCACGAGTAGAAAGTTAACCAGGTAGTAAAAAGTTACGCGTAACGTGGTCGCCGGTGCAGTTGCATCGGGATGCGTTCCGCGTGGAAGGGTAGGAGGGAACTTTCGAACGCAGGAACACCGAGAACAGGTGCCACTGCAAACGACCGCGATTCCAATGTTTCGTTGCGAGATCGGTGCTTCAAACTTTCCTCTGCCAACCGGGACGATAACGAACTCCCTGACAGTTTTTATGCCCGCGCTGCTTCATGGGAGCTTCGAAAAATTTACCGAGGCCACAGAATGCCCTATGGAGCACAGTAAATAAACGGTGGAGTCAGAAACTGAATTGAGAACGTGGATGCTTAAATATCTCACGAGTTCTGTATAATTTGATTCGGGATTCAGGGGAAGAGGAAATGTTTAGCCGGATGTTACTTCGTAATGCGATTACAGGAGTATAGAGTTGATGCTTAGTCCATCGGTGCTCGATGCTAATTCAATTGGACTTCTTGCTCTTCTCAATTAACCTGACGCAGTTTACTTCTTTTCAGGCCAGACACTCCGAGCCAATCGAGTCGCTGCGTTCCTGATTGATCACCATTTCGTGTTAGTTTTAAACGCGATGCAAAGTTTACGCTGATTTACTTCATTTATTAGTTTTCCAAGTGCTATTTAATGCGCAAGCCAACGAATACATTCATCAACGACGAATTAAAAGATATAAATCACAATGCTCAGTCCAAAATGATTCCAAAATAATTGTCAAAGGTTACAATTTTTGTGAAAATTTTAATTCATATTTCGGATGTCATATAAAAGCCCAAATATTATTAGTGACATAAATTTTATTTATTAAACGGAATCCTATCGAATGTGTTTCAATGCCCGTTAAAACGTTCGCAGCAGGATATCTTAATTAATGTTTCATGCATTTGATGGAAATTGAAATATTCATTTAGAAGAAAAATTTTTACAAAAATCCTGCACTTCGGTGAAAAAATTTGTGGAATATTTAACAAGGAGAATTCATGAGATGAGACGAGACTTGAATTCTAGTAGTCGTAAGACAAGCTTCTAGCAGGAATTTCAATAAAAGGAATAATTAACTTGGCGCAAATTTTTCCGCTGGTTGACGTCGAAAAATAATTCGCGCGAATTTTCAAACGAACCCTGCGAAAGGAGGAATCCTGAATTAATTAAGTTTCCAAATCATTCTGGATAAAGAAAAGAACGTCGCGTATTGTAAAGGTCCATTCGAACAAAATTGTAGTTTGTTCCTCAGCCGAGCTGTTTTGCAATGGAAATTCTTGAGCGAAATTCTCCGAAGGGAGAGTCAACGTCAAAGATGTTGCAGGCAGAAATGTCTGTGATAAATTCGACCGTGTATCGCCCGCAGAATTAATGCAGAATCTGTTGAATGTTGTCGTACTTTACGAGCAACATATTGTGCAGATTGGGGTCGCGAAAGCTTCGAAATTTATTGAGAGATTTAACAATTTTATACTAATACAAATAATATTGCATCAATATCTCGTAACAGATTATTTCCTCTCTTAAACATTTCCAGAACGAATTGTTTCCATTACCTCGTATTTTCATTTTAAAATTATTGTGTTCAGCTCGAACAAAGAGCAGTTGAAACATAGATTTTAATATCGAAGGGATTGCCAAATGTTTGACAGTTTTTCGTACGATCTATATTAATTTAAAAGTTTATATGGTTGAATAACTGTTAAGATTAAATTTAAAGCAATTGCACTTGATGTTAAAGTAGATATTAAAAGGAAGATCTAGCTGTTAATCTAATATGCAATGTAACATTAAAATCGTTCAGAATTCAATATTTTATTAAATAGGATTTTGTGGAAAAAATATCGATAGTCTAATGCTTCGATACATTATTCCATTACTGCACGTCACTCGCTGCAAGAAATGAATTATCGTTGCACCGGGTGGTATATGAATGGATCGGGCCTGTCTAATTGATATCGATTGTCTCATAAATTATGCAGAAGAGATGCTGCATTATTTATTAAGTAAGGACGGTGTTCATGCAGGAAATGTGTCAAGTGTCTGGTAGAGAAGCACGGAAATTCCACGGTGTCTCGTACCGAAATTACTTTATTCCCAAGTGTTCGCGAGAATCGTTTCCAACTCAATGTTATTTATTACCTCTGTGTGCAAATTAAACGAAGCACATTTATTCGACGACAAACTACGTTTCTACATTAAAATGTCTCACCTGTAGAATTCCTTCTAGAATTCCCTTAGAAAATGTTGGCTCGTGCTTTACCAAAAAATACCAAAAAGTTTCGAGTATCTTCAATGATTATTATTTAATGTACAAATGATGTTTAATGTACAGCTTGCACAGGTGAAAAATTGCCACATTTCAAACGAATGGTGTACGAAACAGGCGCAATAATTATTCGAGAAGAATGGAATGCGTTCGCGATCGAAATGCAAATGGGAAGGATTAATTGTTGTAAAAAGATTTAAAGTCATTCAGAGACTTAAGCGCGGAGAGTTGGAGATTAATCATGCTAAAAATGAAATACAGTGGGCGAAGGTCAAATAAAAAGCAAACAATTCTGGTGCTAATGGCCTCGTTATTCTACCTTGTTGGGGAATTAATGATCGTTTAAGCTTGAAGGATTTTTATTACTGTATGCCCGACCTTTTTCCAGGGATCCGTGCTTCGACGAAGGTAGACGGTTTAAGATTAACACGTTCTCGCTTAGCAGGTCGTTCAAGTAACTCATTCTTTCTCCCACTCGCGCACACACCTTTCACCTATCTTAAATATCCCACGAGTTACCAGGTTACGTTCCTCTGCTTACAAATGTTTCGCACCACATTTTCGCCCCCGGCTACGGTAGAACGGTCTCGACCATTTTTCAGAACGAAAACTTGTCGGAAACGTTGCAACACTTTCGAAACAATTGGGCAATTCGGTGAAGCTAGTTTATAGTTCACCGTAGTATCCCGGTGATGTCATAAATCAACCGGTTTTATTGTTACCGATGAAACACTTCCGAGGAAAAAAAATTATCTGTAATACTGTAAATCACATACTTGCGTTTAATATGTGTAGCAGCGAATGTTGGTGAGGTGACAATTGAAAATAAGAATAACAAGAAGTGTGAAAAATTAGAATTGCACAAAGGCTTATACACGTGTCTGACAATTATCGTATCTTCTACTTGCAGATCGGACAAGAGTTTTTCTCGTGTGTCTGACCACAATGGAACATTCTACTTGCTGATAAGGCAACAGGAAATCTACAGAGAATATAACCGAACTGTAGATCAGTTCAATGAGTAGACTACTGTCAAGCATGTGATCTGTTAACTTCCAGTGCAAACGCATAAAATCCGCAATCTAAATCCAAGTATTCTGACAATTAAATTGCACCGGCAGGAAGACAGTGAACTCCGCAGCCTCTATCCACTCGCGTAACTCAGGACTCCATAAATACTGGAAGCAAGAGGGAAAAATTTATTGTCTCACCCTATTCCGAAGGAAATCGAACCAGAGAGACACCTCGGAGTGCCCTGCACGTTTGGCAAAATCCCAGTAGATTCATCTTCGAGAGATTCTTGATTTTTGCAGACGCTATTTCTCGCGATGGTGTTCGATGAGTGGCGAGAAGAGAATTAGGTTCGCGTCACGAGCTCATGGTCCTGGTTTGTCAATGGCAAACGCCACGTATTTATTAACGGACCCAGGTTCCGGTTGTTACGAGCGTCCATTAACTTTCAAACGAGAACCGGCACGAGTTCGCACGTTTTTCGAATACGTGGCCGGAAAATGAAATGCACAGGCACGCCGTTCTGGTATGCGAGTCACACGGGGACCTCTGTTAGGCTTGTCCCGGGTCCCGCCACCGAATCCTGGCTGCTGATGGATCTGCAGGACGCGTCATCGTTCCGAGGGAAATCAGGGATCAATGGCAATTAATTATCGGACCCCGCGAATTAAGTGGTGGGCTTTCGGGAACATTGTTCGACCCTGACTCAGTTTTACGGGTGAGAGAACAATGTTCGGCGACACCGCTGCGGCAAAGCGTAATATTCGTCTTTAAAATCTGGCATTAAGCATTTTTATCTTCTATATCACCGTAACACGTTGTTCATCGAATTTCAGAATAAAATACTTGATATTAAGAACGGAATGATTAATTTTTAATAGTCTCGAACAAAATAGTTCAATGATTATCAATGGATCTAATTTTTTAAGGGATATTTTCAATAAATTCTTCATGTTTTATTAGAAAATAAAAACATTTAATAAGTTTTTGTCGATCGAGCTTTAAAATGAGTTGAAATTCAATGCTGTACGATAGTTTAAAATATAACAGAGAATATCGTCGTTTTCTCGAAAATCGAAAATTGTCTGTTTGAAAAATTTTATGCGTCCAGTGCAAATTCGAATGAACATGTTACGTGGGAAGCTGGAACAAAATTTCGTCGAACTTATCTTCCTCGTTCGATACTGGAGTATCGTTAACAGAAATTGTCTTTTCCCAGGGCATGCGATAGCGAGCGTGTGAACTATAAAAAGGTTGACCCTCGCCCTGATACGCTCAAAATGTTTATTCCCGGTTCGTATGGGACTTGAAGATTTGAATGTAAAATCGACAGCGGCTCGGATCGTGGGAATTGTTTAAAATGCATGAAAATTTCATATCTCGCCTGCGCGATTCCCTGTTAACATCGCTACGTCCCGTCGGTCAGCTTGCAGGATAACTACAGTTAAAATTATAATTTCATCGATATACTGACACAACATGCTGCGAACATGCAATCCTTTGTTTGACTTTGTTGAAGTTTCTACCCTGGGTCAAGTTAATACTCATATTACAACGATTAATTTATGATAGTGGCCAATTGTGTGCTGTCTTGTATTTGCATATGATCCAAGTAAATGAAACGTACTTTGTTTCTGAAAACATGTGCAAGCCATTGTTCCTCCATCAGTCATGGTAAAAAATATCAAATTTAAT
>CM052187.1:4873164-4887089 GCA_028455805.1 Lasioglossum figueresi
TTTGTTTCAGCAAATATTTCTGTGAAACTTATAGTTTCAAAGATATCTGAGGTGCTAATAGTTACTGCCCCACCCTGTATAGGGTGTCCCGCGAAGATCAGCCGGCTGTATTTTCTAGAGGCGAGAACCGAGATACGCCGCGCCGCTCCAATAACTTCGCTGCGAAATTAAAACGAACCGCCTTCGCTTCGGATTCTCGTATCGCGGTGGACCCTGTCTTTCAAATTTTCTGCCACTTGTTGCTCAACATTTCTTACAAAAAAATTTATACGGGCTGTCTAAAACCGTCGTCCAAAATAGGGGCGGTTCCTGACATCACTTGAAGTGGCATTTTCATTTGCAAAAATGTTCGCTTCAGCATTGCTAAGGAGTTATTAATGAAAAACACGAGGGGAGAGTTCGGCGCGGCACGTTCCACTGAAGGTAGCGTTGGCGTCGAGCCGTGGTGAAGTTGTGAACAAGAGAAGCAGCAGAAATTGATTTAATTGAAACTCACTTGCTCCTTTTCAGCTCTGTACCATTCTCGTTCATTCTACCGTATGGAATATAATCTACTGCAAGATTTGACCATCCATCTTCAGACGTCCAGTAGATTTGCATAACTTCTCATCTTCTGAAATTTCTGTACACCATAACTTCCGATCGAAGGGGCAACTACTAGATGGCTCCGATATCGAAAACTTTTCTGCTGCTTCCCTTGATCGTGAATTTTCATTTGAAATTCTAATACCACCCCCGCGCCACGAATTTTACGCGGTCTTAAATGTTTCACCATCTCCTCGGTTACGTGTGGCCGCAGTATCCCAGATTTTCTGGCACGATGCGACGCGTTAACATTTTAAGAAGCTCCTGTGGTTGCTGAGATTATTTACCGCTCAGGCTACCGGAAGCTTATCAACACGTTGACGAGATTATAGTTCTAAAATTTATTAAATCACCGCAGGTGATCAATATGTTAATCCAACGATATTATTTAGTATTCAGAATGATTTCATGCGGCGATTGAATATTCAAAATTATTTAATGTGCCGAAATAATGAAGTATTGTAGATTATTTAATGTGACTAAATTATGTAGCGTGCTTGTTCAACATATCGGATTTTTAGTTTGTTGCGCAGATATTGGTGGATTTAATCGATGAATACAAATGAAGCTTGAGTTAACGTTTCTCAATCGAAACTATTAGTTCGGGAAAATTGCCAACACATTTTCATGCTGTTCATTATAATAACATTCAGAGAGCGTGGGTACTGTGATGTGTAATATTATAAATTTTAGTAAACTGCACACCATACAACACCTCGCCTGGAATCGCAAAATGTAGGAACGTTCAGAATCCAAGCTGGGGGGCAGTTGAATTAATTTGCCCTCGCAAACAAGAGTGGATATTGAATAATAAATTATCGTGATCTTGATACGGCCGTCGTAATCGTATCAGAACGACAAACATTCTCGTGAGATACAGCGAATTGAAATTTGTATAACTTCAAGAACCGCGTATGGAAGCGATTGAGGGTTATGCGGAAAATATTCATCGATTCTGCCGGTTTCACGGCAAACATGCGGAATAATGATCAGTAAAGGGTCAATAACTGTTCAGGGAAATAGAAGCGAGGAGGTGAAGTATCGGCCGCGTCCTGCGAACGACGTCCTTCGAGGATCCCATTATTTCCCTAACTTTCGATTCGGAAAAGACCGCGGCGAATTTCGTGACGTTTACTTCGCGATTCTTTTAACGAGGCCATTTGAATTTCATGAAGCCAAGACGGAAGAATACAATCACTCCAACAAATTTTTGTCGCGAATCCGACCGGCAGCTAACGAAGATAAACATCGCGAGGGGAATTTTAATTCTGCGGGAAATTCGGCGCACGAAGAAATCTTATCGGACTGCAATTATGTAAAGAGAAGGTTACTTGATACAGATCTAGGTTTTATTATTATTCAACGCACTTAAAATGCGAGATAGACGCTCATTGTAAAGTTAATGGGACGAACAATGTATCGCATCTACCAAAAAATAATGATCTCTTTTGCAAACATTTTTTACGAGATTTATATATATTCAAACTGAAGTAAAACATTGCAAATAGTAATGGAAAACATTACCAGAGCAGTTCCCAGTCGAAGAATAAAGCTTGTGAAAATTAATGTTGATTATTTTATCAACGGAAGAATGAATTTTTATATTTAATTTAATGTCGAAAGTATCGCATCTGTTTTCAAAATGTAATTGTTGTTTGTTGGAACTCCGGCGACTTAATTTCGGTTGTAACACTCATATTACGGTGCGCGGGCGTTCTTAATCTAGAATTGTGTCATCCATTATGTACGCCGCGGTCAAAGTGTTAATTGCACCGCGAATGAAATCGGTGTCCGCGCGAAATCGTATTTTAAATTCCAACGCTCCAATTTATTTTTGCCAGCTGATAATTCACGGACCAAGTAAAATTTAATATCGTCGTGTCCTCGTATTTCGGATATATTAATCATAAATTCTCTAAGCGTGTCGTCCTGTAGCCTGGCCGACCGAGAGATTGTTAAATTTATCCTCGCGAAAAGCAAAACACATGCGAATATATAATATATCCCGATAACGCTAATAACTAATAGGGTTTACGGGCTCTCCGCATCCGTTACATTGTAACCTCGCAAAAATTCCGTGATGCATTGGCGAAACTGCAGATTAATCGCCGATTTAGTCATCGAACGAGTGTCGTTGAAAACACTTCTCCCGAAAATGTATTCTCCTCGATCGCAGATGCTAGTTCTTTGCGAACAACTAAAGCGAATAAATAAAGATTGCCGTGACATGATATTTTCCATAATTTTTCTGCACTTTTACGCATAGACAACGAAAATTGGCGAGAAACTCTTTCGCTGATAAAATACCCAACGAAAAATATCATGGGAGAAACAAGAGCCGAGTAAAAAATTGAAATCCTTCGAATTTCTGACCGTGCCAGAAGCTTCAAAATTGCGAACGAGTTTCGCACCTGTGACATACCTGTGCCGCGTTGGATAAGAAATTTTCACGTCGATCTACATGGTGTAAAAAACCCACACGTACCATGCATGTCGCAAATATAAATTTGATCAAAAAATTGAAATTAAAAAATTTATTAAACTCAAGTGTGTCTTCACCGGTGGATCAGTCTGCGTGTTGAACTTTAATTTACGTGCTTCACGTTTGTACACCAGTTCCGTCAAGGGAAGCACCTGTGCAGTACACACATCCCACGATGCTGTCTCCCATCTGTTTGAGCAGACCTCGATCATCGAGCCGGATTCGTTACGAAGGAAACGTGGTTGAAAATGTCAGATGCAATTCTACAATCTGTAATTAAAAAAATGTTTCAGGGGAAAAATAAATATCTGCAAAATTTTTATCGGACAGAATCTGTTTTTGTATGACAGATGAAGATCATTCCTCAATAAGCTGGCGATAACTGTGGAATTCCGAAATTATTCCGAAATTGTTGTATACTAACGTCATTTCATTCTACATTCTACATGGATACTTGGCTTCCTGTTTCTACTATACAAACTCAGATTTCATCCTTGGCTCATCCTCAAACTCTGTCCATCCTCGACCTCTGTCCTTGCAACATCATATTCGACCCATTTGCTTGGAACACGTCATCTTCAAAACTCTGACCTAATCACCCTAGCCCTTACAATTCCTAAACCATCACCATTCAAGTTAGAACTAATATACAGTGTGTTTCGTGTAAAACAGAACACCTAAATATCTCCTCTATCTCTGACAATACAAAAAATGTTCCTAACGTAATCCAAATGGTTTCAAAAGACGAATCAGATGGAAGAATCGTTTTTTATAAATTGTAATTTTTTAATCGTTTTTTTCATGGTCACTCGTGTTTTTTTTACATATATACACACATTTTTTGTTGTTGTACGTTACAGCAAATATTATTGTGCATTCATCCATGTTTAATAGCACGACCTTGAAATGACCGTGAACTTTAAAATTTGCTAATTATTGCAGAACTTACTTTCAGCGACATTTCAGATTTCAACGGTAACAGAAACTCGACCATGTACTTGAACTTGTAAATAATCACATTTGTTACTGCAATAAATGTTCGAAACGATGTCCTTCCGTTGTGATACATTTCGTGAGGCGAAAAACGACAGATTGTACAGCTCTTTCGATGATTTCGGGTTTCGTATCAGCACATGCAGCAATTATTCGTTCCTTCATATTTTCTGGCGTCGAGGGCTAATCTTGATAAACCGTACCCTTTAATGTCCCCCATAAGAAAAAATCAAGTGGGGTGAGATCGGGTGAACGAGCCGGCCATGATACAGGTCCATTGCGTCCAATCCAACGATTTGGGAATTTTTCGTTGAGGACACGTGTTGCGATACGGGAAAAGTGTGCTGGACACCCATCGTGTTGATACCATAATACTAGACGGTCCCTAAATGGTACATCTTCTAATAAACTTGGTAGAATATGTTCTAAAAATTCAGCATACTTCTGCCCAGTTTGCGTGCCGTTGACAAAATACTATTATTTAGAATACCACACCAGACATTTATGGTCCATGGTCTCTGCTTATCGAGTTGTCTAAACCATCGTGGATTTTCAACCGATCAATAATGCATATTCTTGAGGTTCACCTGACCATGATTTGTAAAGGATGCTTCATCCGTAAACAATACTCGTTGGAAAAACATTTCATCGCTTCCATATTTCCGTAAACCCCATTGAGAAAAGTGTTTGGTTGTGGATTGGTTGTGTGTTTGGAGAAAAGTGGTTGTACCTCTTGGCGAAGAGATAAATGGAAAGGATGAAATTTTTGTGAACGAAGAATCCGGAATATGCTTGTCACGCTAATACCGGTTTCACGTCCAAGTTGCCTTATACCAACATGCGAGTTTCGATTAACTTTAGCGATGATATTGTTCACATTTGCTTCACGAGTAACAGTCTTACGTCTCGCACGAATGTTTCCGTTGACGCTACCAGTCTCGCAAAATGTTTTAGCAATATTTGCGTATGCAGAACGCGATGGACAAGAACGTTCTGAAAATCTATCTTTGTAAATTCGTATTGCTTCTCTTAGACACTCTCGAGCTTCACCGTAAATTAAAACCATTTGAATTTTCTCCTGTTCCGAATAACGCATTATGGATCGCTTGTCGATACACTGAGAAATCTAGCAGCGAGCAAACTCTTAAATAAATATCTCTCTATGTACACAGAGGAATGATACAATGCATTTATTTACAAGTTCGAGTTCATGGTCGAATTTCTGTTACCGTTGAAATCTGAAATGTCGCTGAAAGTAAGTTCTGCATTAAGTAGGAAATTTTGAAGTTCACGGTCATTTGAATGTCGTGCTATTAAACATGGATGAATTCACAATAATGTTTGCTATAACATACAACAACAAAAATGTGTGTATATATGTAAAAAAAACACTAGTGACTTTGCAAAAACTATTGTAGGATGCGGAGAATCTTCTAGAACTCTCCTGCGTATAAATGTATGTGTGTGTGTGAGCGCCGCGTGTATGTATGTGTGATCGTCAAGACAAATCGAAAACGTAAACAAACGATTGATTAATTTTCCAGAAAGTTCTATCGCGGAACATATAAATAGGACGCGTCCGCGATACGGGGACAGTTTCACGGTACCACAAACGCATGACAGAACTCATTAATACAATACGATACGAAACGTCACGATACGATATCTTACGATACGTTACGATACGATACGATACAATACGAATACGGACTACGAATACGAATTACGGTGACAGAATTGAATGTTTATTCGGTGTGTTGCATTGTGTCTTGTTAATTATATATTTATTCGGTGTGTTCCATTGTCTCTTGTTCCATGTTAATTGAAGTTGTGTTATTCTTTGTTGTTATTAATAAAGGATTAGTTACTTTAAACATTTCTATTCTTACACTATTAAAGAATTACAATTTATAAAAAACGATTCTTCCATCTGATTCGTCTTTTGAAACCATTTAGATTACGTTAGAAACATTTTTTGAATTTTCAGACATAGAGGAGATATTTAGGTGTCCTGTTTTAAACTAAACACCCTGTATAAACCTCCTTTTCCCTTTACATTCAGGTTATTCTTGCTCTCAGATTCTAATGTACCATATATTGTCAACGTGTTAACGATTAAACTCCGTTGTGCTTTATGAATAAAATACTAATTCGCGGAAGACAACACTGGACAGAATGCAGAAACAATTCAATTAAAATTCGAAACTATTGTTGCAACGATTGGTATGCATTTTTTCGTGGCGTACACACATATGTCTCGACACACGTAGCGCGCTCTACGCGATTCAAAGCACGCGTGAAACCTTGGGACGATATTGAATTTTCCCCGCTCATCCGTGACGAATTCCAAAGGAACATGTTACGTATTAATTCTTCCGAATTTCCATTTATTCGTGCACGCGCAAAAATATCTTGGACGTCCGACAAGCGTCGGAACCAATAACACCATGGCCAGATGGCGAACGATATATCTTTCCCCTTTATTTGTTCCCAGGCAAAAAACAACCAGCCTCCGCTGGCTGTTTCATAAAACTCGCCTAAACACGCGGAATTAAATAAGGATGCACAGGTGAAAATATTAAAAATCGCGATCTCCACTGTTCCCTTCGAAATAGATTTTGTTACACACTACCTGTCCAGTTAATTTCGCGAATAAGAGAGGGCAGAAAATTTTGTAGAAATCCGAAAAATCCGACACGATCGCTGTTCGGAAAAAAACTATTCCACTGTTCCCTCGATAGCCCAGAATCGCCAATTAACGTTACTTCGAGCGTAACACTTATTCCCCATTAGCCTCGCGAAATAATTCTCCGAAGCCGGGATATATTCGAGTGGAGTCCGGCGTTTGTTTGTGGCCGGTTGTAAAAAAAGAGATTTAGCTGGTGCAGGTCTGTTCGAAGGATTTGCGTAATCCCCGCTGTCTCGAATAAGTATCCCGCTGTTAAATAATTACCGGTAAACCGCCGGGTCGGTTAAGAATACCGCCGTGAAAGATTGAACGCGCGAACGAAACGGAACACAGCGTTTCCTTTCGACGGATTTGATTAATGAACGGTCCCGTAAATATCGGATCCTATTCAATCCCTGTTAATGTTGCATTTGTGTCCGCGCCAGCTGCTGCCGAGCCCTTTACATGCTGCCGGCGAGATTTCAATACGTAGAATATCCCCTCGATGATTCGTGTTACCGGGCTGAACCGGGCCGATCATGTTACTCCCGGCCCGAGCTAAATGCACAGAGTATCACTCAATGCGTGGCATTGTTAGCTAGGCTGCTGATCATGTTTCGCGTCGTCCTGTTAACGCGTTGACTATGCCGCCGGAACGCGAGCTTAAGCGAGTCCTTGCCGCTCTGTCCGTGAAATCAATTTTGACATAGCCAGTCGGCAACCCTTCAAAAAGTCGTAGACAACTGAAACAATCATTTTTAGTGTTTAAAAGACGATCTACAGTTTTGTCTGTCAAATCAAACTTTTCAGTCATTTATTAAAATCTTGAGAAATTCAACGTGGTCTGTCATTTAATGTTCGTTACACACTAGATTTACCGGCAATTAAAATATACCTATTCCTACCGAAACGAGTTAAAATGACTGATCTGTAGAAGGAATGCTTAGTTATAGTAATATTATATTTTTTGAATGAATACTCAATTATAATTTCATACAGTGTCATTTTAATGTTATTACGGTATAATAAAGAGTACAGTCAACGAATAGCGTAAGTAGTAATTCGAAATTTGATTTTAATTCTCAGTCAAACACTATGGTATACATACAGAATGACCGTATGATACAGCATCTATGTTACGTTACGTCGCAGTTATGTTTATGTTTATGTTTTGGCGCCAGATAAGACGTACGGCGCGATAACATTTCCTAACAAGAACATCGATAAATCTATCTACATATATAATTAACGGTTTCAGTTTTGGGAAACGGATTATAGAGTACTTTTCCACTTTGAGAAGTACAGTAAATCGTAGTACACTAAATGCAAAAAAATATCCCCTCCACTGCGTGAACCACTACTAATATCAAAACACAGTTCAAAGTCCCGCGCGTCCTCACAAATACCAAAATCTATTTATTATTACCTATTTTTTATGAAACTTTCACCAATATATTTGTGGAATTTTTCTAATTAAAATAGTACCAAATACGATATAATTTCAACTGTATTTAGTGGTTTAATTGACGGTGAAAGTTTCGGGAGCAAGGAAGGACAGCGTATAGGAAAGAAAGAGACGCGGAGAGTCGCAGTCGCTTTGGCCGCGCGCGGTCTCTTTTTACAAAGTTGTCCTTTTCTACGTTCGGCTCGGTCTTTGAAGCTCAAAAAAATAGTGTCCGTCAACGAACTTTGCAAACGAACCTCCCCGAGGCTTTTGCGACTATACAGGATTTACTGTACCAGTCGAAATGACTGGTATCGATATAAGTAGCCACGACACAAAATTATTTTGATTCTGTATAAATAAAACAAAAATAAAATTCGTTATATTACACCTTTAGTTATCGTTGTAAAAGTCATCACTGGACTGCGGATTTTATGCATTCGTGACAAAAATGGGTACGTACAATTTGAAACAGTGGACATGTTAAAAATATTTAAGGACATTATTGTATTAGTTTCAACTTAATAGGATAATTGAAAGAAGAGTGCAGTTTTTATTAGGCTCCTGTGTCCAGCAATCGACTCAAATATTTTTTACTTTGCATAAAGATCCGCAGTCTAGTCATCGCATGATTGCGAAAACGAAATGTAACATGAAGTAGGAATCAAAGAATGAAATTGTAAAACCAGTCATTTTTACTGGCGTGGTAGATCTAGTGTTAAACTTGCTGTAGCATAACAACGTGTGTGTTTTTGTGTGTTTTTATATAAATCTGCAATTTTCGAAATTGTTAGCACGCGTACTACAATATCGCGAGCGTTGAGACAATTGCTGAGGTTAGTTTGGATACCGAATGATAATTGTGAAATACATGGTGGTGCAGGAGATTGTGAGGCGACGTTCAACGTCTCGTCGAAAATGAAGAGAAATCGTACGGTTTCATTAGATTTTCATTTTAATTCCGGGCTCGTGGGAACCTTTGTGTAGCGCGTAAACTCGAGCTCGCAAAGTTACAGTTTTAATTAATTAATAAGCAGGTAGAAGTTGCTGAAGGCGGCTGTTCTTTAGGGAATGTTTCAACTGAAAGTAAAGCGTTGGAGCAGTATTATCGCTGTATTTCACGAGAACGAACAGCGAAGAAACTGTTGCTATCCGGCTGACTAAAATTTCTATTCTACCGAAATTTCAGGGAAACGTTATTATAATCTCTGAACACATGTTCTTGTCGTTAGCGTGTCCAGTGGAATTATATTTCCCTTCTGGACAAAAATATTTAATTTCGTTCTGATAATTAAACTCTTGATCTAACGTGATTATACAAATTTTGATAAGCAGATCTTGATAGGAACACAACTAGGAATCCACGCGAGGTCTCACACTATGTTCGAGAAGAACAGGTGACAGGTGGGGCTTAAGAAGCGGATAGAATGTCTTGATATCCACAGAACTTCCGTACGGTTTACACAGATGGAGCAAGCATCCGTGTACCGGAGCTTTCTCGTTTCGAAATTCATCCTCCGAATTGATGAGCTGCATTTTATCGTGTAAAAGTATATACGTTCTGGAACACATTTAATTTATAACGAATTTATACTGAAAATTAAAATATCGTTATTAGAATTACACTAAATTAGACTCATTTTCACAATATGCAACGCAAAGATATTTATAACAGCACAGCCATAAAAATGGTTAAAAAATTTACGGTTCTAATGAATATCACTCGAATTACTTTCCTCGTTCGCATTTGAAAATTGGGTATCGAAAGACAGAGGAGAAGTTGAATTCGCGCATGGACATTATCAGGCGCGACGCCAGAAGGCTATCTGGATTATTTACAATGCTTTAATACCACCGTAATGGTGGCGGCTCGTGGCAAAGGTTAATGTGTGCTTTCCTATGCGGACGCGGCAAATAATTAATAAAGCACGGCTCCGTGGCGCGCTAATTGAAATTTACCGACCGGGACATTTGGTTTTTCTGCCGAAAGCCTTGTCGTGTGTTCTCGTCAAATAAATGGGACTAGCGAACACAACCAGAGAAAACTATAAATGATATGATACGGCCTTGGAACGTCTCGCGAGAACTAATTGACGCATGCGTGTATCTCCGGACGACTGTCGCGTTCGAACATTCTAAAATTGCAATAATTAAAGAGGCACGGTGCCGTATGAATAAGAGAAAAATAATGCCGTTGCGTTATAATCATTGTGAGAAGGAAGTATGCTGAGACGGAGATCGTTGAGGGAAAACGTTTTACAGTGAGCATACGGTAATTTCAAAATTCCGCTTGTTTCGTTAACGCAGGCGAAATTCACGTGCGTTGCGTGGATGCATCCCAACTTTACGAGCGGCGGTCGTTATGACAGGAGTTACTTCGCTGCGATCCCAGCATGTAGGAAATTGAAGTTCGCTAACTGTGAGGTTGATTTATTTCCAGCAGTTTTCTTCCGGTTACTCATGTTACATTCATGCGTGCGTTAGTTTCCTCTATTTTCGCGGAAAAAATTCAATTTCAATGCCATTAACGACCAGGAACTTGAAAATTATTTCGCATACTCCTTTTACGTTAAACATTTCAACTTTTCCAGTTCTCTCGTCGCAATTCTTGCATTTGCTAAAAATAATTTCATTTATAGGTTGTATCAATGCATTTACTATTCACAATGTATACCTTGGTTCTTAGATCTGCGATTAGATTTTTCATTATAACGTATTTCTTAGTAATCCAAGATCGAGTTTCAATATCGATGTAAAACTTTATTTTGTACTAATTTTCCAGTAATATACAGGTCATTAAATTGGTTGTCGAGCTTGCTTTCAACTTGCGAGCTAGGAAAGCGAAGTTCATTAACGAAGAAATTATTTGCAATCCGTTCCGAACGTTTCTTACACGAGGTTTACTTATAACAGAAGGAAAAATGATCGCACTTAATTCGCAGAATTAACGAGCGCGGTTAAACCAGTCCTGTAACCGGTGTACAGCTTTTCTGTTCGTGCATTTGTGAATCAATAACGTGTAATCTTCATTAATTGGTTCACGGAAGACCGCTCGCCATTCACACGGCAACATGGGTAACAATAGCTGAAAATTTCGTGTGAATTTTGATTCCCAAAGATTTCTATACCGAATACCGAATAATGAATGTGGGTCAGCGATGTTTGGTCTACCACCACAAATAGAAATTACAGTTGCAGTTCACTGAAATCTATCTAAATTTGATCTATTGTCGATTCCTATCTGACATGTCTGGGGACTCGTTACATTCAGCTATTATTAATTTGTGGTTCGAATGTTGCTAGATGAAATTAGGGTTGCGTAACTGTAATTAAACATAGGACGGTGAATTGTCATAATTATCTACCGCATCCGGGTCAAGTTTCACTGTGTGATCGATTTCAAAAATATCCTTCCGATGTTCCGAATAATTGCCATGGTAGAGCAACGCGCAATTGTGTGTAATAATTAATAAGCTGGGGAACTGTTGATGAAAATCTCTTTAACGAGTTGTTTACGTCATAGCTCCGATCGCATGAAAGCCTGCATCTATGGCTACGTATGCGAACGGAAAAAGAGACACAGCGAACTGCTTTATTACTGTAATTTTGTCTCGCTGTCGTTCCAATTAATACCTCTTCTAACTATCTCATAAAGTATGATCAACATTCTTTCGCTCCTTCAGTGTGTAACATAGACTTTTATGGAAAAAAATTGTACAAAGTATCATTTCCTTGAAAGAGGTTTGCAATTAATGAGCTCTTCTTATTGATCGTAAAATTTGTATAAACTTAGAATAATTTTATCGGCGCTACACCACCTAGGACGAAACACCACCTTCCTGTTCCTCTAATAGAAAAACAATTCTATAGCGAACGTGGTCTTATGACGTAGCAGATTCAAATCCGAATCGAAAAACGTTTGAGTGTTACAAAATGGCTCTTTAGTGTAGAATTTGATCGAAACCTTAGCGCCGATAAAATTATTCTAAGTTTGCAATTAACGATCGTCACAAATTGAGACATTAGGTGCCCACGTCAGTATTCGAATCTCTTATTATCTAACGAGAATAATTGTGAAAATTATAGTTTCTGTATCAGCATCTGTATCTAATTGTAATCGTAGTGTATTTATTTTGTAATTATATGCTTGCGCCAACTTGTTTCATCTGTTTCGTTGTGGATATTCTATGCAATGTTGAATGTGTAAAAATAAAATATGATGTTCCGACGGTATATTCATGAAATATTTATTTCCAAGAAGATGCTGTATATTTGTTTTGAGTATATTCAAATGTGTAGGAAAATGAATTCTCTTTCTACCAAATTCTGTCTGCATCCTAGTGGAAGAGAACATCAGTGTCCAGACCATTCTGGCATCAAATATTCAAGAGTTACTGTCCGTCTTCCAACATCTGCTTCTACTTAGAATTTCATTGCACTTATTTCGTAATGTTGTTAGAATCCGCGTACAATCCAAGGTAACATTTAAATCACGAATATGAAAGTATTAACTTATTTTCTTAAATCTGTCACAAACGAATTGTTTCTAATCTAAAAAAGTTGTATGAACACAATTTCTCTCAACGCGATTTCTCGTGTTCTATCATTTAGACAGCAATGTCTGTGGCTGAGCATTGACAGCGAGCAGCTAGCTAGCTGCGAAACACAAAGAAACCAATCTCTGGCGTCAAAGGCGTGCAAAATCCTCGATGGTCGTCGTCGATCGCATCGTAGCTACGTGTTCCGGATCAAAACGCTAAGAAATTGCGAATCGGGGGAACGATAGAAGGACGGCAACAATCGGGCGTGTGCCGGGAATAGAGATGGTTGTTCTGGATTCGATAAGCATCGCAAACCCTACTCAAATAGCTGCGGCCGATACACGGTTACGAGCGGAATTGTAAGAACGAAAAAGATGCTGGTGGGGCACCGGTGATACGGTGGTTTGACCGCGTGATTTCGTGTTCGATCAGTGCTATTTTATCCGCTGCGCTCGTAGAAACGACCGGCCGGGATCGTGTACGCCGAGAAAGATGGTGAAACGTCGTGTACAGGTGTGAAAACCACTCTGCGTCCAGGGATTACTCTCATCGCCGAGGTGAGATCGAGATTGGATGGATCCTTTGATACGGCCATCACGATTCGCTTTCAGCAAACGATAATCTGCAGACGTCCGAAAACTTTGATTACTATCTTTTCATCTTAACGGGTTGTGCTTGATCCCGAGACCCATGAAAAGTGAATTTTACCGATTTTTCTCTTCCGCACTGCAAGAGTTCGCGACACAAATTTTTTCCTATTTCAAAGAGCTTATTTTGAAAAGTGCCTGACGATTCTTTTATTAGAAAATATTTGGAAATTGCGGGCTTGTGGGTGATCTACCAGAGAAACTGTCAAAACGTCTATTGCTGATTTTTCTCTTCGGCACTGCGAGAGCTCGAGACACAAATTTTTTCCTATTTCAAAGAGCTTATTTTGAAAAGTGCCTGACGATTCTTTTATTCGAAAATATTTGGAGATTGCGGACTTGTGGGTGATCTACTGAAACTGTCAAAACAACTATTGCTGATTTTTCTCTTCGGCACTGCGAGAGCTCACGACACAAATTTTTTCCTATTTCAAAGAGCTTATTTTGAAAAGTGTCTGACGATTCTTTCATTCGAAAATATTTGGAGATTGCGGACTTGTGGGTTATATACCAGAGAAACTGTCAAAACGACTATTGCTGATTTTTCTCTTCGGCACTGCGAGAG
>CM052187.1:4897032-4917850 GCA_028455805.1 Lasioglossum figueresi
TTTATTATTTATACTGTGTTATTTTTATCCCAAATTGATTAAAAACGAGGCTATTTATGAAATTCATTTGTCGGGGTCTCAGAGACCCCAGCTTCAGATTTTTGAAAAGAATTTTTATATGAATAAAATTAAATCTGTCTGTTTATTATTTATACTGTGTTATTTTTATCCCAAATTGATTAAAAACGAGGCTATTTATGAAATTCATTTGTCGGGGTCTCAGAGACCCCAGCTTCAGATTTTTGAAAAGAATTTTTATATGAATAAAATTAAATCTGTCTATTTATTATTTATACTGTGTTATTTTTATCCCAAATTGATTAAAAACTAGGCTATTTATGAAATTCATTTGTCGGGGTCTCAGAGACCCCAGCTTCAGATTTTTGAAAAGAATTTTTATATGAATAAAATTAAATCTGTCTGTTTATTATTTATACTGTGTTATTTTTATATCAAATTGATTAAAAACGAGGCTACTTATGAAATTCATTTGTCGGGGTCTCAGAGACCCCAGCTTCAGATTTTTGAAAAGAATTTTTATATGAATAAAATTAAATCTGTCTATTTATTATTTATACTGTGTTATTTTTTTATCCCAAATTGATTAAAAACGAGGCTATTTATGAAATTCATTTGTCGGGGTCTAAGAAACCACGCCTTACTATTTATGTGTCATTAGACCTTACCTTGCGAGGGTTAAAAGTGTCCGAACATTACTGCGAGTGACTGTAAGGGTCAAGAAAGTTCCACATACTTTTGAGAGGCAGTGTACGATAATACCTGACAGCGTCTCTCTGTTTCAGGATTAGCAACGATCAGCAGCCGGCGCAGAATTATGAAACGTTGCGGTGGTTGGTCTGGCTCTGTCGAAGCAATAACGTAGGATCATTATCGGGTCGTCGCTGAAAGTAACTCGAAACACTCGAGGACCATTTATAGATAAGCGGTCGTGGCAGAGATTGTCCGGTGTCGACAATCACGTTGGTAATATTTCAATATATTTCATGATGCGCCGAGGAACTCTCGTCGCAGCTCTCGACGACTGAAGCCGCGTTTCTACTATCGATCCCGACCCCCGGTGTACGCAAACACGATCGAGTTTTCGTCTGCTCGTGATCCACCGACTCGAGATCCGTGTCGAGAACCATGTCGCTCGATAAAACCGAGACCACGGGACAGTTCGTGAAAGTGCCGACGGAGAGCACCGGATATCAGCCATCCGAACGATGGAGGATCACCAGGAACGTGTTGGTCATCGGGATAGCATTCATGGTGAATTTCACGGCATTCATGGGAGCCACCAATCTTCAGAGCTCCATTAACGCGGACCAATCCCTCGGGACCTTCACCCTAGCCTCGATATACGGCAGCCTCATTTTTAGCAATATATTCTTCCCCACGCTAATTATAAGGTACAGTACCATCACTTTTATTTGCTTTCACGGCTATGTTTTGTTCACGGAAGAAATGGTTTTCTCTGCGACAATGCACACCACGAGAATTTCATATTTTTCGAATTTTCTACTCCTCCGTTTCTCTATTTTTCAAGATTTTTTATTTCATTATTCTTCTATATTTCTCTACCTCTTTATTTTCCTATTTTTCTGTGATCCAACTTTTCTATTTTTTTTAACTTTCAGGTCGTACAGTTTCCTTAGTTTTCTGTATTTTTCAGTTTCACAATTTCCGAAAAAGAGATTTTACCTTTCTAAGATTTCACCCCTTTCGTTTACCCAAAAATTGCGACAACGCCAAAAGCGTTGCCGAGCGAACGTCGCGCGAACAAATTGGCTAAACCGCGCGCTATTTTCCACGGAAGGTCAATAAAGTTTCCGTGCATATGAAGGAGGGCGCTTCTCCGGGTTTTTCCGGCAGCAGGGTGGAAAACCTTTGCGGACATCTAATTCTCGCGTAACAGATAATACAACGGAACGTTGACGACAGGGCACGCGCGGTGTGCGAGCAGTGGTATTTAAAACGCGCGGCGCGAAACGTAAAAGCGTCTTTCCGTTTCTCGTTTCGGCATTGTGCTCGAGAGCACACGTGACCTGTTTACGGTGAAAAGGGTCAAACGGTTGGAGAGCATTTACCTTTTGTATCTTTTAATCCACTACGTTACATTTTATTTAGGGCGCAAATAAAGCGGAAAGGGTTGGGGAGAGAAATGGAACAAGAGGGCGTCGCTCGACACAATCTCTTCTCGCCTCTTTCGCCGTTTAACAGGGTTGTAACAATCTTGACAGTACGCCGGAAAGGCCACCGGCACAACGGCAAGAATTTTCTTTCGGTGTTGCGAACCCAGGCTACGACACGTCAACCAATAAACTTTATTATTGAAGTTTATCGTCCGTGAAATTTTCAACTTGGCAATGGCTCTCGTAATCCGGCCTGCCATCGCTTCCGGTGATCGAAGCGTCTTGCACACGTTCGGCCGGATCTATTAACGTTCTGATGACCCCTTTCTCGGCCAATTCATATTTTTTAATGGAGCAATCTTAATGGATCCTAAATTATTATTGCACCATTTAAAAAAAATTAAATCGATAGGATCCTCTTCACTTTCTGAATACAATACAATTTTATTAATATTTATTCCCACGCACCTTTGCTTCGTTGGAGACGATACAACGCCGAAATTTCTACGATCCCATCTCTAATTATTTCTGCAATATTTTTTTAATATTGATTCCAGAAGACAACTCGCTCGACAAAATCGACCGTAAAACTCGCGGTTGGTTAATCGGTTTTCGTCGCTTCATTAAAACGACGATTCTACAATTGACTGGGGCGAACGTAGGTTTGTCCGGCATCCGCTTAACACTTAATTACATACGAAAATAGCGCTCGCGATCCATATTTATGGCCAACCAATAACAAGGTATATTATCGAGCTGAGTAATCCATAGGATTAAAGGCAGCCAATCCGCTTTGCGGAATATCGTCCACGGGACGATTCGTCTTCCGTTTACTCGTGAAATATTATTTTGACGCGCCGCGGCGGCGACGGCCTGACGTATCCGCTTGACAAGGGGCAAAAAGAAAAGGCGAAGAGAGTGACAGCGATAGAGAGAAAAAGAGAGAGATGGGAAGAGAAGAAAAAAAAAACGAAACTTTCTTGCAGACAAGTTTGCCGAGCGAGTGAAGTTCCAGGATACTCGGACCGTAAAAGCAATCTTATCTCGCGTTCTCTCGTTGCAGCTGGCTGGGTTGTAAATGGACGATATCCTTGTCCATCCTGACTTACGTGCCTTTTATGGCCGCTCAGTTTTACCCAAAATTCTACACCATGATACCGGCTGGCCTCCTGGTCGGCATTGGCGCGGGACCACTTTGGTGCGCAAAGTGCACTTACTTGACGGTCGCAGCCGAGGCTTATGCAACCTTGTCCGACGTGGCTGCGGATGTACTCGTTACGAGGTTCTTCGGGGTGTTCTTCATGTTTTACCAGATGGCGCAGGTCTGGGGCAACCTTATATCTTCGGCAGGTACGTGCGCCTTGGATTACTTCGCGAGGAACGTCGTTCCCCTGCGGATTAATTTAGTCACTCTCGTGTGGATGCAGACCCCGTTTTCGCAGCTCTGTGTCGAGTTAACACGATGGTCGAGAATTAACATTAACATAAGAACGACAACATTGTATTTATTCAGAGATTGTGCAATTCTTATTTCAATGTCAGCTTGAGTAAGGAAATATTTATAACTGTTACTAGACTGTGGAACTGAAGAAATGTTTGGTCTCTGTAAAATTAACACAAAGATTAAAAATTAACAATATCATAAAAATGACGAGATTGAATTTATTCAGAGATTGTGCAATTTTTATTTCAATGCCAGCTTGAGAAAGGAAATATTTATAAATGTTACTAGACTGCGGAACTGAAGAAATGTATGCTCTGTGAACACAATGATGAAAAATTACATCTAGACTGTGGAACTGAAGAAATGTTTGCTCTCTGTAAAGTTAATACAATGATCAAAAATTAACACTATCATAAAAATGACAAGATTGTATTTACTCAGAGTTTGTACAATTCATATTTCAATGCCAGCTTGAGTAAGGAAATTTTGCTCTGTGTAAAGTTAACACAATGTCCAAAAATTAACATTGTCATAAAAATGACAAGATTGTATTTATTCAGAGATTGTGCAATTTTTATTTCAATGGCAGCTTGAGTAAGGAAATTTTTATAACTGTTACTAGACTGTGGAAATGAAGAAATGTTTGCTCTCTGTAAAGTTAGCACAATGTTCAAAAATTAACATTATCGTAAAAATGACAAGATTGTATTTACTCAGAGTTTGCAAAATTCATATTTCAATGCCAGCTTGAGTAAGGAAATTTTGCTCTGTGTAAAGTTAACACAATGTCCAAAAATGAACATTATCATAAAAATGACAAGATTGTTTATTCAGAGATTGTACAATTTTTATTTCAATGCCAGCTTGAGAAAGGAAACTTTTATAACTGTTACTAGACTGTGTAACTGAAGAAATGTTTGATTTCTGTAAAGTTAACACAATGTTCAAAAATTAACATTATCATAAAAATGACAAGATTTTATTTATTCAGTGTTTGTGCAATTCTTATTTCAATGCCAGCTTGAGTAAAGAAATTTTTATAACTGTTACTAGGCTGTGGAACTGAAGAAATGTTTGCTCTATGTAAAGTTAACACAATGATCAAAAATTAACATTATCATAAAAATGACAAGATTATATTTATTCAGAGATTGTGCAATTTTTATTTCAAAGCCAGCTTGAGAATGGAAATTTTTATAACTGTTACTAGACTGTGGAACTGAAGAAATGTTTGCTCTCTGTAAAGTTAACACAATGATCAAAAATTAACACTATCATCAAAATGACAAGATTGTATGTATTCAGAGTTTGTGCAATTCTTGTTCGAATGTCAGCTTGAGTAAGTAAATCTGAAGAAATTTTTCATATTTATTTAGTTCGTGGCTCAAACGAATCTTGTTAATAACAATTATTAACCATTCATTTGTGCACTCCTTTATATTATCACATGCTGACGTCAACAAATGGTTTTTTTCCAAAAGCACGTAAGAAAACATTTTCACGTAATTTTACATAGTCGATTACAATCAGCAACCACTATGGTAATTATTGTATTAAATGAGCAATCAAACGAGACTTGCGATCTGAAACGTTCTTCCCCATTCTAATTAGCATGATTAGTAATCACTTGTTACGAATCATCGTATGACCAATACATTTTTTTGTTCTGTGATTTACAGTTCTGTTAGTTCAGAAATTCAAATAGATCGTGCCACGCCTGCTGCACTTCCTTATTTACTGTTATTTTCGCGAATTTGTTAACTTGAAGTTTGATTACGTAAAGTATAACGATATTGTTTCTACTACTATTTCTACTGTTTCTCAGTACTTCAATCAAAATCGACATAGGCAGAATGAAAATAAATTTTATTAACAAAATGATCTGAATACTGGAATTGCAAACTCACCGAATGAAAGGAGAGCAGCCAGAAAGTAGATCCAGCGTGGGTCTCTAATGATCCTCGCGGAATGCGCTATCGCAACCAGCAGTCTCGATCTCGCCAAGCCTTGCCTTCGTTATACTATAAAACTGATTGACAACTATTTTAACGAGACCTAATCAATCGTCTTAAACGACGTTGCGGATTACCATAAAACCGCACACTCGAGCTGTAGAAATCGTGAATGGCGGCGCAAAAGTAATTCCCGGATTCAGTCCTGAATCGACTTTAAATATCTGTGGAACTGTCGTGAGGTAAAAATTACGCAACGAGCGTGGGATATCGCGTTTGCGGAGTACGTGTCCTTCGATCAGCTCGCAGATTAAAAAAGACTGGGTAATTAATTAATTTTGTACGACGATGCAAGGACGCCGGGACGTTCCATTTCGTCCTATAAGCTTCTCGGTTGGTGGTTCCGATGAAAATTCAAAAGGAAGCGCTCGGCATTGTTTCCATTTCGTGGAATCGCATCGCAATCAAAGCTTTTATCCCCCAAGACGGGACGGGGAAGTCAGCGTGGATAGAAAGGAAAGGCAGTCGATGCCGGAAGCTTTAAGTGGCAAAAGCTAAAAGCGCCCCTGCTACCCTTTTTGCCAGCAGTTTTCGAGTGTACCGGCGGAGAGTAATTAAACTGACTTTGGTCTGGTTACTGACGACTCACTTTCACTCCGATAAAAGTTCTCCCGGGAGAAACTCGCTGTAATGCAATTCGTAGATATCGCCGGCAAGATGTTAAAGAGGCCCAAGCAGCGCCGGAAACATAACGGCGAATTTAAATCGCGAACTTCGCGCAAACGTTCCCAAAGATTTGCTGATACTAACGAGCTATGTAACGAAATGTTTGCGGAATCTATTCATTTGGTGGGCACGGAATACGCATATTGAAAAACGTGATCCGATACAGATATTCAAAGCTTCTCTCTATAAAAAGAGATTTTTATTCAGATTTTTTTTTGTCTTCTAAAAATGATTGAACGCATTCAGACATTTTCCATGGAAATATCTTTATAATTTCAAACAGTTTCAAACAAAATAAATAAAGCCATTTGGGTAGTGGTTATAAATATAGGTACGATGAAAGCATTACTTTTAAAATTATTTTTATAATCCCCCAGTCTTTTTGGGGGTTTAAACTTGCTACATGGAACGATAACACCAATTCTGCACAGCTCCTTCTAATAAAGTTAACAAATTAACGGCCCCTTTGCCTACAAAATTTCCTTCTCACAAAATTTAAACGATGATAGTACTTTTCATACATTTGGGCTCTACCGCCCAGTAAATGAAATGTTTCGATCAAGATTATTCACTGAATTAGGAGTATTGGAGGAATTAATGCGTATAAGCTGCTGCAGAATTTTCAATGAACTCGTTGGACGATGCATAGCGATGAAAATTTTAATCGTTCAATTGCTTCGTGATCTAACTGTTCGTACTTTTTCAGTCATTTATTATTCAAACTGCATTCAGAGATACACCAGTTCAAGAATTAAATCTTGATACATACTTGTGTCGTACATGTACAAATTAATTCATGACATAAATTACACATCTTAGACGTTCGTTATGTAAGAAAACATTTTAATAATTAGTCTTACAATTAGAATCAAAAATACGACTGCTCGACTTGTTCGACAATCCACGGTATTGTGTGTTCCAACTCCTTGTAATGGCAAATGAATGAAACAAACGACGAATGTAGCGACGAGAGGGTAGAAGAACCCTAAGTTTCCTTTTAGGGACAAGCGTATCGGTGTAAAAGTAACTTAGTCCCAGGGGAGCGTAGAATTTATTCACTCTCGGCTCGATCTCCGGAATTCGACGGTCCTGAAAGTTTTAATGTTTCCTAAGCGACGGCGCAGGGAACGGAGATATGCGAAATCGCAGCGACACTGGCCATTGTCGCGCTAAGTAGATAGAAAAGTATTGACGCCGATTCCGGAACGAAATTCCGGCTACTTATCGAGTTTCAGAAGTTTCCCGCGCTCTTCCGCCGTTCGATCGCCAGCTACTCGCGAACACAATGGACAACGGGTCAGTGGTTTTTCTTTGACGGCGAATTGGACACGGGAACAGGAAATTCCGCTGACACGAGTTTTCGTCTGTTTTCAAGAAATATTGACTTTTGTATTTAGAACTCGGACGTATCGACTGTTTTGCGATAGCTTTTCTGACGATCGGATGATGTGCATTAAAGACACCCCTTTGTTGTCGAGAGAAAACTTTTTCGAAGAAATAACGGTGCTTCGCAGTTTCTACACGTTAAACTGTATTTTATCGTCGACATAACTACATAACTGAACTGCGGATTTTATGCATTTACGACAAAAATTGGTGGTTGAAATGTAAAACAGTAAACAGATTTAGACAATTTCAGAACATCGATGTATTAGTTGCAGGTTTCGAACGTTATTAAAGAATGAGAGAAATTATTACTTGGTCCTCGTTTGTCGCAGACGATGCAAACAATTTTTATTTTCTATAAAGTTCCAAGGTCTAGTTCTAACATAAATGCTTTCAGTTATATCTAGTATCAACTTGTTTATTAATCCGCCGTTAGTTAGATGGGGTCTCACAGACCCAGAGATTTTAGATTAATTGTAACATTTAACACTAGGTTTACGGGACCTGTCAAAATAACGGGTTCTAATATTCTCAATTTGCAATTATTAAGATGGTAAAAATGCTACCACGAGGAATTATTTACCAAATTTATTTCTTTGGGTATATACTATTGCAAAAATGGCCAAAAATTTGGATAGACACATGCTTGTTATGTTTATCAAATAATGTGAAATAGTTATTTCTACAGCTCCGTAAACCTAGTGTTAAAAATTTAGTTTCGCGGATCTGCGTTTTTACTCTGAAAAATGACAAGCCTTTTAAGCAATACCTAATCTTCTATTCATGAAAAAGGTATTTGTTTCTATAATACAATATATTATTTCGGTTGGGTTTCTCAGACCCCAGAGATTTTAGATCGATTGTAACATTGTAACAACGCGTGACAGCGAGTCGGGCCTGAGTGTATTTAACACTAGGTTTACGGGACCCGTCAAAATGACAGGTTCTAATATTCTCAATTTGCAATTATTAAGATGGTAAAAATGCTTCCCTGAGGAATTATTTACCAAATTTATTTCTTTGGGTATACAGGGTGTCTCACCCCATTTTGACATCTTGATTTCTTCGTCGCTGTTAGTCCTACCGAAAAAATGTATCAGACAAGTATTGAATGGTGCCGAGTGTGGCATAATTTGGTGTAATAGGTCAATAACAGGTAATATCAAGGTCAACTTCGTTTTTTTAAATGGAATTATAGACTTTTTAATATAATACATCAATCGATGCAGTTGGACATTCTTTATAAAATAGTATTAACCTATTTATGTTGAAAATTAATCGTTTAGGAGTTATTTCGATTTAAATAATTCTAAGATATCATTACTGTCGCACTAACAATAAGACGTTCGTTTTTATATTTTACAGTTAAACGACATTAATCATACGTAAAATTATTTAAATCGAAATATCTCCTACACGACTAATTTTTCAACATAAATAGGTTAATAGCTTTTTATAAAGTATGTCCAACTTTATCGATTGATGTATTAAAAAGTATATAATTCCTTTTAAAAAACAAAGTTGACCTTCATATGACCTGAACGCGTTCACGCACTAACAAACTAATAACACCAAACCATGCCCCACACAGCACCATTTAATTCTTATCTGAAAGATTTTTCGGTAGGACTAACAGTAGCGGAGAAATCCAGATGTCAAAATCGGGTGAGACACCCTGTATACTATTGGAAAAATGGCCAAAAATTTGGATAGACACATGCTTGTTATGTTTATCAAATAATGTGAAATAGTTATTTCTACAGCTCCGTAAACCTAGTGTTAAAAATTTAATTTCACAGATCTGCGTTTTTACTCTGAAAAATGGGAAGCCTCTTATGCAATACCTAATCTTCTATTCATGAAAAAGGTATTCATTTCTGTAATACAATATATTATTTCGGTGGGGTCTCACAGACCCCAGCTTACCACTTTCGATACATTTTCCCAACGTACCAACGCCGGGTTAGAATGATTTTTCGTTGAATTGAAAGGGTGAATAAATAAATATTATTGTTTATAGTTTTGTCTTACGGAATGGACGCACTGCCACCGAACATAACGCTGAACAGCAGCGTGGTAGCGGAAGCATGCGGTGCGAACTTCTGCGGCGCAACTTCCGGCGACGTCGAGAGTCCGAAGCTGGAAAGGCCTCCCGAGGAAAGGATTCACCTAATCTCCGGCATTTATTTATGCTGCATGGTGGTCGCATCCTTAATCGTCGCGTTCGGCGTCGATACGCTCTCCAGGTAGAATCGATCATTACACGCTAAACCGCGCAATTCGACGCAACCCCGACGGCTTAATAAAATGACGGCACTCGCGGCTTAACTAACCATTGTTGTTGCCGAAGTTAGTCAGACCGGTATTAACTCGCGCTCGTAAATTACGAAACTGTTGCGATTTATGGCCGTTGCTCGTAGTGAGGCACTAGAACGCTGATTTTATGGATTCATAACATTATAACTGGTCCGGACTGTTGTAAAACGCTGGACAACCGGCGGACGAAGTATTTTCGAATACGGGGGATGGAATTTTAATGGACCAAGCTGCGTGTCCGGTCGCCCTAATTTCGGAGATCTGTCTTTTCAACCGATTTTCATTATTTACTGGGAGTTTGTTGTCGCTTTCTGCCAGACTGAACATTTCTGTGTCGATTTTCTCATTACGTTCTATTGACGACAGGAGCCAAATAGCCTTTCCTCCTTTAATAATTGCAAGAGAAAATAGTATGTTCTTCATGAAGATTGTATATTCTCAGACTCGTTTAAGCGGTGGTTTTTACACAATAATATCGTTAAAAAATGGAATGACAGATCGAGAGAGTAGAGGATTTCAGCTTAAACACGAATCCAGGTTCATTGCTGTGCCATTTTTCCAGCGAAATGATCGTGGTTTAAAAATCGAGAGTCCACTGTACGTTCATTTCTTTGATGTCCGAGGTTGTTTCATCTTCCTCTTAAAAAATAGTTAGGAAACGTGAATTAATTTCCTCCAACTAATGTACACGCTCGAGTATACTAATCAATCGAATCCGTCAGTCGAGCGACCCGACGATTTTAATCCGAGGCTGAAAGCTGTCGAAGCCCGGAAAAATGGCCAGAAAATGCACGTAATCGCGAACAGCATGGAGGATCTGTACGTTTCATCTGGCATCGCTTAGAGCTCGTCTATAAATCGCTCGAGGAAAATGATTACGCATGCGTCACCCGAATATTCGATTCCCTTAGAAATCCACGTTATGAAAATCAGCCTCATCAAAGAAATATTGGAAATCGATACACGCGACGCACGTATGGAATTTCAGCGCACCGAAACTCGCGGGCGAATTCAATATGGAGGCTTTAAGTTTCGTCCAGAATGCGCCGAACTATTACGTCATCATTAGACTGCGGATGTTTATGCAATTTGCAATTATCGTAGCCGAGTTTTAAGAAACTCGAATCAAACGAAAACTTATTTTCCGCGGCCTTAGCGCTTTAAGATCTGAAATAAATGAAAAACTCGTACTCTAAATTCTGTTGTATTTTATATCCTAGCATCTTTCGAATATTTTCAAAAGCTTCTATTGCATTGAGATCCGCAGTTAGTCATCATAAACAGCAAACATCAAATCAAATTCCGTCAACTTCGTTGCGTTGAAATCATTTTTGGGGCCGCTGTATTCATGTACACTCATACACGAAAGTATTCGAACGCTTACAATTCTGACATTCAACTAATGAGATATGTATGTTGGATTAAAGCATTTGATGTGATATTCCACGTATAGCAAGGGATGAGTCTCAAGACTGCATACACGAAGTTAGAAAATAATTTAACAATATATACCGTTTTTGCGATACATATATTGTAAACACGTGCCAGACGTGGCACGCAAAAGTACTCGAACTTTGGACAACTAAGAATTTCCGACGCTAATAGAACGTAGACAAACAATTTCCAGCGCTCACAGAATGAAAACAAGCATTGCTTAGTTCGCTAGCAGTCTGTCCAGGCGAAACAGTGTTAAAAATTTCTGTCACAATTTTCATTATAAACGCTATAACAAAATGAATCGCAAGAAATCCGAAACAAGCAAGTGAATCAGAGAATTAATAACAAAATGGTATAAGGAAGGCAAATCGTTAAGTGAAATTTCAAAACTTGTAAACAGAAGTAAGTCCACGATTCATTATATTGTGAAGAAATTTAATACGCCAGGTAACATTGCTGATAAGCCCCGTTATGGACGTCCAGAAAAGCTGACTGAAAGAGAAGAGAAAACGATCATACGAAAAATCAGACAAGATCCTTTTATTTCTGGATCACAATTGGCATCGATGATGGCTACACAGTTCCAGAAAGAAACGCAGTCCCGAGTTGTGTCGTCGATTATTAAGAAATAATGGTTTACATGCACGAGTTCCAAGACGAAAACCATTTATTAGCGAGAAAAATAAAATTTCGCGTTTACAATTCGCCGAAAAATTTATTTATAAAAGTAATTCGTTCTGGGATACGTTATTATTCTCTGATGAGAGTAAATCAACGTTTTTGGTAGTGATGGAGGTAAAAAAGTTTGGAAGAAACAAAACACAGAATTGGAATCGCGAAATCTACTGCCGACTATTAAACATAACGATGGATGTGTATGAGCTTTTTGGGGCTGTATGGCATCCAGTGAAGTGGGAAACCTCGTGTTCATTGACGGAATAATGGACGAAACAAAGTACTTAAAAACTTTGCAGGAAAACCTAAAAGACAGTGTATTCGAATACTTTCGTGTACGAGTGTGCACACAACAATATTTCCCATTTGTAATTCAACAATCGTGTCAAAAATTATTTGAAGCCAGTGTTCGCGATCAATCCTCGATTTGCGAAAAGATCCTCCGCCGACAGATCGTTCAGAGATTGTTCATAGATTGTTCAGAGATTGTTCCTCTTGGAATAATCGCGACTTGAATCGCGACGATAATTGCAACGATTAATTCCGAACGGAGACGTGCGTGCGTGTATGTATTTGCATAAAGGATGCATCCGAGTGACTTGCTCACTGTGCTGCAGGTACAATAGAGGCAGATCTGGTTCAGCGACAGGATTGTCGGGCGTCAAACTGCTGGCCGTGACGTTGAAACTGTTGAAGGAGAAAAGCCAGCTCCTGATACTGCCGATTATTATTTTCATCGGGGCTGAACAAGCGTTCCTGTTCGCCGATTACAACGCTGTTAGTGACTTTCCTCCTTTTGTAATTCACGTTAATGTTTGGAAAAATGATAAGCATTGCGAAACTGCTTCTCTGTTCCGAATTAGGTTGCCGCGTTGAATTTAAAGTTAAAATCCATAGAGGTAAAAAAAAGCGTGAAATATTGTTCTTTGTGTACGCTGAATATTATCTTTCTGGATCCGTTGCATCGGTATAGTAAATTACATTATCCTAGCATGTTCCGCTGAAATTTTCCAGTGGAGGAGTGATTTCAATGCTGTCGCTCCTGATTGATTGACTCTGGTTTCAGTCGTTTGTATCCTGCGCCTGGGGAATTAGCAACATCGGATACGTGATGATCTGCTTCGGCGTGACGAACGCTATAGCTGCACTAGGGGCGGGATCCATAATGAAATTAACGGGGAGGAAGGCCTTAATGGTATTCGCCTTCTGTCTTCACGTGGGAATTCTAGTCTTCCTGTTGCGCTGGAAACCAACGCCTGATCAAAGCTCAATGTTCTTCCTGATGTCTGGATTATGGGGCCTTTGTGACGCTATGTGGCTGGTTCAAGTAAACGGTACGAGCTCCGTCATCTTGTCAATTCTAAGGGAAGTTGTTTCATTGTCTTATTACCATTCGGATTTTCTGAAAAGAGTAACAGCATCGGTTAGAAAAGTAACATTTCAATTGAACTACTGATGATACGAAATATTCAATTTCCTATCCCATCGACTATAGAATAGAAAGCTATCAGTTTCGTGTCCGGGCAATTACGAATCCGGGCATATGACTGGTGTGTACTGATCCATACTACTGTACCAGCAATGAAGCAACGTCTGTGTTACTGCCAGCTACAGCAGTTAAGACAGTTCTCTTCCTGATCTGCAGGCAGTAAGAGAACGTAAAGCGTCCTCCATTGTTTACTGACGATAGTACATTCGATACTGACTGTTGGTACAGCGTACCAGCAGTTGGAAAAGTAAAATTGTCCGTGTTCAATTGGTGGTGCATATTCTTTTCGACTAAAAAACAAATTGGTTTGTTTAAATATATAATAGAATTATCATTTCTTCCTTCGTGTACAAAGGCGTTTCAGTTCGTCATTTGTTTCTCATATGACATCCGTACACATTCAAGTAAAATATTGTTTAATATTAACAGCGAATATTAACAGCGAATATTAACAGCTAAATATGTCTGTAATCATCCCAGAATTGAATGCGGAGATTATTTAGGTATCTCTCTAAAATTTCCTGTGCTCCATTCTCAGCTCTATCCGGTATCCTATTCCCTGGGAAAGAGGAAGCAGCGTTCTCAAACTTCCGGCTATGGGAATCAACAGGATCCGTGATCACGTACGCGTACAGTCCCTATCTCTGCACTCAAACGAAATTATACGTGCTGATGGGAATCCTCTGCCTCGGAATGATCGGCTATGGTGCCATCGAATGGTCCGGAAAAGCCGATAGAAGGACCCCAGTGCCGAAACCTGATTTCCAGTTGGTGGCGAATGGGGACGCAAACGATACAACGAAACTTTGATACAACGAAACTTTGACGCAACATCCGTCGCCCTCGCAACACATTGTAAACGAATGTACGAAGTCTCGAAGTGCTAATGTTGAATTTTGAAACTTGCGCGAGTCTTGTGACAGGAAGCTTAGAGTGTCTATAAAGTCTTGAAAAATATATATAGGTAGCAAACTATGTTTTTAATCACCTAAGAAATTAATAGGGGAACATCACTTTGAGATACTTCAAAACAGGTTTCCTACTTTTTTTCAGAGATAATTACAGTGAATGAAAAATTCGAATGTTTTAGAGAATATATCAATATAACTTGCAGCGTTATGTGCGAATGTTTTTGAAGTCGAAACGTAAGTAATTCAGTTGAGAAAAGTATAAAATGCTTACTTACCATTGTCTACCACGAAATGGCTAAATATCGTTTTGAAAAATTCTTTCGACACGGTATGTTCTATAGGTAATTAAAAATGTGAGAAGATCGGATAAAATAAAATTCGATTGTACGAATAAAGAATATGTTTTGCAAGTTCAATAGAATGTGCCAGATGAAAACAGAGAAACGTCCTCGTAGTATGATCGTGTAAATAATGTATAATTCCGCTATACATAAGAATCATACATAGAAATGATACATAATAAAGTCGGCCGCGAGTAGTGTGTCGCGTTCTGTACAAGTGATCGGCGCGTGGCACGCAGTCAAAGAGCCAGGACCTTAAGGTATGATCTTTGTGTGATTTGTACCACAATATATGTTTTTATTTTATTCTTGTGGACACCTACTAGATTTTACACAGGTATTTTCGCTTAAACGCTAAGATGTCATCATCCGTTCTCACTTTAAATACGTTAGTTTAATGTTACATCGTGTGTTTCTAGGTGCTAACATTCAAGCTAAAGCTACGGCTGCTTAAGTTAATTGTATACTTAATGTGCTTAATTGCCATTTTCGACTGGTACCGGTGTCATTGTGTGGATGCGAATTGCGAATGCGATGCGTTTCTTTTGCAATGCGCGATCGTATGCGCTTACATGTGTCTGTGTAACTTGTGTATGCGCGTGTGTACACGTCTCCGCCGTGATCACGCACGTATTATAATAATCTGTTTTTGTGTGTGACGCCGTTTTATCTTTTGTTACTGTCGTGTCTCTTCTGTTGTGTTGGAGTATCCTTTCTTGTCGTATGCCGATTCGTGTGTTTATTGTGCCGTCACGATCAATTGCCTCCAGGATCGATGGCTTCGGGTTCGATGGCGATCGCTCTATCGGATCGACGGCTCTTCTTGTCACTTCCGGTTGTTTTCCCACGAACGAATCGCGACGTGGAATCAATTGACCCTGCATACCTCGTGCTCGCTCCGTCGTTTTTAAGGTTCTTGTCTCTCTCTCTCTCGCCTGATTGTGGATCGTGTGCTAGCTTAACCCTCGTTATGTACAATTCAAGTTTTGCAGTTCAGTTTATATACTTTATAAAACGTAGTAGGAACTTTGGTTTCGCTGGGCAATGTTTCAGGAGCAGTTTCCTCGTGTTTCTCTGCCTCGTTTTCTTCTGTTTTTATCCCATTTTTGTTTCGTTTGTAATCGTTTCTCGTTTCATCTTCTTCTCTTTTACCATTGAAATCACCTCCTCTACTATTTCGGAATTGTGGTCGGAATCTATTTTTTTTTTCGCACTGTTTTTTTTCGCCATCGTTATGTTTTTTTCTTCTTCTGTTTTTTGGTACTCTGGACAAGCGATTCTACCCGGAAACTGCTATAAAACATTCGCCCGTGGATCTATCTTCCTTAGAAATATGACACTCACGAATACAATTCACGATTTTTTTTGCTTTTAATACTCATGTTTACACTTCCGTAATGACCTATTTGAATATCAATTTCACGAAGAAAATACACATGATTTGTAAACTCTTCTCTCGCGCTCGTACTCGTTCGCTCTACGCTCGCTCTCTCCCTTTCTCTCAATTTTTTTTTTCTTATTATTCAGTGCTTCTCTTTCTCTCTCTTTCTCTCTCACTCCATCTCGTTCTCACGTTTAATTTTGTTTCGCCCGCCGCGCGCCATACTACCCCACACACCATTTTTTTTTTTTCTCGTATAACAAAATTTAATAACCGGAATATCTCTGTACAAACGTGTTCACTCTTTCTTTCCTCTTTCTCTCTATCAAAAATGACAACATACACATCTATCTTCCGCCCCTGCCCCCCCCCCCCCCCCCCCCTACCCCCCCCGCCAAAAATTTTTTATTTTTAATTTTCCTCTTTCTCCTTATCCCCCCCCCCCCCCCCCCCGGCCCCTCGAAAAAACCGTATGCCGTCCCACCTATTCGCGCTCATTGTATAATACAAACAACTTCTCTCCAGATTCTCTTATTTGTCTCCCCTGTCGTCTCCAACCAATTTATCTCGCTCACTCTCTCTCTCTCATTCTCACGTAATAATTTTCTCTCTTTGTGTGTTTCGTTTAGGAACAGATCACTTTTGCTCGTGTCGTAAAACCGTAACCTTAAGAGTAAACTATATACCTTAAAGTACGCTGGTGTACCCCTTAAAAATTTATCTTCTGCTTTTTTTTTTAACCATGTAAATTTTCTCTTCATGAATCGTCATCCAGCTATTTCATAGCTATTACGATATTAAAAGTATTAGTAGCTTTTGTTTTAATATAATATTACAGTCCCTAGGTGTCTCCTTAATATGTACACGCTACCCTCGCGCTCCTAGCTACGCTTCTGGTAAGGATCTGGTAGTTAATTTTGTCGGGATGGGCTCAATCGTCTGTCTCGAGATCGTTTCCCCAACTCTCTGTCGTTATTTGACCACCTATTGGCGCGCGGACACCAGAGGCGGTGCACCGAGCGTGGCTGGATGGTGTATAGTGGGGATAGCCACGCCCCTATAGCCTCGAACGGCCGATTGATCACGCCCCGGCCACAGTTATCGTGTAATAGCCCATTACAACGGGAAGGGTAGTTATCGGATAGTACATTTTGTTACCTTTCTCTTCCTCCTTTCAACGCACACTCATACGTGCTAATTATTTACTCGAGTTGAGATATTTAAGAAATTGTCGTACCGTTTATGAGAGATGGGTGTCGCCTAGAGTATCGTTTATTACACAAGAAGGAAAAAGGTCCGAGAAAAAGTTCGGTGGCGCACTATTCGAAAAACGACTATTTACCTCCGGACAGACGCGTGAAAGAAACAGTTCTTCTTCACATAAGCGGAACACATTCAAAGAAACCCTATTTATCACTAACGATTACTGGGAGTACATGATTATATCATTGTGGTCGATAGTTAGCTCATAATAATCGTATTTTATCGATCGTTCTCCAAACGAATTCCTCTGGATGCGTGAAAGTGGAATTTGTCCGCAGAAAGTCTGGCAACCCGGTTACCTCGCGCCCCGCCCATAATCGATGCTCGTCGTTTAATCAGCGTCTTCTCGACACACGGAAATCGTGGCCGAACCGTCGCCATTCGGATCGCTAGATTCGCAGTATAATACGGTATATAGTTCGGGAGAAATCTTCTATAGCAGCCGTGACAAATTTACAGAACCGCTCGAGGCCACTCCCGCCGCGGACCGCTGCGGGCGGGGCTAGTGCCCGGGGGCGTGGCCAGCGCGGCCACCTCCCAGCGACCACAAGCGGCGATTTGAGTTGCTCCAAACTACACTGGAGGCTAAGTACCATGGAAATCGCGGCAACGACGAACGTATAGAACCAGAATTCGCTTTTCAATTCCGGTCAAAGGAAAAATTGAATTTTCGCGATCGATTCGGTCGCGAGTTCTCCCAGTGGGCGGGGACGCTTTCTCTTCAAACGCCAGCGGGCAAGTAGATCGAACATTTAGAAACGAAAGATGCGTAAATGTTTAATACGTATACCTCGTATATGGCAGATTATTACGGACTAGTGTTTCATTTTAAATCCCCCTATTCCCCAGAAACCTCGATCGCCATTAACGTCCCTTTCCCTCGCTGTTTCGAATGCAATTTCAAGAAGCATCGGAAGGATCCTTACTTTCAAAGACGTTAAAATTTCCTCGAGACGCGTTTGATTTCCTTCTCCCCCTCCCCCCCTTACTTTTTATCTTTCCAACGATTTTTGCTTTTTCTTTTCTATTTTTTTTTTCTCTCTTTTGCTTCGATCCCTATATACGCGCGTAATTTACAGACGAGCACACCCAGAGAACAATGGCGGTTGAAACAGTTTTGTTCGTTGAAACGGAAGTCCCCGTAAGAAAATTGTTTTGTATGTAAGAAGAGAAAACTGAATTGGACACGATCGTTATAAACGACATCGGCGGTACTGTAAAACTTCTCCGTTGCTATTTCATGGACAACTGAATGGTAGGTATATCCTTGTATATTTTATGGCATGTGAACTGTGGATGGTGGTACTGTGTTGGTACTGTTTTGTTGCTATCGTTGCTTCAACTATGTTCTGTTCAGTGTGCGGAGCAGGGGCCCACGGCCCCCACGATCATTTTTATAGTCTTTGTTCCCCGCGCGAGAAGCACGAAGATCGATCGGTCACGGTAGATAACTGTTCGCGCGAGCCCCGTTTGTGCTTCTTTATCGATCGTGGCTGATCCTCGGCTGGCTGGAAGCTTCTCAATTTTACGAACTAGATTTATCTGTGCGATTACTTGCGGAATTACTTATCCTAGAGTTGCGAGTTGAGGCGCGGACCACCCGAAACAGTCTTCGCATCGTGTCCGCGAACGGGACCCCGTGCGTTTCGGTTCGTTAATTAAAAAAGAATATTCTCGAAAGCCCGCGAAATCTCAAATTTCGATTGATCGTCCGTTGGTAACGCATCGGTGTACCGTTCGCGGAGACTCTGTTATCGATCCGCAGCTTGCTAACCGTGGGAAAACGCATAATCCGCGTGTACCACCGATGGTAAACCCTTTTCGCGCAACAATCGCAAGCCGAGGATCGATCGGACGATCTCGATGATCGACGCTCGACTCCTGTACATCGCATATTCATCGATTAAAGTTATTTACAGATAGGTCTCGTATACGCCTGCAATCACAATGATCTTTACATCGACCGGCAGCACAGCTGCGCTCAGCGTGCTGTTTAAAATTCAAAGCCGGCACTCGTTGAAACGCTTGAATGTTTAAACTGTTCTCTCTCTCTCTATTTCTCTCTCTCTCTCAACTCCGCCGATTTGTCGGAGTATATTAATAATGCGACACTGAGATTCGATTTCCTTCCTACACCGGGAGCCCGCCTGTCCGGTGATTTTCATCAGCGGAGATCATCCCGATGGAAACAACCGGCGTTCCCAACGATCGGCTAACTTCAGATGATGCGCACAATCGAGTCCTTAAAGCTTCACTTTGTTTGTTCACTGGTTCCCCCACGAGTGGGCCTGAGTCTCCAGATGCCGCACTATTCTTTAGACCACATTCTTCGCCATCGATCTCACTGTGTTCTTCTGGGCCTGCCTCTTGTTGCAGAACCAAATCCTTATCACCTCCCGTTCGTAGCCGAGTCTCTCCGCTAGACTCGTGATTTCGGGACCTGGAAAATGCCAATTTGAAAATTAGAACAGGATTTAACTTCAAATTTTTTACAGTAATGTCGCGATATTTGTCAGCGAACGCGTACGCGATAGTTGTCAGGTGCCCACCCACTCCACCGCGGGAAAGAAAGAGACGCGGACATGCTGTCCTTGTCTACGTCGGCGCGGTAGACGCAGTCATAAAGAGATAATGTCGGTACGCGATAGTTGTCCGTGGAGAACAAAGGCTGTTCGACAAGAATCGCGACTTCGCCGATAGTTTATACGAATAATTACAATGATGGAACAGAAAATGTCGCAGGGGATTTGAACGAACAATTCTTTCGACACTATTTCACCGAAATAAAACAGTAAAAGCTCGACCAACACGGAAGTCCTAACACCATTTACCGAGTTTAATTGGCCGCGAAAGGGTAAGCGAGCGAGCCTCGTCCGTCAAACAGCGCGACTCGCGTCGAGTACGTTAATCAGTCCGGTAAATAATTAAACGCGTGACTCACCGGTTGGATGAGTCTGCCTCCTGAAGTGAGCGGACAGTACCGCCAAAGCATGGGGCGTGAACGAAGTTCGCCGCTTCCGTTTCTTGGTCGGCTCCACCCCGATGAAGTCCGTCAGGTGACTCACCCCGCTCTTGTACCTGTAATCAACAAACACACTTTCCCCTCAGGTTCAGCACAACCACTCATTTTCAATTGGTCTACGAAATATAAATAAAAAATCAAAAGACAATCAACGTAAACCTACGAACTGTTGAATCACTGCAAAAGTCGGTGACCGATTTTCGGAGACCTCAAACATCAAGAGTATGACGGATTGTGTTTTTTTATATACAAATCGAGCGCGAACTTTTGCAACAAAGAAATATACCGAACGGAAGGAGTAAAACAAAGAATACCGGAATTTAATCAGACTAGAAACACA
>CM052187.1:4922303-4964511 GCA_028455805.1 Lasioglossum figueresi
TTTCTATGAAACTTTCACCAACAAATTCGTGACACTTTCCTGATTGATATGACGTTCCTAAACGCGGTTGCTTCGTGTTGATTCATCGTTGTACCCCGTTTGGTGTTATTCACAGAATTTCCTCCGAATTATTTACTAATCGATTTCACTGTAAACTGTTTTTTAAAGATCGTTCGAATTATTTTTCTATGAAACTTTCGCCAACAAATTCGTGACACTTTCCTGATTGAAATCACACCAAACACGACACGGTTTGCACCGCATTTGCTAGTTTAGTCCTCTATAAAGTGAAATCTCGATTATCCGAAGACTTGAATAATTTCACGATTCTCTAATTTCATCCTTCGGCCATCGGCTCGCTATACGCGCACAATTATCCGCGACAAAAGTGGCTCTAAAAGTCCATGATAATCTCTCGAGCAACCCAATAAATCGGTAATGCTTTTTTGCCGTTCGCGTATCGTTCGTTATGAGCCAACCGGTATCTGTCGAACGGAGGCCGCGGATGAATCAAAGTTTGAGTTTCGCTAATTACAGATCCCGATACAGCGTTCGGAGAAAATTGAAGGTTGCCGGTGTGCGTGCATCCGTGGAAGGAGGCGAAACCGATACCCCGAAGGTGGAAGCCGATAGGCGACTTCTTTCGCGACACGAACGAAACCGGCGCGCGGTGCCTGTAAGCCATTCCGGTAACGGTTTCCCCCATTCTAATTAACATTCCGCGTATTTATTAGACGCGGATCTGCAATTAATCAGGTGGATTCAATTAGCGAATTACCAATTAGCACGCACGCGTTCACACGCTCTCGGACACCGCTTGAGATCCTGCTCGACGATTGCGGAATATAATCCTGCGGCATGAAGCCAGCCGTTGCAGCTGCTCTGCGATTGGAACACTTTTCTGAACAGCTTCGTTTGTCTAAATGCTATATCCGATGCGAAACATCCACGCGAGACGCTGTACAGTCCGATACAGTGCGGTTTTTCTGAAGTAAGCCGATTGGAACCGCTGGCGCGCTTATAACGAGAGCGGTGGACGCGATTTTGATGTCGTTGACCGATACATTCGATTAACGATTGATCTTTTTCATGAAATTCGCGAAATTCTTCTGTTCGTGTTGTGCAATAATGAACAATTGGAAAAAGCACACAGTGGCGATTAAACTAGTTGATCGAAAGAATTTCGCGAATTTTACAATAAACACAGTAGACACAATAAACACAACAAGATCTATGTCAGAGGAGGGCATTATTTGGCGAAACAAATATTCCAAGTACTATTGCATATTTTAGATTTTATTTTGCTTAAAGAAAATAGCACTTTAAATATGATATACAATTTCGAAAATAAAATGATTCGATTTGAACAATCTGAACCTGAAAATAAAATATGTCTTTTTCAACAATTTGGTCCACGAAAAATATTTTTATTCGAACAAACTGAAACGCGAAATAAATTATTTTACTTTTCGCATTGTTATAATACTCTGGAAACCGTATAAAAGTGTATTTTATCGTTAAGAATCGACTTACACTCATAGATGTATCGAATTCGAACTATTAATTTCAGCAATAATATTTAAAATTGAAATTGAAAATAAAGACGAAATACAAATATTTTCAATATTCTTCAAAGAAAATACTGTTTTCGAAAATTACTGCATCAAATGAAATATTTTATTTTCAAAGTTGTACACATACTTTAAAATAAATAGGATTATTTACTATTTACTATTTAAAACACTATTTTCCCCAGCACTGACCTACGTAGACGTTTATTTACTTACTTATTTTATCTAGTGGAAAATTATATTACAGTGTGTTTGTCAATTCTTTAAACGGTCTTACTGTTTCGCATTTGATGTATTTTATAAATATATAAAATCTGCGGTCTGTTAATATTTCATGGTCTTGTGAATTCTTTTAAAATGTTAAGCGTGTATTTTGTATTGTACGAAACGGCGTAGCTTTAATTACTGCGATACAGATTACCAGCGTATCGAAAATATTTCTAAGAAAATCTGAAGATTCATTAGTAAACGGCACCCCAGGTGACTAGCGCAAATTAAAGAGGGCATGTAGTGGGAATAGCGCTCATTTATCCGCGCGGTACCGTAGACGGATAATTAACAAGATATTTCAGATTTTTCCTGACGGTAGGCTCTCCGGAGTGTTCCTAATTTTCTTAATCGTATTTCATAATTACTCGGATCCGCGTCGTCGAACACTCGGCATTCTCAAACGAAATTCGATAAACAGAACTAAGAAAGAAAGAAGAATAACGTTTTATTGGAATGTTGGAATGCAACTCACCTCTTTTGAGCCTCTTTCATCCACATCTCGAGGACCGGTTTTATTTTTTGCGCGCTCTTTGGCGTGATGTCCAATTTTTCGAATCTAGGGCCAACAACAACTTATGATTCCAGGTCTCGGTCGTTGTTCGGAGAGCCGAACTCATGGGAAAAGGAAAAGATCGCAAACGCGCAAAGACGTTCCGAAAACAGCGTTCAACAGAGAACTTTCTTGTCCGTATAGAAAATGGCCCGACAAACGTAGAAATTCTTCGTCATCCTCGGTTCGACTCGGCAAGTCTCAGAGAATATTTGTTCATCCGAAAATTAAACAAAACTTAACACTGACATAAACTGTCAACACTTGATTAAATCTTCGCGCCGATCGAAAGATTCTCTGAATTTATTTAAACAGTTTTATATAAAGTCCATATACAGTACCATCGTATAAAGTACTACACAGCAATCAATAATTTCATATTATTTTTTCTAAAGTAATTCTGTATCCATCATCGCCACAAGTTGGCACAGTCAACACGAATTAAAACCGTTTCCATCGTGTATTGTTCAGAAAATGGAAACGTTCATTATTCCGAGAATGAATTGACATTCGGTTCTGTTAGAATCTTCGCGCAACGTATCGAAAATGTTAATATCGGATTAGCTTGTATATTTCGTCAAGAAAAATGGTACAATGAAGAGCTTTCGTGTAAAATTCGAAGCATACGTTCAAACCGCGCCGACGCGATTCGGAACAACAGCGTTGATACGAAAACCTTGAAAGGCCATGAAAATATAGTGGACGTTCTTGGCTCTCTTACGGTGGTCATGGCAGCTCATGGTGTCCGGTGCCTCGCCGCGTTCAAAGATCGTCTTTACGTTTTTGTTCGACTAAAGGAGCACTAAGAGGCATGCATTGACTCAAAAAACAGGACATTGACAATGCGTGCATGCTTAAAGGTTTTGGTGATGCCGTGTATGATGTTGCCAACGCGCTTCGACAGCCGAGACGACGCTCGCATAGGTCGTGGGAGTAGGCGTGTGATCGCCGGAGGGTAGGATCGGTCGAACAGGTGGCGAACTCGACGGACGTCTCGATGGATATCGTCGTCGGTTTTGTTCGCGCGTTGGCGACATCATGCCCAAGTTTGCCAATGCCCTGGCTCGAAGAAATAGCTCGTTACGAAACTTCGAAAAACAGTGCTCCTTTCTCTTTTCCAAAAACAGAGTTAGGAATCAGCGAGAGTACTTGCAGCTATACCCAAATATGCCCCGTAGCTATTAATTTCCGTTGGCTAATCGCAGAGAGTATGAATTAAAGAGAGAAACAGAGAAGGAGTGTGAGAGTGAGAAAGACTTAACGAGACAGAGGAAACGAAGGAGGAATGATCGACGATTGGATGGTGAAAGAAAGAGTCTACTTAAACAGGAGTCGGACACACGCTGTCCATGGTTGTCGAACGAGAAGCGAACTCGAGAGAGATGCGAATCAGTCATCGGCTAATCGTCGTTAGGATTAGCTAGCTAAATAGCTTTCTTTCGTATCGCAGCGAGGATGCGCTGGCGCGCACGACGACCAACACGTGTCCCGTATTCGCATGCTTGGGTATAACTGCCCGTTCCGCCAGAGGATTTGACAAAGTTCTCGATTCTTTAGGTAAATTAAGTAGCATGAGGGGTGAACGTACGTAGGTTGCTGCTGAGGGACAATCTGCGAGGCAGCGTACATCTGGGTAGCCAGGGCACTGGGGAACAATCACCAATGCTTAAATTAGTCGTTACGATAAGTATTCGAAGGATGCGGAAACGATAGCGTTTCCGCTTGCCACCGGCGTTACCACGGTGGTTCCTTTTTATTTACGTTTCTGTCAAGGAAGAAGAAGACAAGCGTGCAGAGAACACACCGTACATGGCGGAAAAGAGTGCTTCAACAACATCCAGAGAGATCTCAGTTTCTGTCTATATGGAGGAACCAACGTGGCAGGTTTGACACATTTTTTTTTTCTGAACACGATCGGGTCGAAGGATCTAGCAACTTTTCTGTCAGGGCACGCGATACAGTATTCCTTCCCTGTGGTGCACCATATTGGGACCGTAGATGAGCTCGCAACGAGTCAGCGACGCGATTCCGCGATCGCTGGATTTCGCTGACTCCCCACTCTACCGCATCGCTATCCCCTCCAACCGCTGATTGGCTTGGCCCGAGGAAACACCGCCTACCGACCCGCGAGGTGGGGATGGCGATGCGATTACAACGAGAGAAACCGCTAGAGAGGGAATACTGTACGTTGGGTTCTCGATCGAATCGCTAGAAGACCGAAAAGAGAACTTGAACTTCGTTTCATATGAAATAATCTGTTGTGGCATTTAGTATCCCTTCTGCTCAGTTAATGAAAGCTAAGTTGTCTCAGGAATAAAATCGCTCGCAGCGTATTGAGATCGCGCGACACCGCGTTCTTTTTTCGGCAGGAAAAATTGTCGCTAACGTACCGAGCGCGATGCGGAATTAATAAGTTTTCCAGCGACAGAAAAGTATTGTCACGGAGATGATCGTTACTCGTACGTGGTCTGGAAATGTACAGCTTTGGCTGACAGACGGAATTAATCCTTTTCCACGGCATTTCCAGTGACCTGGCACACTGTCGTAGTCTATCGTGTTACTTTTTTTACTTTTGCTTTTTTTAGGTTCTGATCAGCGACGTCCGTTGGATTTTGACGAGATAGAGGACACGGCAAACTGTGCACACTCACCTGCATATGGCACTTTGGCTGTAAGCTGGACCCTCGGTTACACTTAGGGCCTGACCCACCTGGGTCTGCGTCAGACCCAGCGACAGTCTTTGGAGCTTGAACACCTTCGCGAAGTCCTTGATCTCCTCCAGATTGATGCCGTCCACCAAGTTGTTCGTGGCCTCGTTGATAGTCAGCTGATCTGTAATGCAGATTCGAGAATTTGGCGCGACGATCTTAGGCACACACGACATTCTGACACGGAAATTTTCTTGTTCGTTACTCGCGACGAGATGTAATAGGACCGGTGTTAATTTTCAAATTTTAAATACGAGCTGAAATATCGTTTTGCCAGACTTAAAAGCTGTTTGAGAAAATTGCGTAGAGATCTGCGATCCATCCGCTCTAAACAGTGACGAAGGTATTTTTCAATATCGAAGAGTACATGCAGGTTTTCTGAACCTGAAAAATTCTTTCGGACACAAACACGGTCCACATAGATTACAGAGAGTCCGAACAAGCTCCAGAGGATTTAGCTCGACTTACGATCGATCCCACGTTTCCAATCCACTTTAACAAGTCAAAATGTTTTTTAAACCGTTCTCCGAGCCTGTGAAATTTTTCGGACGATACGAACACAGACTGCGCGGATTATGGATAGTCCGAACAAACTCCAAAGAATTTGACTCGACTCACAATCGATCGGTATGTCCCGAAGCTCTCGCGGGAAGCTGCCTAATGACATCAGGCGGCTTCGTTAAAGCAGCATGAGCTACACCGATTTCTCTCGTAAATCTGTCACCCCGAATGTATACGCACGCAATAGAGGTGGCCACATGCCCCGCAATCTCGACCAGTTCGTCGAGTTTCTGCGCCGCGCAATAAACTGCAAATCCTTCTTCCGCGGCGCGCTGTTTCTGCGATCATTAATTTCCGATCGAACGCGGGCAAAAAAGCGTACCGAGATGCTCGACGCGGCACGTTTCGAGGAATCTGCCAAGATTTTCTCGAATCGCGTACACGAAACGAATTTCAGTCGCGAGAAGTCGTTGTCTCGCTGAATTCTTGCAATCAGTGACGCTTCGGTGCTTCGAACCTGGTAGAATCTCTTCCTGGAGGATTCTCCAGAACTGTATTGTACGTCGGTCATTCGTAGCGCGCAAAAAATTTGAAAAAATTTTTACCCACAGAATTGACCTGAATTTAAGACGATTTTATTCGAATTTTTCTTTTCCGAAGCCGTTCTTCTGGGAGATGGAATTTTATTTAAAATTCCCCAGGAGTACCCCATAGGGTACATGTAAAAATATTTTAGGACTTCTAAAAAATGGATACGTGGTGTTTATAATTTTAACTTTAATTTTGTCAGATTGTTTGTTCAAAATAATGTGAACGTGGTTTGTGTTCATTGCGTTTCGCCGAAGATGCAACGTCGCTATCAGCAAAAGTAAATTCAGCCGTTATCGGGCGGACATGAAAAAATTTGCAACATTCCTGCGTTTGTGGGATTACGGTGGCGAACACAACCTGAACAGACCGAGCCCGTTAGATTGTATATACATCGGTTATTCCATCGTCGAAGTGGCATTCGTGGCAACGAATGCGAATTATTAAAATTATTGTCTGCCGACTCGAGGTTACGTACCGCGTCGGTATCTTTATGGCTTCCCAGAAGGCAGCGAGGAGCGATCTAATACATCGTAATGAGTCGAGCATTGTACGATATCCCATTAAAATTATTAAGCGCTTCATAGCGCGGCCGGAGTCTCGAACATTATTATTTATTGGCTTCGACCGTTCGTTAATTGTTAAATCGGCAGAGGAAGGAAGCGCGATTTCGAGTGGCTAATGTTATTATGCAAGGATGCGCTTTCCTGCTGAATATTTCTGTCCACATGTGCAGGCACTTTGACCGAATTTTAATCATTAACTCGTACAGTTTTGCTGTTATATACGATCAAAAATAAAATTTAAAATAATGTTTTCCTCGAATAAAAGCAGAGGAACTTCATAAAATTCTGTACAGAGGATGTGATATTTTATATATCGGTTCTAGGTTGTTTCTGCGATATTCTTGGCGGAAAGGAACACACTTTCGAATTGAAAATATATGTTATAAGTAATAAATAAAATGCATAATTGATAACCGCAGAAAACACGCTCCAAATAGGTATACGTTGACCCATTTACTGGCAGGCACGTTAAAATGTATCATGAACTATTAATGATTAGACTGCCGATGTTTATGCAAATTCTTGCCTTTATACATAAATTTCGCCAAAGCAAGGTTTACTGTAATAGCAGTGCACGGTAAACAAGAATAATTTAAAACTGTGTTAAATGCTATCAAACTTTTCACTTTATTCGACCGAACTTGCTATCTGTAATTTTCATTGCAATTCGACATATTTTTTACGAAAAAGATGACATTAAAAAAAATTGATACAAGACGACGTAATGACAAAAATTATTTTGATATCGTACCCCATTTACCATTCAACTTTGGTCTGAAGACACTTAACCCTTTGCACTCCTTTGTCGAGTGTGACTCGACATCAGAGAAAAAAAAAGTAAATAAAACGCGTTTTTATATGATTTGGTTCTACCTGTATTTCTTTAATTGTCTTATTTCTTACTAAAAACCGAACATAAGTTCCACAAATATAAATTACAACAAAGTTTCAGTAACATTTAATATAATTAGTAAACAAAGTTATGTAAAATAAGTAGCAGTCAAGGAACTGTCCTTTCAAGTAAATTTCAAATGAAACATTTCTTTAATTGTCTAATTTTATACTAAAAACCAAACATAAGTTCCACAAATATAAATTAGAACAAAGTTTGAGTAACATTTAATACAATTAGTAAACAAAGTTGTTTAAAATAAGTAGCAGTCAAGGAACTGTCCTTTGAAGTAAATTTCAAATGAAACATTTCTTTAATTGTCTAATTTTATACTAAAAACCAAACATAAGTTCCACAAATATAAATTACAACAAAGTTTCAGTAACATTTAATATAATTAGTAAACAAAGTTGTTTAAAGTAAGTAGCAGTCAAGGAACTGTCCTTTGAAGTAAATTTCAAATGAAACATTTCTTTAATTGTGTTATTTCTTACTAAAAACCAAACATAAGTTCCACAAATATAAATTACCACAAAGTTTCAGTAACATTTAGCTCTTAGCACTCGAGTGGCGGCTCTGAGGCGCTATTAAAAATTGCTGTACTATTATTTAAAATATTGTTTACACTATTAGATTTGTCGGTATTTAATCAGTTACTAAAAATTTAAGTATTGTACGAGGTACTATATCAATTGCACATCCACCAAATTTAAAAAGTCATAGAGAATGGAAATATTCTTGGTCAGAAGAGACGTTTGATTTTCGAATCATTTGATTTGAAACACTAAAAATAGTAGGAAGTCGTTGGCAAGATAATTGAAAAACAATTTGGAGTGCAAAGAATTAATGTATTTTTGAAAACAACAAAGATATTTGAGGTAGAAACGTCAGGCGACTCTCAGCCCGTATATAAAATAAAAAAATCGAATTTTCAGCGGTAAAATCCCTTTGAATGTTGAAGTACGAACGAAATACAGTAATGTCGACATTACTGTCCAACAGCCGTATTATGGTGGACAGTAAGGTTGGTATGTTTGATCGTATTTTTGTTACTTCAAAGGAGAGCCCGAACATAGAGAAGGACAATGAAATTCAAAGAAGAAGCCGAACATAGAGAAGGACAGAATGAAATTCAAAGAAGAAGCCGAACATAGAGAAGGACAGAATGAAATTCAAAGGAGAAGCCGAACATAGAGAAGGAAGAATGAAATTCAAAGGAGAAGCCGAACATAGAGAAGGACAGAATGAGTGTCTCTTTCCAATCCTTGTCCTTCCTTGCGACCGAAACTTGAATCGTCGATTTAACCATTAAATACAATTGGAATTATATCGTGTTTGGCCTTATATCAATCAGAAAAATGCCAGAAATACGATGGTAAAATTTCATTAAAAAAAATAATGAAAATTAAGAAAGTTGAACGTATCGATTCATTCGAGTCAATGCGTGGTGTTTAGATGAGTGAGAAGGCACTGGTCTTAGAACGTAACATAAACGAAAGACAGTAATGTCGGCATTACTGTAGCAAGGATCGAAAGAAGAGTCCGAAGAGTCGAAGGAAGCCGAAGAAGCTTAAAACTGGTACTCACTGGGTGAATCGTTTAGCAAATCGTCATCGTCCGTTTTGGGGCTGTAGAGCATGTTGCTGTTGCTGGTCTCCTGTTTGACGCCAGAGACACTGTGTCCGTGCGTCGTCGTGATGGTGATTTCCCCGTTGCTTTCCGCGAGTCTGTTGAGTGCCGATGCTGCGGATACCACGGACTCGTTCAATGGCGAGGATTGCTCGGGCCTCTCTCTGTGGTGCTTCTCCGTTGGCTGTGAGGGACAACAACGACGGTAGGTAACGGATTAGCAGCTGAGCCACGAACGACAATGCTCCTCTTCCACGCCAATTATGCACTCAATAATGAGACTCCGGGGTCTAGCCCCCGTACCCCGGGACGCTTTAGAGTCTAATTAGTGGAAGAAAACGTAGCCGCCGCCGCCACGGGGAATACTTTCTTAACGAGATCGCTTGCTATCGGGAATTATTTTCTGGTTGTTCCCGGCGATCTTGCGCCCGGTTTAACTCCTCCACCTTCGCGGGGACCGTCGACGGTATCCGTCGTACATTGTGCTTGAGGAACCGTTCGTGTATTGTCATGGTCGCCGGGGGATACCGATCGGTCAATGAAACGCAACGTTATCGAGGGAGAGAAAGAAAGAGAATGCGAGATAGTTATGGACAGTGTTAGTTATTGACGAGGACGAATCGAAATTACTCGGGAGGAAAAGAATCCTGTCTGCAACAGAATTCTGTCCGCGATCCGAAGTAATCGTTCAGGCGAGCGAGGCAAATTCTGGGACATTGATTGTCCTCCGCGGAGCGCGGCTTATTGGATGGAATAAGTGAAACCCCGAGTTTACGTGCTCCGGCAGATGGCTACGTGTAAGAAGATGGTATTGGTTAGTCGAATCTGTAATTGGCCGCGGAGGCAACCGCCCACTTATTTTTAAATTTGACGAATCTGTCTTCGATACCGTAGTCTCGAATATTGGATTGCGTTCCGTCGCGCAGGAACACGACACATAGATTCCGTTGCGACAATATTTATGGTACGTTCGCGACTAAACATCTTCCTCGAAGATGACGTAAAGTAGGGCCATTCGGCGACCATTCGAGACATCTGGCAAATGTTCTCGTTGTTGTATATCTTAAAGAACAATGTACCATCGAATTGGTCCCTTCGAACGACCAACCGGACCGTCACGGGCAGTGTCATATAATCGAGCCTCGTCGCGCCTCCTTCCCAACGTTCCTTCGGAACAGCGAGAAGGAGATGTCGACATTCGAATCATGCTGATTGGTAAATGCAACTTTCGGCAGGAACCAATCAGCACATGTTTTTCCTCGTCGCGTTCGGACAGGAAATCGAGTTCCGACAGTTCCATCTTAGCTTTCGGACAAGCATCGTCTTTTAATCCTCGGTTAGACAAGTACAGTAAAGCTCCGACTAGTGTCCAATTTGGGGGGTCCCGATTCCTATCCAGGCCTACCCATTCCACTCCCTGTCAACGCTGTGCCGTGCCTCGCCGCGCCGCAAGACGGCGACTATTGTTGTCGGCTCGGGTATATCGGTGTGAACACCACTATACGGACGCAACGAATCGAATGTTCAAACATCTTAATTTTCATTAATTTTTCATGGGACCCTTAAAAACGTATCTCTGGAATTCCTCTGATTAGAACAAGACCAAACACGATACAATTTGAATTGTATTTAGTGGTTTAATCGACTGTGAAAGTTTCGTCATCATTCTTCGCATGTAGAGTAAATATGGGCCAAATTACATTGTGTTTGGTCTTGCCTTAATCAGAACAACGCCAGAAACAAGTCAGTGAAAGTCTCATAAAAAAATAATGAAAAATAAAGCATTTTGAATTGGCGTTACATTGTGAGAACACGAGAGCCTTTAAACTGTGTCGGCCACACGCTGCGTGTACCCGTCGCCGACACCGTTTCCCTATTGTAGTCTCGCTCGGCCCGAAGCGGAGTGGTAGACGCAGCCATAAATTAGGAAATCAAGGAAGATCACGATTCCTTTCCACTCCGGTGAACCATCCCCTACCAAAAAATCAAGGGATTACTGTACAACGCACCGGCCGTTGTCTTGTCATTCAAAACGGGATAAGTGTCGAGACGTTACATTGCGATAGTTCAGGCATGGGCACGGTTGGCTCGCGGAACACATGTTGTTGCTTCTCCTCTTCACTTGATCGGCAAGTCAGTCCCCACCACGGCCACTCCGATTCTTCCCTTAGCCGTTAAGGATGCTTACCTGCCGATGGGGGGCTCGTGCTAAGGCTAAGGCTAGGCCGCTAAGCTCGCTAAGGGAAGAATCGGAGTGGCCATGGTGGGTACCGTCTTGCCGACCAAGTGAAGAGGAGAAGCAACAACATGTGTTGCGCGAGCCAACCGCGCCCATGCCTGGAATAGTTCGTTGTCCAGCGATCGGGACAACCGCGCTAAAATCCGCGTCATATCAATCGAAAACCCCTCGCGCGCGCTAGCGTATAAGGCAGGACCTGCTAGATCAGCCTTACCGACGAGTCCACTAGCAGGTTCGGGACGAAACGCTTCTTTTAACGTATTCTATTATAATTCGAACCGATTTGTCTTATGTAATCGCTAAACCCATTGAACCGGCTACCCAAGATTAATTTGGCGGGTAGTAACATTCGTGCGAGGACATTCGCGGGTCGACGCATCCGCGATCAAACCGGGCTCAAGCTTTACAAACTTGAGTGGAATACATCCGCCCATCACCCGCGAGTGTCGCCTCAAACACACGACGTAACAGATCGGTAATTTGACGATTGGCTATAGAATGGCTAGGTTGTTCGCAGGGCTTTGTAGGACTGTCCTAATCGCGATTGGACCGAGAAAAAGGCTGAATTCTGTGATGAACACCTACCGTATAAGGGTTCATGTGGGAGCTGTGTCGATGGCTATGTTGCTGCGGCGAGGTGGTCAAAAGCGGTTGCTGAGACGCCTGAGCGGCTTGGACTGCTTGTGCAGCTTGGGCCGCCTGTGCTTGAACCGCTTGCGCAGCCTGGAGCAATTGCTGAGGCTGCATCGCGTTCAGGAGCTGCTGACTGACCGAGCTGTTGCTCAGGAGGTGCGACAGCGCTGCTGGAATCAGTCCCAGACCCGATGCTAAACTTGTTGGAACTGTCACGAAACAAGGTTAAAGAATAACGTTAAAAAACAAGGTTCGGAAACCTGCTTCGCTACATGTTCAACGCCGGTCCTGTTCATAGAGCGGTTTGAGAGGTACGTGTATTTTGCGTCTTAATTTCATCGTACCTGAGAAGTCGCCGTTGCTGGCCAGCGTGTTGAGCTTGTTCTGGGGCTGCGTGATGGACTGCAGGTTAGCCAGGGTCGTGGACACGACTTGCCCGTTGCTCAGCGCAAGGTTCACCATCTGATTGTTGCTGACATGGCTGACGGGGATGGTCAGTATGGTCTGCGTGGCAATTCCTGTGAAGTTAACGGGGGAAAGAAAAGCCCCCACCCGAGCAGATTAGAATCTAACGAAGTAACGACGACACGGGGAACGAGGTCGGTTGATAATTCTATCCCCTTGGGGGCCGGGGGCCCCGGCTATACGAACGTGTCTCGAATCAATAGATACTTCATTTCCATTATGAACATAGTCCACGCGTCGTTGATCCAGGAAGGGTAGTAAAGTTATCAGAGTCTCATAGAGGGATTATTAGGCAACCCATAGGGCAGGTAACCTCGCAGGCCAGCGTAGTTGGCAAACTATTATCGTCATCTTAATAGTGGGTACAGGTACTGGCACTGGACTAGGCTGCGAGAAGGACGCCTAATCATACTTAGAATAGTTTCGGGATTACCTCCAGCTCCGCTAATCTGATTACCCTGTACACGCGCTTAATATGATTACTGATCATGAGTACGTACCCGTGTTGGTACCTATAGCTAAGCTAAGCAAATCCTGTATTCCGAACAGCCATAAAAGTTTCGCGTTCTGAGGTAAGGTCAACTGGCAATCCGATTACCGTTCAGTTTAAGCGATATTTGACGATGGTAGCGCGACGAGGATCGTTCTTTTCGATTCGAGCGCTTCACCCATCGGAAACGGACTTTCGCGGAGTATCTTTACTCTTTTTCTTAAACAATTATCTGGCCACGCTTTTTTTACACATCCGTGACAAAAGTGAACGCTTCTTATACAGCTTTAACAACGATTCGAGTATACGTATTTATTCGTCGACGATTGAGAAATCTTCCGCAATGAATTCTAAATTTAAGGAAGCTATAAAATAACCAGACACTGGGTTAATTTTTCATCGATCCCGGACATCCATTGGCATTTTAAAAGGTCAGAAATCTCTCGACTGTATCAAATCGTTTCGCGGTACACCTCGTACGAAAGAAATGTGTCGCTAAATTTTAAACATGGTTGAAACGTGCAAAGTGAATTCCGAGCGTCACGGCAATGAACGCTAAAATAGATATTCTAAGAGCCGGCCCATCAAACTGAAATATTAATTGACAATGCGCATTGTTCTATCAGCACTAGATTGTCATTTAAGACGGACGGACCTTTCATCATTTCATGCTGACCTATATCGCTAAAATAATGTTGAATCGACGTGTCTTCTAACAGAGCTTATTCTTATATGCTCCTCTCGAATGGCGTGGAGAGATCGCGACCCGTTGGATTCATCAATGATTCAGTCGCTATCGCATAAAATCGAACCGGGTAAATAGTTCACAGTGTGTGTCATCCCGTTACCCATCTATCCGACACGCGGACAGCCATTTCCGAATTTAACCGGACCGCGAAAGTTCGCCAGCTCGGGAATGTTATGGTTAAGCAGCGCGCGTATTTAACGGTTCCCCTACTTTCAGCATAATTAATCCGCCACCCGGGAATATCGACGGAGGAACTCGTGATTCCTGACGAAAACAGTCCGTTGACGAGCGATTGATCGGATACTCGATGCGGGATGTGACGAAATCGACGTCACCGCCGAGAAGGAGTTAGCTCCGACAAATTGAATGCGTCAAATCGAATCATTACCAGACTGCCGATCTTTATTGTGCGAAATAAAAATTTTTCTCGTATTTCCACCCTTAACGATCGCGATGCATTCAAAAATAATAAGAGAATGGCCTTTAATTTCTCCGACGTTCGTACCGTTTCAATCAATTCGATTGATACCGCGGGCACAATAGAACGAAGACAAAAGAAAATGTTGCGGTGTCATATTTTACAAATAAATTCAAGTTTCCCGAAGCGACGACTTCAAGCGGCAACAACGTCGCCCATTAAATTTTCAAATTCAATTTCCCGTAATTTGAAATCCACTCAGGATCCAAGTCTCCTTCGAAATCTCTCGACGCGTCCAGCGTAGACACCCTCCGCGATCTCGAAAGCGAAAAGTAAGTATCCCGCGTGTCCTCTCTTCGAGCTCTTTCGTCGTCGTCGATCAGAAACCAATCGAGCGTTAGTCAGTTAGCATCGATTCAGCCGGGAAGCAGTGCAAACATTATTTGCCACCACGTAACTCGTCATCCTACCACGACTGGTCCATATCCACGAACTTCAATCCACTTAGGCGGACTCCCAAAGTTCTCCTTACCCTTCTCCCGGCTGGTGGGTCCGCCCCGGCACGATACCGTCGACGGTCTCTCCGGCTTTCTCTCTCCCTCCCAATTGCCAGAATAGGAACCCAACTTGGTAGAAACGAAGTTAGCGCGAACCGCAATCGATATAATAGCGGCCGAATCCGCGGAGCTGTGATGTCCAGCTAGAGAGAGAGTATACCTAGGGTTAGGGTAGCGGAGGGACGGTCCCGAGGAGGTCTAGAAGTGGGATGTCCAGGAGTGAGGAGGGGGGTCGGAGGCAACGGGGAGTTATTCGTGGGTCGGGAAAGGGGTAGTGAGACGTTAATTATACATTGAAATTAGTTGCAGAGTTTGCCCTCTGCTCGCCGGGCTAGTCTAGGACCACTAAGTATGGACGACGGGGCTAGCCTTAGTCCGAGAACTGGTCAGAGATAGTCGATATTATATTATATCTATATGCATATCCATCTTTCTCTCTCTCTCTATCTCTCTCTCACACTTCTGGCTGTGTCTGTATATATATATTATATATCGGCAGATCTTGATTGCACAACATTATGCGCGAGCACATCGTGCAGATTTCCCGATGAGTCCACTCGGACTGATTTATGCCCACGAAATTCAAAGGTACTTAGCGCGCCGGGTTATTGTTCGAGACTTCTTGCTGGTCCTCTGTGATATCGCCAGCAATTATCCAACCCCCGGGCCCCTTTATCTCCGGACGACGGGCCGCGGCGTTTAATTAAATTTCGCCCGTAAGGCTTCGACGATTAGGCTCGCGCGTTCCGAGGATGCGTGGACCGCTCTGGTTTCGGGATCGAAAGTATCGGAGCTTGAGGACTTGATCAATCGGACCGATCGTTTTTGCGGCGATCGCGGTCCACCGTGGCACGGCGATCTGATCGGTATACTAATTACGAATTAGGGACGCCGGAGAGGCGATCGGAATTTGTTTTCTGTCGACCCACTCGAGATCCGACTTGCGGTGTTTTGCGAGTTAAACGCTGATCGAATGAACGAGCGTGGACTGTATTTATTTGTTCTTTGGATATAACACGAAATAAATTACGCTGTTCAAATCAGTTGAACGCGAAGAGTGAATTTATATGTGAAAGACAAAGGGAGAAGACAGATCTGAATTTGTCGTGAGCGAATAGAGACGGCGACTGGATTCTTAGAAGGATGAGCGAACAATCCTTCAATCTTTGCAGAATTCGAATTTGTTTTCAAAATGTCTTCGTCGAAATGTACCATGGAAAAACTGGCCGTGTATTCGATGTGACTCCTCGTGCTCTTGTTGTTAGTGTCATTGTGAACGAAAGAGTACGTGGACGGATTATAGCTGAGAGGATCAACATCCGCATTGAACATGCGACTCGTTCGAAATAATAAAATATCTTCATAAAAAGACGGGTGTCGTTAGCAGATTTTTATCTTGAAAACTATACGATCGAGTTGATTCTTCTTCTATAATGGCCAGGCAGGTGATCGCAAATGTACGAAGCAAAATTTCGAGAGACGTTCAGCTTCTCGAGACTCGTTGAAAAACACACAAACTCGCAGCCCGTTTCTTGTGCGCATAAAGCTAAATAGGCGGTTCGATAACCGTTCATTGCCACCCGAGAAAGTAATAAAATAATTACACGTTCGATTCGACGGTAACTCCTTTGATTACGAACAGGAAAAACGATTTGATTGCAGGTTACCTGCCCTGAGTCATACAAATCCCGAATCTCGTGCGTCACGAACGAGAGATACATACATAATTTCGAGTGGAAAGTCGATCTCTTTCGTGATTTCGCGTCTGGACGATTACAAAGTCGGTCCTCCATTGAGGTAGCGTGGCTTAAAGGGACCACCATCGATTTACGTGACACGTTCGAACCGTTGACGCTCTTATTACCATCAAGAGGAGAGAAGTTTCAATGGGTGTCAATCAATGGTCATTCGAGAGCGCTGAAAGGGCTCCGGGATACATAAGAAACAGAAGGCTTACCTTGCGACGTAGGGATAAGAAGCTGAGCTCCTTGAATGCCTTGAACCAATTGACCGGACGTTAGGATGAATTGAGGCATTGCAACCGGTTGCGGCTGAGATAATAGCTGAGGTAATGTCACCATTGGCGTCGAACTTCGTGGCAGGAGGTGTGACGCAGCTGTCGTACTCGAGGCTGTTGGTACTGTGCCACCTGAACATCACGATTCCTCGTTTAAAAAAAGAACGAATAACCAGCCGCTGATCATCGTTTCGACCGGTTTTTCCACGGAATCGCGAGATCGTTTTGTCACGTGAAACACAATCAATGGTAATTTACTGTTCCCCGGACCTTTCACCCTGTCATTTGCGTTATAAATATACTCGCACCGTACAATTACTGTTTACTGTCGTGTATATTAATTAATTAATACTCTACTCTTTGCAATAAAGACTTTCACGACTGTTGATGCCAAGGAATTAATTAAAAGCGACCTCTCTCTCTATCTTCTCAACATTTTACAGTCTTTTTTTTTGCGCGCGAGCGAACTAGTAAAAAGAGGGACTGTTCATTATTTTTTGGAATACTTAAATCTGTTAATTGAATCGTTCGCGTCACTATGACCAGACTGTTATTACAACTAGGCTGCGAACGGAGATTATAAAAGTATATAACCATAAAGAGCTTCATAGAATTGAATAAAAAGACCGCGGGGATAATATCTTATTCAATCGCAACGTTTCTTTTCGCGCAATCTTCTAATTAAAATTTCCTTCTAATGTTAATGCAGTTCAAACATTAAGTTCCGGTCTGGCTAGCAGTTAAACGCGGCTGCAGAGGAGGTTCGGATATTTTTCCGTCGCGGCCAGTAAAAAGCGGATTTCAGACGCAAAGTAGCGCACATCGAAGCAATGGGATTTTGAATAAATTAACGTAACATCAAATTAAAATTCAAATCTCGAGCCAGCGGACCCTTACCGGCTTTCGCAACGGCGAAATATGAAATTCACCGGGAAACCGCGGAATGTTCAAGGGTGAGATAATTAGTAGCAACGATATAAAATTCAGAGGGGGTGGAGGAAGGTGGTGGGGGCTATAGGGTTTCAAATTTCACGTCACTTATGGCACGCGTTTCCATTTGAATCGACAATTGGAAGTCCTACCGGATGAGCTGACAGTGAGATTCAAGGGCGTGTTGATGAGCTGATTGTTAGTCAGCCCCACTGTCATTCCCTGGAGACCCGCGGCTTGTGAGGCGACTTGCGGCAGGTTTTGCAGACTCGCCAGATTCTGAAGGTTCTGCAGAGTTACCATCCCGGCCACTGGCGGAAATAGAAATGCAAAGTTTTATGATAGCGTCGATTTATCGACAGTGCGAGCAGAACTTTCGATTCGAACGCTAACCGAACGATTTATACTGGAAACCTAAGTCGACACACTTCTAACCCCTTCTAGAAATCTATTTGGTTCTTGCTTAAATTTTATTACGATAGTTATTCAAACATATCGAGGAAATAACAAATTTTTTCATTCTTTCAGTTTTCGAGTACGGAGTTTGAAGTGTATTACAATATCATTCTGTATTATGTTCTTAAAATTAATAGAGCGTTCTGTAAACTTTTATTCCGAGACGTTGCAATTCATAAACTATTTCGATTTTATTTCTTTCGAAGATAATAGATTGCGGAATAAAATATACAGGGTGGGGCAATAACTATGTCCACTTTGAATATTGCCGTTATTTGTAATAATATGAAAAAATGTTGTATACAAAACTTACACGGTATAGAGGGGGCCATATTGTGACACAAACATTTCTTGCGTGGGTGGAGGCATAGAGGAGATTTCAAGGTCACCTTGAGTTTTTCTAATGGAAAGATATACTTTCTGTGTCATGAATCGATAGATTATCGAATTCTGAGTAAAAATGTATTGACCTCCATATGTCCTAAATCTAATAGTTAACGAGATATCATCGAAATAATTTTCATTCTTCTTTGGATAATATCTCGTTAACTATTACGTATAGGGCATATGAAGGTCAATACATTTTTACTCAGAATTCGATAATCTATCGATTCATGATACAGAAAGTAGGTCAATCGATTTAAAAAAATCAAGGTGACCTTGAAATCTTCTCTATGCATCCACCCACGCAGAAAATGTTTGTGCCACAATATGTCCCCCACTATACCGTGTAAGTTTTGTATACAACATTTTTTCATATTATTACAAATAACGGTAATATTTAAAATTCTCATAGTTATTGCCCCACCCTGTATTTCAATGCAGTTGAAATTCTATTAAATCATACGACGCACAGTGGAGTATTTAGCCTGAAAAAGTGGGAAAAATTATTGTAGCGTTATTTATAGGCTCAAAGTTACAATATTATATATCGTTGGATTCGTCTTGAGATCAGCTACAATATTATGAAATCCAAAATATATTTTAGCATTTAAAAAATCAAATTCACCTCAATTATTTTGAAAAAAAAATTTTTTTCCAACTTTCATATATTGAAGTTTGTAGACGTCTAAATACTGTTCCTCTTATGTTTGAAACTTTCTTTTGTCAGATTATCAAAAACGGTGTTATTTCCACCGAAAAGCTGAAAAGTATTATTTTTGCACATAATTTATATTGAAACGATGTAAATTATTATTTTATGCAGAATATGTGAATCACGAAACTTTTTAGTAAATAAATATATATTGGAAGAACATTTTTAAATTATTACCATTAACTCTTTCATCAGAAAATACATCAGAAATGTCTTCCTCGGATAATGTTTCTTCTTCGTTTGATTCTGCTGATGTAGTTTCATCGGTAGGTTGAATAGGCAGAAGCATTTTCATACGTTCTTTAGAAAATGGTATCTACTTTCGTGTTTGCGATCTTATACTTGATAAGAGGGGATCAGAACTCGATAAAAGTCTATTTATTATATCTCGGTTGCAAGCTACTCGAGAAAACTTTCTTGAGTAACTTTCCCTACAGCCACGAAAATATTTGTTATTCGTCTCTGCTGCTTCTTCCGAAAGCTGTCCAATAGGCAAAATAGCATTGTCTATCACTGCTGCGCCATGCATTAATATTTTGTGAATTCTGGGACTCACGGGGTACCATGGATATAATTTGACATACATTTCTGCTGTATTTCTGGCATATACTGCAAACTTCTCAGAATCTATTTCGTGACCACTTGATATCGCTTCTAATATTATTTTAAATTTATCAAGCAATTTAACATCGATTCCTGTGATAGCTGCTGACAATTTTGTATCCTCGCGAAGCCTTAGCGTAGCCGAACGTGCAGGCGTACGCGAATCGCTGCTAAACGCTTAATACCAAATAAGCTATAAAATCTAAAGGCAGACAGATGCAGATCCAAATTTTATTGGCTTATAATCACGAATCTTTACCGAAGGTAATGTCACCAAAAAGAGCACGCAGACTCGCGCAGAAACATAACAAAATTGTCAATGAAGTTTTGTAATCGTAAAAAACCTTACAGAATAATTGGTAATATTCAAATATTAATAACTATACTAATTTAGATGATAACGAAATGAAATCTATGCGAAAGTGCTCTGTACACGTACCTGAACAACTTTTGCGATACAAGAGTTTACATAATTTTCCTTAAAACACTGGAAAATCGCCAATGGATGGAGGTTGTCTTAGAGACTGTTTAAAATCTCTCGACTTTCGATGAAGTTTACTACTTCACGGGTGTACAAATGGAGAAAACAATATTGCAGCCTTATTCTTCAGACCTTTAACTACAACGAACAACAAAAATTTTATGCCGTACGCAAAAATTTAGAAATTGACTTTTTTCCACTTTTTCGGGCCAAACACCCCACTGTGCGACGTGCGAATGGAAATTGGATGAAGTGTTGTTTCATATATGTTTGATACAAGTTAAAATTGAATTTCGCGACAGGATTGAAAGAAAAGAAAAAATTGATGAAAAATTCATTTTACTTAGTGTTTGTAGACGATCCGACTCACTTGTCCCATTAAGATGTGCCTGCGCCACTGACGACGGACTGCGTCGCATCTGGTGCTCATTCAGCGAGCCAATGGTAGTCGCTGGCTCGGGACTGCCAGCACTACTCCTGTCACTGTCCTGTAACAGAAGATCGAACTCGTCAGTCAGGCCGCGGACTCATTGCTGGTCCCATTCATGGGCCCAGAAAATACATTTGTCTAACTAACTATCCGACCACACTCTCTTCATCTTTCAAAGGCACGAACCTAATCCCTAACAGATCTTAGCAGCCTCCATTTCTGCGTGCCATTTTTCAAAAACAATACTTTTGCCGTACCAGAGGCAGTTCTTAAGAATGAATACACAAGTGCGAACATTTTTCGGAAAGGCTGTAGAAACAACAACATTTTAAAATTTTGTTATGGATTGAAATCTTGAGTTTCTCTGATGATTCTCAGACGCCATAAATCGAACGAAATACAAGTCAGACGTTCCGTTTTTACGGAAATAGATTTTTGCGTTCTACGCTGATGAAATTCGGAAGGAGAAGAACAGCGAAAAATGTTTTTAATTGCGACTGTGGGGGCGGCGAGTAGGTGGAAACGAGGGAAAAGTCAGCGGGCCAATCTGGAACGAGATTGGCCATACTTTATTTCGTTTATTACGCTGCGTTTGAAACCTTGTATTTGTACGGTATTGATAACGATTATAAAGTATTGGCCGGTTGCGATGGCAACAGGCGTACCCCGCGAAGTGCTTTCGGCTATATTTTTCGTCGGGAATCTGTGCGCGCGACTCGGGAACGGTGACGTTTCAAAAATTAATAAGGTGATAATGGCCGGGGGAAAGTGTGCGCTGACGCGGTCGTTGCCGATCTTTTTTCGCGTTAGCTGACGGAGATGTTGCGAAATCTAACGAGGCTATTTTCACGTTCGACGATGAACTGTATTTTTGTAATGTCCACAGCGCATGGAAATGAAAAAATTTCATCGATTTCGAATGCTGGGAGAATGAGACATTTAAATAATATTTTTAATATTTTGCAACAGTGAGTGGCCTGATTGTATGTTATGCCGTAGGTCATTGGAGGGCAAGAAATTTTATGTATTTACACAGAAAAAAATGTCGAATAATTTTGCTGTACGCTTTACAAGTATATTTATTGATTATTAAGTATATACATTCAATTATTCTAGAATCTCTGATAGGGTCTCGAAGGGTCAAGGAAAAATTCTCATCGAAATTTATATTTGTAGAAAAATACATAATCTTCGGGAAAATAGTGTAAATAATTCTCGTTTGACAGGTTAAAGGTTTGATTCGCAGATTTAATGATTTCAGCACGAATTTTACAGCCGCCTCGCTCGACAGACATACGAACCGTGGACTATTTCTTCACAGCTATCGATAAAACATTAATTATTGCTGGTTACACAGTTGTTTCGAAATATAAGAGCCGCTCAGCCGTCTTTAATTGAATTTTCTTTCGCCAAGAACCAGAAATATAAACCACGACGCAGTTTTATAATCACCATAAACTCAGAATTCATTTCTAGTATATTAATACGATTCTCCACGCTTCATTAAGATAGGCACCAACACGCGCGCGCGCGCGCGCAGATACGCACACGCGCCTATTCGCAGCACCGCCTTTGCGCCACCTTATTTGATCGTAAATATACATGGTTACATATAAATGCGTTCACATTCTATTTTTTTTTATACATACACGAAGTCGGAGGTATTTGTATACTTATCTCCGTACGTGACGCAGTAAACCCCTTTTATCGCTGTTACTATTATTACTATGATTAAAATTCTTCGAGCAGCATTAAATTCCTGCGACGAGAGTCTCCCGGCGGCCATAACGAGGCGCCCATTAAAAAATACACGTCGTGTCGCCAGGTTTTTTTTATTTTTTTATTTTATATTCTTTTTTTCGTTCTCCTCTCCTTACTGACCGAAATCAATCGAACGCGGTCGCGCAAAGGTTTTATTGGAGGCGGGCAATCATTCTCGCCGAAATGCTCAATTATACGCGCGTGGTTCGTTAACGTACCGCGCTTTTTATTGCGGCGGCAAGTTTAACGCTGAAAATTGATTAATAATCATTCACGGTCCAACTGGCCGACGTTAAAATGCTTCGCTACGAAATAATGGTGGTAGACGCGGCTTTAAAGGCGCGGAGGGTTCGGGATGCACGGGGGTGGAACGATGGGGGTGAGAATCGAGGGTGGAAAAAAGAGAAGCGCGGCACGAATCATTGATGAATACAGAAAAATCAACGGTAGAGTCGCGCGGGACCGGTGCCATCATTCTGTCCCGTCGCCATGCTAATAAACTCTTCCGGTATCACGATCGGACGCGACCATAATGCTCGGCGATCATCGTTTGTTCGATAGATGAAATGTTGAACTTTTTACGATGGCTAATTCAATGATGGCACTTGTAATTTGTAACAATTTTTTTTTTATGAAACTTTCGTCAACATATTCGTGACATTATTCTGATTAAAATAACACGATGGATTTTGGTGCACAGTGGCTCGGAAAATTGGAAATTTATTTGAAAATGTGAAACAATTTTCTAACAATAACGAAACAAATTTTGTAGTATCTCAGGTCCATCGCATATCATTCTAAAGGAGGCAAAGGGAGTTCCGGATTTTTGTGAAAAGATCGGAAAATCGGTAAAAATGATCGACGCAAGCGACCCAGAGACCCATTCAGGGATTCGACGGCTATCCATCGAAGAAGAAAGCGCGAAGCAGCGTATCTGCGACCAATAGAAACCCGAAATAATCACCGGCAACCGAATCAGCATCGAAATAATTAAATAAACGCGGGCGAATTACAATCTTTCTACCGCGGGGGCACGCGCGCGCCGCGCCGCTGTGTTCTCGCGATTTCCATGCCTCCATTCCAAGACTCGTGAGCTCGAACAGGCGATCGCGGCGCTTTGTAATCGTATGTACAATAAAAAATATTCAACAGCTCGATTGCCAATATATCGCGGCGCCGCGCCGGGCTGATTGAACCGGAGCGAGCGAGCGAGCGAGCGCGAGCCCGTTAATTTGCCGCTGCGTGTCGGCCGGCACAATAGAAAAATCTCGCGATGCAAATTATTTAGGTTTGTACAATGTATCCGGGTCGAAATGAGTCTGCAGTTTTTCGACGAGGTCGGTCTCCCGGCGCGCTTAAAATCGTATTATCTCGCCGCGATTTCGGTTAACGAGCTGCATTTCACACTGAAGAATCGGCCTTGGTACGCACTCACATTTTGTCCGGACCGACTTTTTCGGTGTCTGTTCTATCGGGTTGTCCCGAAAGCTTCTTCAGTAACGGATGCTATAGTTAATCGTATGAAACACTTGATTAAGTGTGTGATACAGACACATATTGATAAACTGTATGCCAAGATCTTGGAACAGGATTCGAAAGTCTTACCAGAAATTTAAACATCGCGTAAAAATTAAAAGATTCAAGAATGTTAACACATTATCGACTTAACAAAGTGTGTGACACAGAAACATCTTGATGAAGTGTATCCCAAGATATTGGGGGAGGATTCGAAAGTCTTACCAGAGATTTAAATATCGCGGAAAAATTAAAAGATTCAAGAATGTTAACACATTACCGAATTCATAAAGTGTGTGACACAGACACATCTTGATAAAGTGTATCCCAAGATCTTGGGGGAGGATTCGAAAGTCTTACCAGAGATATAAATATCGCGGAAAAATTAAAAGATTCAAGAATGTTAACACATTACCGACTTAACAAAGTGTGTGATACAGACACATCTTGATAAAGTGTATCCCAAGATATTGGGGGAGGATTCGAAAGTCTTACCAGAGATTGAAATATCGCCTAAAAATTAAAAGATTCAAGAATGTTAGCACAATACCGACTTGATAAAGTGTGTAACACAGACACATCTTGATAAAGTGTATGCCAAGATCTTGGAGTAGGATTCGGAAGTCTTACCAGAAATTTAAACATCGCGTAAAAATTCAAAAAAGATTCAAGAATGTTAACACATTGCCGACCGGTGATTATTGCATAATATTGAAAAATCTATGGCCCACGGTTAACCACAGAAAGAAAATAAAAAATAAAACATGGTTGAACATGGCTACACGACGAAACACAAGAATTAAATAAAAAATCAAATCAAATTTCGATGCTTTCTTTTGGTACAGCACAATTATTGAAAATCCTATTAATAGGCTTCCGGCAGGTAATGTGTTAACACTGAACCTGCCGAGCTTTAAAAGTAACATTTCACATAAAAGTTCCGAGAAGTCGGAAGACCGCAAAAATAAAATTGAAGAGGGACAATTGAGACAGAGTAGGTGTCGAAAAATTAACACACCTGTCGACGGAAGATCAGGGACCGCGAGCTCGCAATCAAACGGTACTCCGCATAAATAGAGTATTCTATTTAGCTACTTAGCGTGGCATCTAAACGACTCGGTTTCATCAGCGGCCGGCGTGACAACCTCGTTTCGTTGAAACGCTTCTCCGCCATCCGGGCGAAGTGTTTTCAAAGAGCGCCGCGAGAGTCGGGCTCTTGCGTGTCTCTCTCTCCGTCCATCAAAATTCGCAAATTCTCCGCGAGACACGTGGAAATAATTTGATAAGGGGAGTGGAGGGGGGGAAATCAGCCCGGTTCCCCGCGGTTAAAGTCGTCTCGGTTAGCCGAGGAGCTCACGCCGGATTTATTCATGGGCCAAACCAACCGGGTGACTCCTTTTTCGCGAATTAGCCGTGGTGTCGACGCTTTAACACGCTTAATCTGTATCCAACTATGGCGATACACGTTCCGGCATATTTCCATGGCATTATGCAAAGAGGCCGCGTCGGGTAACATTACTTCGTACAACGCCGCCCATCGATACGATACACAAACCCGGAACAGTGTACGTGTGCGATAAAGAGAGCGAAACAGAGTCATAGCGAGAGAGCGAGAGCGAGGGAGAGAGAGAGAGAGAGAGAGAGAGAGAGAGAAGTCTCGCAGGTAAAGCTTCACTGTTGCCCCCGTGCTTACTCCATCGATTTATTATAATTTAGATTGTCTTCTTAGAAGCCGACTGTACGTGCACGTACGTACACATAGGAGACGCCTTAATGCGCTGCCGTTCGTTAATTATTCCTCCGGCATCCCGTAAATATGCATGAATTATATATCGCCCGGCACGAAAGCGCGGGGATACGGGGCCAATGATTAATACACGCCGCGCGTTTTTTCCCCCCTTTGTCGCTGCCCGTTCGATTCGCGTTTTCTACGTTTTCGCGTTTGCGAGCGAACGGACGAGCCGTGACCGACGACGCCGCACCGGTTCGCCATTTTGCGCGACTCACTCGCCGACCGCCATATTTCTTGCGAATCGGTGGCTCCACGAATCTTTAATCGACATTCGCTTCTGCATTTTATCTCGTAGGATACGGCGGTCTGAAACCAGAAACGGGAAAAACATACGCAAGCGTGTTTGTACGTGAAATAAAACTTTTTCTACTAAAATGTAGACACGTATATTTTTTTCGAACAACAGTTGTAGTCACGAGAAAAATAAAATTCGGCGTAGATCGCGTTTGTTTGAAACGACGTTATCCCATCTTCTTGGCAAAGACAGTATTTCGCAATTTTCCGTGGCGCCCATTACTGTCTGAAACGGCTGAAATTCGCCGTAATGTGCTTTCGAAAGAAGAGTCCTCGATGTACTGACTAATTGAAAGAATTATAGAACGCGGACTGGCCGAGCGCACATTATACGCGCGGAGTAGTTAACAGGCACCCCAAGCATTAACAGGATTACAACGTAACGATACGTTCGACTGCAGCGCAATGGAGTCGAGCCAGTATCGTGAACGGGACGAAAGTTTCATCAGTCGAAAGTGTCGATTCCGAGGGGTCGGCGCGGGGAATGGGCGGTGTGTACGCGAAAATTCCGCGGGTCCGAAAAAGCCGTATGGGGTTGGGAGGGGGCGAAGGGTGAGAAAATAACGAGCGTCACTGGAATCCCGGGTAAAAAGTGGAAGTTATCAAATGATTCGAACGCGGCCGCGGCCATTTTTCTGTGTAAAAGGGAGGCAACGTCACCCTTTACCCCGCGCTGTAATTTCGAATTTTCGTCAAAGTCGTACAATGGATCGGGGTTCGGTCGCCCCGGCGCCATTGGTCCCGGGCATTTCATTGCATAAAAAATAGATAAAGCCCGGTCGATAGGTAACGAACGAAAATAGGAGGCGCAGGAGTCACGGCGGTAGTTCAATTTTTTTTTTCCACGCAAATTCGTAAACGGCTATACCCGACGGTATGGCCACCCCCATATTAAATGGACGAGGCGAGGGGGATTAGTTGAATGCACAGGCCCCGGCCATTTTGCTTGTAAAAGTGCGTCCCGCGATATATGTATATATAGTAAAGCCGTAGAAACGTATGTTTACGGGCTTTCGGCATTTCGCATAAATTAATCAGCCTGACCAACCCCTTGCGCAAATACCGGCGTCGTTCAACCGGTCTCCATGGATGGTCGGCACGCAACAACCGTTCTTCCGGAGAACTCGCATTTTTGCGTATCCTCGGCTGATTTCCGGTCGCGAATTGCGCTAGCACCGTTGCCAGAATATTTATGCAAATTCACGGTCTTATATCGTGCTGTTACACCACTCCGCAAAATTAAATAATTGGCAAGTCCATCAACAAAGAAATTTCTTTTTTCACAGATCCATTTTACTTTCAGCGAAAAGCGCACCGCCATACATTCAACGAGGTCGATCCAGATGTCGGAGTAATATGCTTAAAAATACTTTTTAGAACATTCGCAAATAAGTATTTGATTGGATCTAACGTGTTTTCGTTGATTCTTCGAGTACAGTAGAAACGTTGTTAAATTGAGAATATATCGGTACTAGAATTATTGAGGCGGTGCTAAAATTCTTTTTCCAAGAAAATTAATGGCAAGTTGAATTTATTAGATTGTACCCTGTAATGCGTCTAATTGAATTGAACGTGGTTCTGTCGTACAAGAAATAATTTTCGAAAGTTCTTGGATCTGGAAAAAATTCTCGAAGTATCGTGCCCGAGAGTATCGATAGATTCCTTAAGCTGCTGAAGGGTAGGAGAGGGAATAAGTTTCTATTAAAAACAAAGTAGAAAGTAACACCGTTCATTAAACTCCGATGTGCGAAATTCAGGGCGTCCTCTCTCTCTCTCTCTCTCTTTCTCTCTCATTGACTTCATTACTGTTTCTAATTGTTGTCCATCCATTTTCGTATTTTGGCAGGAATTCCCAATTTCGTTAACAAGTTCACTCCTCGTTTTAATTACCTCAGAATAAACTTCTCACTTCAAGCGTTCGCGCACACATATTTTTTCTACTACCCCTACATTCCACACGGCACCCTTGCACACACAAACTCATACGTTTCCTCGTTTTCCCATACGCGGATACACGCGTGTATAAAAAGACACGGTGCACGGGAATAGCCCTGTACATTTCGGGAACAAAGCTTTGACCCAATAATTGCTTTTAATGTTTTTTAGGCAATCTATCTATAGAAAAACCGAAAAGGGATTTCCACTGTTAGGTATAATGAACACGAGCCCGATCGATATTAGAATAATAACGAACGTTTCGAATCTCCGAACTTCAACCTATGAATCGAACATTTGTTTTGTGCTTTAAATGTGAGAGGCTCGTACACTGTGCAGGGCTGAATGACTGCAGGAATGTGTATTTAAAACATTTCCATTCAACTCCGCGCAACTCAAACGGAACTTGATGCACAGGCATCGAACTTCGGTTAAAAATCAATTTCAACAATGTTTATTTGTGATTTAAAATTGATATCTCCTCGAATCCCGATCGAATCGAAATCGGTCTAATCGAATGCAACATAAATATTTTCTGAAACAGTAAAAAAAAATAGAAGAATGGAAACATCGTGACGCTATCTGAAACAGAACGAAACCGATTAACCGGGAAAACAAATTTCCCGTTGATTCTCACAGCCCAATTTCTATTCCGCAAGTATCCGCACTCTAATCAGCGAAACCAGGTGCAGCGGGCGTCCGCCCAATCTCTCTGCGCGGATCGCGATCGCGATCGCATCGGCGTTTGACGGCACCGTTTTAAATTCCGCGGGAAGGATCGTCGTTCGGCGCGGGGTGTACGGCCAGTAAAAAATCGTTAGCCGGACCTCACGGGCCATCTTGCTAATGCGAAAAACCGTGGTGCAACGTTCTCTGGTCGAGAGGGTACCCGGGGATCGGTTCGGGGAGGGTCGCGGACGGTCGGGTCGTGTGGGCGGGTTTGCGAGGGTGGCAGGCGAAAAACAGGGGGTGTGTAGAGAGAAAAAAAAAAAACTCGCGCGAGCGGAATAAAAAGGGGTGGCGTCGAAGAGAGGGCGGGTGGTGTGTGGCAGGATTGGGATACACGGTCGTTGGAAATGCAACAATAAACATTACTTATCGGCGCGAGCGCGCGGAGCCTTTAACAATGCGGATAGGTATACGGCGGAGAGAAGAGCGGCCTCGGCACGGCTCGGCTCGGCTCGGGTATAGCGTTCGCAAAAGCGCAAGTTTTTTGCAATAAAGTCATTCCGAGGCGTTTGAGTTATGGGTAATTCGTGTGCGAAACGCCTGCGCGCAACCTCTCGCGAGAGGCGAACGGGCAACAAGGGCAAAGCGCGCGAGAGAGGCAACGACTGGTAGCGCCGCGGGTCCCGGCACACCATTGATTAGTATTAATGACTTAGCTGCACTCATTTCGCCCGAATAAAAGTAATTGGATTTGGCTTCGACCCCGCGGACCGCGCCAGCGGTGCCTGGCGTCGGCGGCGTCGGCGTCGGCATCGGCGTCGGTTGGTGCCGGCGGCGGCGGTGGCGTCGGCGCAACGAAAACGACGGCCGGCGTGTAAAAATACATTAATATCTGTTTGCGCTTAATAAACGATAGCCGCGCTGACTTCAGACTAATGGCCGTATTCCGGAATCGGTAATACGCGTTTTTATGTTTCTTTCTATAGAACGGCCGTTGCGTCCCGAACCGTTCCCACCAACGTTTATTTCCCGCCTATCTTTCGTATCGATCGATTTCGCTCTTCTCGTTGCATTTTAAAAGGTTTCGCGTATTTTCTTTCCTTTTTTTTCAGTCCACCGTTCGCCAGATAGCTCGCTCCTCCTCCATGGCCGGCCCCTCTCTGTCTCTGTTTCGCCGTGATTCGACCAGGTTTGATACGGTTTGCCTCGGTTTGACGACAGCCGTTTTATACCCGCGTAACTCGACTTGTTAATGCACCTCTGTTCGCGATTTTCTTTGAGCCAAAATATTCGTGTATCGAGCTGTCGCGCATTTCGCGAATTTGCATTCGCTAATAATCGCATAAAATCTGTACTCCATCGGAACTACCGGTAGGATTTTTCTTGTATCCGTTGGATCGACTATGAATTTTTTCGAGATCAGTCGAATCGTAGAATTGTATTTTGTGATTCGGTCAGACTCGATCAGTGTCGCCAGATCAGGGGAATTGACTCGAATTGAGGAGAATGCTGTTACCCTCTCTCTGCCAGTACCGGACCAGTCACGTGACGTTGTGACGCGTGCACGAGCGAGACGGAACGTGTCACGTGACCGGCCCGTGGTAGAAGGGGAAGGTAGAGAGGGGACACGAGTCTTAATCTGGGTTTAATACTGGGTTTGCCTTGGTCTGACGACAGCCGTTTTATACCCGCGTAACTCGACTTGTTAATGCACCTCTGCTCGCGATTTTCTTCGAGCCAAATATATGCGGTTGCAGGTGCGTAGCGTTTGGAGGTAGTTGCTTAATTTATGCAAACAGCTACCAGGGCTCGTTAATCACTTTTGATTCGAAAGGAAGTGAGAGATCGGGCGTTTTCTAGATCCTGGCGAGATACGGTTGCACATTAGTTGTGTGCTTGTGTGTGTGCGAGTGCGGAGTGTCTTGTAATGAGGTTTGAAATTATGAGTTATACAAGAGTTACCTCGTAATCCTCTAAAGATTTTGTATTCAGATATCTGCGATCGTGACGTTGAACTTAATACTAGTTTGCAAATCAGTTGGGAGTAAATGTTAAGATAATTTGCATTAAACGTTCTTCTGTACGCTAATGATTTTGTACATGCTCGAGACAAATGTGATTGTGCGAGACATGGAAGGAACTTTCGAACAACTTGAGGATAAAGAATTTTATATTCGTGCTATCACAGTTCTTAAGAAAAGCGATAAATTTTCTTTAAAATTCTGTTTTTCGGAGTCGGTTGAAAATATTCCGATGTCGCCTGGATCATTCTTCATCTTACGATTAGATTGCAGACTATGCGTTACGCTAACTTTTGATGATATCGAATGTCAAGTTTCGTTAACATTTTTAGGAAATTTGTATTATTTAGCGCGCACCTCGCAACCGATAGCTTACCCTGACGTCTTCGCAACCTCGCCTCTCCCGCTCCGGGAATCGCCGCGCAATTAAAAAACAGCAATCTAATTGGCAGAACAAGGCGAGCGATTCCCCTCGCCGAAAAAGGCAGCAAGCATCGAATCGGCTTTAATTCCGCGGGCATTCGACCGCAGTGAATAAACTAGGGCACCGAGCTCAGATACCCCAAGAGTGTGCAATATAATTAAGCGATATTATCTCCGCAGGAAATCCCAAAATTTAATATTATCTCGTAATTGCCCTTTCGGTGCGCGGTGTAGGACAATGCTGCTGCTCCCGCCTCTGGCCGGGTGGGACTGGAAAACCGTGAACAGGCTTGCGAGAAAAAAGGGATAGCAAAAACCGAGAGGCCTCGATCAATCTAGAAAACGTTCGGCGACCACGGGCGGAACAGTGGAAGAACAAAGTGTAGAAAAAGGTGGACAAAGGGACGCGGAGAGGGAACAGGAAGATAGCTGAAGCAAAAAAAAAAAAAGGAAATAAAAGCCCATTAACAAAGTCCGTATCACGAGGTAACAGACCCACCAAGACACTTTTAACTCACCGCGTAACCCCGTCACGAATACTCCATTGATCGGGATTAAGGATTATCCGTGGCCATCCAGAAAGAGAGAGGAAGAAAGAGCGCGGAGAGGAGCAGAGAGAGAGAGAGAGAGAGAGAGAAGAGAAAGAGCAGAGAGCGGTGCGAGGAAACGATGAATTTCCTCGACGACCTAACCGGGGTATCCTAACGGGGACGTGCTCCACGGGGGTTGCAATTATCACGTGGTCATTGCGAACCGTTGTTATCGGGAGTACGGGAGAGAGAGAGAGAGGGATGTGCACGTGCTGGAAAGAGGAAGAGACGGAAGGTGGAGGGAGGAGAGAAAGACGGACAAACGAGAGAGTCGACCGACCCCTCGGCACAGGCTGCTTTGTCTGTAAGTGTAATTAGTCCAGGGTGGGGTTTCTGTTCAAGAGGAAGAGAGAACGAGAGACAGAACCGGAGCGAGATCGCTAGATCAGAATGAAGGAGAGAGTGAGCGAGAGCGAGTCAAGGGGGTGAGAGAGCCAGGGGGCGAAAAGGAAAGGGGGTGGAAAAGGGTGGTTCATCCTGGTCTCCCTTGCCGCGCGCCACCGTGCCCCACCATCGCCTTATTTATATGCAAATGAGCTTCATTTCGCGATATTAATGTTCCACCCGAGTCGGCCTCGCCTGCCGCGAAAGGGTGCACAGGATACGCGGAAAAGGGTTCGTCCTGGTCCGTATATGTTTACGACCGTTTCGTTTCGTTCGTTCGGCGTAGAGAGTGCGTCGCGACGCGCGATTCGCCCTCCTGGAAATTACGGCGCCGATGCGATGGCCCGCCGATCCGAACGCGTCGCGACGCCCGATCGAAGGAACGAGGGAGATTTATTAAAAGTGGCGATTTCGAATTTTTGCTGGACGACTGCGCGAGCGATATCGTCTTTTTTCGAGACCTGCTCGGATTTCGCAACCCCTTGAATTATGAAATTTATGCAGGGACGCGAGAGATTCTGTATTTTAACACTTTATCTACCGGATGCTTATTAATTGGGTTTTCAATAATTGTGATTTGAACAATTCTGGAATAACTGCACCGGTTTCTAGATCGAGCCTAATTTATAATTCACGGTCGATTCGTACCCCCAGTAATACCGCGAATATTTCTGTTTTTCAAGATACACAGCTAGATTACATCCAATTCATAATTCGTAGCTAATACCGCTGATATTTACCTTTCTATAGAATCCTAGCTGCACTCCCAGTCTAGTTTATGTTTCACAATTGATCAACACCAATAACAACGTAAATATTGCCTTTTTTTCAAGATACTGTTTCAATCTAGCTACCAGGCCGCATTCAGCAACTGCCTTTTTATGCAAAAATACAATTACAAATCAATCAATTTCAATTGAAGCGCGAAACGAAAATTAATAAAATATTAAAAATTGATTATAATTTGACTTTTTCATTTGTCAACAACAGTTTTGTGGAATATTGCTCTCGTGCGTGTCTAGCGCAAGTGCGGTTCATAATTGACGAAATTTGATGGCGACAAGTACCAGCACAATTGCGTATGACTATTACAAGACAGAAAGACGAATCAAGAAATTAACTTACACCAAATCGGTAAAGAATGTATCAAATTTGCACAAGAGACAAGGGTGAAGTGTCTCAAATGCAGGTCTCGCAAAATCGCAAATCGGGGGCTGATTAGAATATAGGAAACCTGCGCGCAATTACAGACGGACAATATTATAATACGTTAGCTCAGAAACGAGCCACCAAGAATCCGTAATTTTCACTCGAGAATTTCCCTTAATCTGCGCCGCTATCTAGCCAGCGGGTTCCCTTATCAGCGACAGAGTCCGATCCAGTTATGGTAATCGCGCGGTTCGAAAACGTACAGCAGCGTGAAACCGAAATTCCCGTTTCGGGAACCTTGCCCGAAAACTGGACGTTGGTGCACCGGTTTCCTACGGGGATGGGGGAGGGTAGTGGGTGGGAGCGTTGTCTTTGCTTGACGAGTCTCTCCGCGCACGGATAATGACCGATTTATCGTAACGAAGTCGGGGTTGGCAGGCGGGTAGACAGACCCTCCCCCCAACGACCCGTCAGGCCTACACCGGGTTAAATTAACAACAGACAAGCCACTTGAAACATTACCGAGGCTTCCTAGCGGAGCAAGTCGAGGGTGGGCTCTCCCGCTACCTTACTCAACATAAATTAGGGCCGATAGAAAGGGTAGATTGCAGAATGTTGAGTGCATAACGACCGACGCTCTGTCGGTGGCTTATGTCTCGAGCATCCGAGGCTCGCGTCTTACTCTTGCGGCACACGCGAGCCCGAAAAATCTTCCCTGCCACACGCCATTGTATTCTAATGCGCCACGTTTCGTGTCTTCTCGCCAATTACCCGGCTCGCTAATAACTACTTACCGAAAGAATCGATTGTATTTCTTGCTTCGCTGGGTTAGATCGCCTCCGGAGCCCAGCCTAATGCAGCGGACCGAAAATTGGGTTTAGTATGAATCGGTGGTACGTTCCTTCAGCGATAAACGGGTTTCTTGACATTTAGAATAATTTGGTGGAATATTATATTTAGAAATATTTTCTATGTAGAAATAGAATAACCGGACCAAATTTTTGCTAATTAGCGGACTGCGCGTAAGCCATTACAACTTATGTCTGTTATGTATCCTTTCTTAATACACAAAATGTAAAATAACCCTACAATTTTAAACAGTTTACTTGAATACATTAGCCACAATAAATTCATTAACCCGTGGCAACGCTTTTTATGGAACGAGAACTGAAAAGTGAAGATTTACCGCAGCGATTATCACGCTGCGGATTTTTATGCTAATCTTTGCGACCTGATTGACTCGCCGGCGTTGAGAGAAAACATTCGTTTAATGCACTAGTTGATGCAGCAATTATATTAGAATGAAATCCAAAGTCCAACCACTGTGGTAGAAATTTTATCTCAACCCGTTCTTGTACTATAAAAATTAATTTCTAGGTTTAAACGAGGCGTCGTGTCATCTCGCATTTTGTCTAAAGGAAATTAATTCGTTGGAGGTTGGCAATTAAGATCGTTGCTCGGACATTTAAAAAAGCTGTTTAATAAGGTAGATACGTTATATTTAATGGAATGTTGTTACCATGTAGGCTGCTAGCGAAACAAATAACGATGGCTAACGCGTTAAGAGGATAGAATAGTCTTCGTCAAGATTCGGAGATAGGGAACATGTTTCTGGAGATTATATGGTCTATGAATATGCAATTGGAAGAAAAAATTAACACAATTATCTGATAGTCTGATGGCTCGTTGTTTTCCTCGTGAAAGGCTGTCCGACCAGTAAACTAAGTAATTATAAAAATTTAATCTCTCCTTTCTGTAGCTAATTTGTATAATGATACACCATTCTACCGCACTTCAAATAAATCAGATTATGCAGAGCAAACAGATTCAATCTATCGAAATTAAAAATGTATACATTGTATACAAACTGAGGTTTACCGCGAAACATTCTTAACTCACGCCGATCCCTTCTGATAATTCGAGAAATTAAAATTTTTCATTGATCTTGCGAAAGTAGCAAGACATTCAACATTATCCAATTAACGTTTTACCATTTCCTAAGTTCAGAAATCCAACCTGAATTCACACTGTGCGCACTGATTGCAACAAAAAAGAGCGAGTTTCGAGGAAAAAATCCAGCTAGTCATTTTTCCCATCGATTCGCAGTCACAAAACTGCGCGTCCCTACACAGAATCGCGAATGCTGCCACCATACCGCGTTGATTACCGACCGACCACTGAACCCGTATGAAATAATTGACAACAGACTATAAACCACAAAATGATGTCACGGTATAGTTTCACGTCATTACATCGAATATTACGAGGCTTCCAGTTCATTATACGGAATCGATATCGACTCGGCACTATGAAATCCTGTGTATCGGGTTAAGCTAAACTATGTGCTTAAAAAGATACGATTAAAGATATCAAACTAGAACGTTCCCACGGATGTGCGTGCAACAGATTGGATAAAAGATCTGCATTCTTAAAAAATTCGTTAGTTTATTCTGAAACGAGAAGACGAGAAACGAGAAGACGTGTGGCGAAGGAGCTATTTGAAATTTGAAATGAAAAACAGTGCGAGTTTATGGTCCACGTTGGGTAGTTTCTTAATTTCTAGAGGTTCTGAGAATCGTCCGAGAAAACACGATATTTAAAAGTTGCCGAATGGTGCATTCGTTAATAACGGAGGATCGCGTCGAGGTTAAAGTTTGACCAACTTGGCTCGGACGCGGTTTTCGCTGGGGCAAAAGTTCTACATCGCAATTACAGGCGCAGACGACGACCGGTGGTGCATTATCGTTTCCGTGATTCTTATAATTCCTCGGGATACGGGGATGGAGAAACGGGGTAGGGGGTGGAAAGAGAGAGAGAGAGAGCGACGCGACGGTGTCCGAATAGTCGTTAGAACGCATTTCCGAGGAGACGATATCTGGCCATAATGAAGGATCCATTTACAAGTAAGATTCAACCCCCCGCGACTTCATTACCCACGATTTTACCACGGACGCCCCGCGGCATTCGTAATGAGCGATGGTCATTCATTTTAATATCCATTAAATGCAAATACCGTCCCGGCACAAACGTTTACTCCTATTTCGAATTATTTCGCTGACTCGCCGTAATTAAGCTTTTCGAAGGGACTCGGGGAAACATTACCTACGGAGGAGTCGTTACTGGTAACGATGCGGCCCCTTCGCACCCCCCTAACTCCTCATCGCTCCTTCTTCCGCTACCAAGCCAGGCTCTAGGTGTACGGGTACTCGTAACGTCACTCACCATGACGATTTTCGTACGCGATAACTGGAACTTTAAACCTCAGGAATTTTTGACCGTAGAGAAACGCGATTCTTTCCTCGCTTCTCAGCATAATTCTTCGGATAGGTCCGTGGAAAATCTTATGCTAAAGCGCACGGTGTTTTCCTTGTTCTAACTCCGAAGAAGACGTTCTGGCGTCATCGAACAAGTTTAGGGGAATAATTTTTTAATAAGAAAGCCGATCAACACCTAAACCAACAAGTACAGATCGTCGCACCAAAAGCGAATGTGTTGGATCGAACCAGGAAACGTTACACAGCAAAATTCTCATTTGTACGGCAATTATTTTAATGCTCGATGGAGAAAAGGTATTACAAAAATTGTTATCCATGTTCTTGATCCACTTCCGCGCAACAAGCCACACGCGCCAAATTCCATGGCCGAAACCGGGAGCCGCACTTTTCCTCCGAGTAATTACAGCCTCGTTTTAATTATAATTTGTAAAACTCAATGGAATATCTTGCCGTGCCGTTGGGCACCGGAACGCGGTATGGAAATCGCCGGGACGAACTTTATGTCAACGTGGCCGAGTATCAGTTTTATTAAAATGATTATAAAAACCGGCGTTATTAACGCGAGAATTTATGAATATTTTAAAACCGCCAACGAAGATAAGGCGATCGTTTATTTTCTCTTGGCTCATCTCCTTCCACCTGCATCTATTTTCTCTTCCGCGGTTCTTCTTAACCGGAAGCGGAGAATTCCTTTATTCGGTGGAAAATGCGAGCCATAACTAATTCCAAAATCCGTGTAAGTGTGTATTATACTCTTATTATTATTTATTTATTTATTGTTTGTTTTAATGTGGTCGCATTAACAGCTACATCGTTAGTGACCACATAAATTACAATCAAAAGTGTTTTATACAAAGGTGGATTTATAATAGTTTATACAAATCGATGGATTTGAAAAAGAGGAGGACGTTTCTGACGTTGTCTTCTCCTAGATTTGTCTTGTTAAGTTCTATAAATTTATAATAGATTTTTATTAGTATAGCTGTCCACCACCACTCCAATCAAACTAAATTCATGATAATATTATCGCAAATTACAAGCCGCAAAATATTCAGAAATTCCCTGAAAAATTCCTGAACGGTCGCGGTTCGGTATAAAATTGCCTGCAAATTACCGAACCTCCTACACAAATGGGAGAAGAACCGTCAACAATCGGTCTCCTGATCAGCTCATCCCGGAATATCCTTGCCAGCAGGCATCTTAATGCTCGCGGGTCGTAAACAGCGCGGACGTGACGTAAATCTATTCGCATCGTCGTTGTTTAGCTCGGTCTTTGCCATGGGAGTGTGGGGGTGGTCGGTTGAAGGCGAAAGAGCCCCTAGACCAAGGTATGAGAGAGAGAGAGAGAGAGAGAGATATTTCGAGGAGGGACGGAAAGAGAGAGAAAGAGAGTGCTAGCTGGTGTGGGGTGGCTGGGCGAGAGAATCGGAGGTGGGTCGACCGATGTATGAATATACATGACCTTACCACCAACCCTTACACCGCAACGGGGCTCTGCTTACATTATTGTATATCTAATTCCGCGGATGGTTCTCAAAATTCGTCGTTTACCGCGACGCCTGGGCGCCGGGACGCCCGTGGCCCGCCTTGGCCCGACTCGGCCCGTCTCGTCGGCTTGGACCGCGGAGAATCACTGTCGGCCCACGACATTATGCAGGCAGTCTACATATTATACATTCGGACTGGGATTCAATTAAGTTTGGTTAGACCACCCTCCTCCTCCCCTCCTCCTCTCGCAGTCGTCCTTCCGCAACCCCTGATCCACCTTCTACCTTTCCAACCCCCGTGCGCCACTCTGTCGCCCCTTCTTCCTCCTTCTCGCCATTCAACTTCGTGTTTCCCTCTGCCGGTTCCTTTCTCTTCCTTCCTGGCCTTTCTCCATCTCGCCCCCTCCCCTCCAACCCCGCCGAGCCTCACCCTTAACTCCTCTTCCTTGGTTTTCACTCCTCCCCCCGGGTGTTTCACCCCCGAACCGGTTTTCGCCAGGGCGTCGCAGCACGTAGAAGTGTTCTAAATCGTGTGTGTCCCGCTGAGACGATTCGTTCCGCGGTTTTCGGAACCGTTCCGGCCCCTGTCTCGTTTGAATTATTGTGGTCTGCCGCGTTCGATAGGCGCTACAAGGGGAAACAACGCCGGTTGAACTGGATTCGAGGACCGGTCGTGATTGGTTGGTAGTCGGACCATCGGTCTGGGGACTTTTTCGTACCGGTATCACAACCTGATGCGACGATTAAAAGCGGGGGACCGCGGGGAATTAAAATCGTATCGATTCCAGCCTACCAGGCCTGCATCATGTTTCGGTGTGCGCTGATAATTGAATGCGCGGCCTGTGACGGAACGCGAATCGAAACGCTGCGGCTGCCGTTTGACCCTGAAGACGACAATCGGGGCAGATGTCATCAAACGTGCAGCAACCGATTGCCCAAACGTATCTCTTTGTATTCATCAATGTAGATTTGTTGAGGATCGAAGAGCAACGCGATCCAAACTGTGTAGAATTTACTGCGAATAACTAATATAAAATACGTAAACATTTGTTCAATGAAAATGTAGTCAATTACTGGGGCAACATAAAAGTTAATCGAGCACTGCTTCTGATCCCAAACGAGATCCACTCCGATAGAAGAAGCCCAGTGAATCCTAAACAATATATTAAAGAAAATCAATCGAACCAACCTCCGCAACACTTAATAACCCTTCTATCCGTACCCAGGCTACCCCGCGCAATTCACGCGAGCGTTCCCAATAACCTGCGACCCCCGAACGCAGGATGATTAAGGAATATTGAACGATTCCACGGGCAAGCGATTCCTCTCGGGCTAAATAATTCCCAGAAATTTGAAAAACAATATCTAGAAACTCTCGCCGGTCCGGTATATCAGCCGAGGCGAGTAGAGTGGCACCGTAAGGGGTGTGCGCGGGGAGGAGGGGGGGGGGGGGGGGTTTGCAACGAGACGGCCATTCTTTTTAATTATCCCGCGCTCGGCGCGAGTGCCACGTTTACTTTATCAATATTTCCCTCGGCCCCGAAAAAAAATCCTTACCGCTCTCGCATCGAAGCAGCAACCCTTCCCGTCGTTTACGTCGCGCTCGCGCGGGTACAGCTGGATAGGTAATTAGTGGGTGCCACGTGGTGCAGCGAGGTTATAAGCGTGCGCGAGCGAGTAGACGCGAAGCTGAGCAGAGCAGAGCGAGTAAGCGCGTGTCGCAAGCGTATTGGTGGGATGCGTGAACGACGCATGTGTCGAGGAGGGTGCTGGTAGAGAGGCAGACACCGAGCCGAAGGGTGGCCGATGGGTAGATGACGAGGACGGTAAGGGGTTGCGGGACGTAGACGCTGCCAACGACGATCCCTGAAGAGGGGGTCAGGGTAGAAGTGCTGAGGGACTTCGTAATCGAAGATGGATGCGGTTCGAACTGCATCAAACCTATACTACGAATAATTGCTCCGAAACATGTCACTTTATTTCTGTGTTCAGATTTGTCCACGATCAAAGATGAAGACAATTCAAATTGTATCGAACGTGCTACAACCGACCGCTACGAAACATGAATTTTTATTTGTCTATTAACTTTTGTCCACGATCAAGGTGAAGAAACTGCATCGAACCTATCCTACAAAGAATTTATTTATTTATATAAAGTATGGATGCGTGAACGACGCGTGCGTCGAGTAGGGTGCCGATAGAGTGACAGCCACGGATCCGAAGGGTGGCCGTCGGGTAGACGACGGGTTGGAACCGATGAAGGTAAGGGGTTGCGGGACGTAGAAGCTGGCAACGACGAGTCCTGAAGAGGGGGTCAGGATGGTAGTGCCGGGGTCGCAGGAGAGGGAAGATGTATCGAGACAGAGGGAGGACAGACTGCACAGGAGGAGGAGTACGAGGAGGAGGAGGTGGAGGAGGGCGTTGCAATAATGACAGAAAATTGCGCGCTTCCAGGTTCCGTGGCGCAGCACCGACACTTAATTCAATTCAATTGCGATACAGTTCAATAATTCGATTAATTAAAAAATATTGCAGGGTCGCTCAGTCGCTTTCGGTCCGTGTCGTACGTAGCCAGCATCCCCCCCCCCCTCCCCCCGTGGACGCCCTCCAGCTTCGTCTGGCCTCGAGGAGACGCTCGCGAAGACCCTCTTGTTTCCTGTTTGTGACGCTAAAAAACATGCCCCTGGCTCGAAACCACCCCCGCGCATTTCAAACCCTCTCACCGGGGGTCGCTGAGAGCCCCTGACTAAAAGGCGCTCTCTGTGTATCGATGGGGGTAATAGCTGATAACTGAAACGTACCACTCGATGTTCCCGCATCATCTGTGATTACTTGATTATGGCTATCGAGTGAACGATGCCTCCAACGACTCCTCGTTGCTGCTGCTGCCACTGCAACCACCCTCCTCAGTTCTAGCTCGTCGTTTTCGTTCGCTCGCTCGCGAGGGAAAAATTCTCGCGAACCACCCCGGCAAGCACTTGCCGGAGCAATTGGCGACCTTTGAATCTCTTCCGACTCATCCCGCCCATTTCCTACGATTCCGTCCCACCGACCCTGCCAACGCTACCTTCCACCCTCCACCCACAACGTCCCACGGCGACACCGGTGCAGAACCCACACCCTCGTCACCACGCGAGCTGCACTTGACTTTTAAAAACCCTATTAACCGACGGTAATAGAGAAATCGTGCTTTCACAGACTGTTTCGCTAACCGGGAACCTGCAGGGGGTGCCCCTGTTACCGTCACCTCTCACCCTTACCAAGGGATCTTCATCCCTTTCCTCTTCAAACTTGTGGCATTGGCGATTTTTTTTTTGGTTAACTTGAATTCTTTGGCGTACGGTAGCTTGATTCGGAATTTTTGGATTCCAAAGATTCTTTGGTGTGAGGTGGTTTGAAGTGGATCGAAGTCTTTTGGAGTGTGTAAGAGGGTTCTACTTTTCTTCGTCCCTTTCTTCTAAAATCTCATGGCATCAGCAAATTTTTTGGCTAACGTGGATTCCTTGGTGTTAGGTGGTTTGAAGTGGATTGAAGTCTTTTGGAGTGTGTAGGAGAGTTCTACTTTCCTTCGTCCCTTTCTTTTAAAATCTCACGACATCAGCAAATTTTTTGGCTAACGTGGATTCTATGGCATGAGGTGGTTCGAAGTGGTTTGAAGTCTTTTGGAGTGTGTAAGATGGTCCTACTTGTCTTCGTCCCTTTCTTTTAAAATCTCACGACATCAGCAAATTTTTTGGTAACAGTGGATTCTTTGGTATAAAGTGGTTTGAAATCTTTTGGAGTGTGTAGGAGGGTCTAACTTTTCCTCCTCCCTTGCTTCTAAAATCTCACGACATTTGAAAATTTTTTGGCTAACGTGGATTCTTTGGTATAAAGTGGTTTGAAGTGGTTTGAAGTCTTTTGGAGTGTGCAGGAGAGTTCTACTTTTCTTCGTCACTGTCATTTAAAATCTCACGACATTAGCAAATTTTTTGGTTACAGTGGATTCTTTGGTATAAAGTGGTTTGAAGTGGTTTGAAGTCTTTTGGAGTGTGTAAGAGGGTCCTACTTTTCTTCGTCCCTTTCTTTTAAAATC
>CM052187.1:4964611-5006153 GCA_028455805.1 Lasioglossum figueresi
TTTTTTGGCTAACGTGGATTCTTTGGTATAAAGTGTTTTCAAATCTTTTGGAGTGTGTAGGAGGGTCCTACTTTTCTTCGTCCCTTTCTTCTAAAATCTCACGACATCAGAACATTTTTTGGTTAACGTGGATTCTTTTGGTATAAGGTCGTTTGAAGTGGTTTGAAGTCTTTTGGAGTGTGTAGGAGAGTTCTACTTTTCTTCGCCCCTTTCTTCTAAAATCACACGACATCAACAAATTTTTTGGCTAACGTGGATTCTTTGGTACAAACTGGTTTGAAATCTTTTGGAGTGTGTAGGAGAGTCCTACTATTCTTCGTCCCTTTGTTCTAAAAACTCACGACATTAGCAAATTTTTTGGTTAACGTGGATTCTTTGGTATAAAGTGGTTTGAAATCTTTTGGAGTGTGTAGGAGGGTCCTACTTTTCCTCGTCCCTTTCTTATAAAATTTCACGACATCAGAACATTTTTTGGCTAACGTGGATTCTTTGGTATAAGGTCGTTTGAAGTGGTTTGAAGTCTTTTGGAGTGTGTAGGAGAGTTCTACTTTTCTTCGTCCCTTTCGTCTCAAATCTAACATCAGAAAATTTTTTGGACAACGTGGATTCTTTGGTATAAGGTGGTTTAAAGTGGTTTGTTGTCTGTGTTGTGAAATGTATTTCTTCATAGGAAAAATGTATGAGATATGATCCTAGGATCTTTCATGTAACTATTTCTGAGGATTAATACAGTTCTCCAGTAAATAAAATGTTAAAATTACCGGGAAAAGAAAATGTTGTAACCTGTACTTATCATTTAAGATTAGAAAGAACTGGCAAAAATGTTGATGCATCGATCCTCATTGAATAAGAATGAAGGCTCGCTTCAGATTCTGTTTACTGACCAATCACGATCACCAAAAGTGACATTCGTGAGGAATTCCGTACGGATAAGTCACGGTGGTTCCGCGACCTCAAAAACCAGAACAGCAAGCGTGTATTGAGCGACGAGCAGCTTGAATGGTCGATATTAATTGCGCCTTGACTCATTAATTCGGTCGCATTATCTCGGCTACGCGAGCAAGAGATCGTCCGAGACCGTGGCTCTGCTCGCTTTTACACGGCCCGACTCGAGTTCGGCGGGCAATTACAATATGAAAGGCGCATAAATCAACGGGTTTAATTAACGCGTTGTTATTATGATCATGACACCGCCGCGGAATTATAATATCCCGAAACGCCCCTGAAGACCGCGCCGGGCGAGTCATTTTTCAGCGGAACGAAAAGGGAAAGCTGCTGCTGAATCGTTTTAGGAGACCCGGGGAAACAATATTGTTTCCCGAATCTCCGACCGTTTATGCCAGCAAACCATCCTGATCGTTGAAAAACATTTTCGGTCCTTTTATTTCATTTTCACGGAGCTTCAAGTACGCGGACATGTAAAAATGTTCTGATCTGTTCGTTCTTGAATTCACAACGAACGAGCAAAACAATTTCGAATTTTTCTTTCGCTAATAATCCATGAAAATTTTTTTAAATCTAGCGTTCAACGTCTCAGGGCAGTTTCCTGCCTTAAATTAATTTTTCATGTAAATCTTCACACTTCCCCTCTTCGTTTGAAGAGTAACGTGTCTTTCTACTCGTTGTAAAGACCATTTGGAGATATATGAAGCGCCGATGAAAAGCAACGAGACTAAAATAAGACTACTCAGCGTGATTGAAAGAGGTCGCGAAGCGGTTATGAAGTCGGATGTAGGTCGTATCATCAGCATTATGGACGCACATAATTCAAATCGAATACGGAACGTTCTTCTCGGAACTCCCTATATAAGGCGTTACGAAAATAATCGCTCGTTCTCCGCAGTTTCGTTCGACCCGCTTCGAAAAAAAGCCTACGTTGCATATTTAAGCCTACCTCTCTGTCTCTGCTTAATTATTTGTTTGTCCCCGCCGCGTTCTCTGAGAATCCCTTATTTTAATGAACGCGCTGTAACACGCGGCCTGGGCAGAGTCTCATTTAAAACCGTATAATTTTATGTAACGCCACTCCGTGTTGTGTCTTCGAGCAGAGAAGTATGAAAATCATCAAACGGTACGGTACTTTGAGCCTGCTCTCGGTGTACTTTGATTCCTATTCCGTTTGAGGCGATCTACAAAATTATTTTTGCACTCCTGTTCAATGATAACAATCCTTTAATGTTTGATTGCGATCAAATACGTCCGACGACGATTTCAACATAACTCCCTCTCCTTGTAATCGAAGCAGACAATTTTTATTTCGCTCGAACATCCGCAGTCTAACAATTACAGGAGATCATTGTGGCTCGATTAGTCCAACCGAATAGTTTCAAGGGTGTCAGCAAACCCTGAAGGAACCCACCCTTTTCACGGGCAGCACGGTCTTCCGATAATCTCAGTTCGCATCTGTCACGCGATCCAGAATTTAACCTCGATAGAAATGTCACCGCGCCCGAAAACAGCGCGAACTTATCCGGAACAACCCCCATTAACCGATCAACCATCGTCACAGCTGATTCTCAGTTATCAAGCATGGGAACCCGAAGCCAGTTGAGAAACTCTTCTGGCGGGTCTCGGGTACAATTCATTATGATTTAACTGCAGCAAGAAAGCTACTAGCAGGCGAGCCAACTACCAAGGAACGGAATAAGCTAGAGAGAGCTTTCTCTTACGGGGGAGAGAGGGAGAGAGAGAGAGAGAGAGTGCGGGCGTCGGCGGTGGCAAATCGCTTATTTATACCGTGAACGGTGTAATACACTCGCCGGAGGCCATATTTAGTTTACCACCCCGCGGGTATAATGTCTTTTTAGGTACGTTAATTAACAGTATTCATTTTGCACAAAGGTTTCTAATTACGTACTGTACGGGGCCATAGACTTAGTGCCGCCCGCGCCACGGAAATGTTATGTCCCCGGCGTTTCTCGCGGAGACGGTCGAGAAAGGAGAGAGCGAGAAAGGGAGAGAGAGAGAGAGAGAGAGAGAGAGAGAGAGATTCTGGCCGAAGCTTCGCGGCGTCCGAATACGGAATTAAGACTCGAAATCTGCCGCGTCAGCCGGTTGATGACACCAAGCGCGGGGGCGGAGGAAAAGGAACAGATCGAGTCGAGTCTCGGAGAATCAGAAACGGCCGAGCGTCGCGTGTCGGGTCAATACTTGTCCGGCCGCCACAGTTAGCAGTCGCATTAATTAATTATAATTAAGTTTTAGTTGACGCGACTGTGGAGCGGCGCGCGGGGTAAGCAAGGCAGGTAGCTACGCGACTCGCATTTTGAGCATTACCGATATTATGCAGATTTCATCCCTTCTCCCGTCCTCCTTCCCCCCTCAGAACCACCCCCGTCTTTCCACCCCCACATCGTTCCCAGTCGCAGTCTTCAACGGCGCTCCGAGGTCTTTCTCTCTCTCTCTCTTTCTCCTCTCCTCTCCTCTTCTCTCTCCACCTCTTCCACCGTCATCTTCCAGGACACGCTCACTCCTTGTGCCACTTGCCAAGCGAGTCAGAGAATGAATTATTTACTTATTTACGGTACGTAAACGGAAACTCTATAGCGCCTCGCTGCTCAACCCCCCAGCATCCCCTTCTTCTCCGCTCCTCTCTCTCTGCGAGGCTGGAATTAAGACTGTGAAGGTGGAAAAGACCGAATTGCCAGGTGAGAACGGACACCCACGGTTTTTCGGGACGATTCCGTAATCTGATTCCACGCTGATTGGGGATTAACCTCCGGCGAGCTTTCTGAAGTCGTTCCTGTGCTCCAATTTTCGGAACCCGACGAAAAGACTGTGTCGCGGTGGTTCGATGTGGACGGCCGGCTCCCGATGCGAGACTGTTGCCGATGACCTGGATCGTCTCTAGAGCGGATGTGTTCTACAAATGACAGAGTAGCGGCCTTTTCTTGGTCTAGTTTGAGCTGTCTTGGAAGTTGTAACTCATTCGTATTGACCCCTTCGCTGGGATGCACGCGTCGAGAATGTGTTGATAGGGTTCGTGGTTTTCTACCTCTACTTACGACGAAGGATTTTTGTTAATTGTTTAGAAAGAGGTACTCCTCGCCGATTTTGATGAAATTTAAATATGTTAGGCAGCTACACAATTTGAACAACTTTTTTCTTTTCGCATGTGAGGGGGTCTATTTTAGTTTTCGAGATATTCGCAAAAAACTATTGCTAGTACCGAATTCAATTCTCCATTTTCTTTTGTAAACGCGTTGTGGAGATCAGAAAGAAGACAGGGTCTCGCTGTGATCATACATATAGAAGATGAGCTTTCTATTTTGGGAGACTACTCCTGGATTTTACTAGCAATAGTTGTTCGCGAATATCTGGATAACTATAAGAAACCCTCTCTTCAAAATGTCGAAATCTATAACGTATTTAAATTTCATCGAAATCGGAGTGGAGTACCTCTTTCTAAATAATTATCGGATTTTTTTTATTTGACAAATTTTCAGACGGCATAAATGCACAAAAATCTCCACAAATTCCAGATGCCTTGAACGGTTAAAAATTCGCCCTCTGATTATTTCAGAAGCTACAAATGCACAAAAATCTCCAGTAATCCCGGATACCTTAAACGCCTAAAAATTCGTCGTCTAATCATTTCATATGATACAACTGGATAAAAATTCGCTCCTCTCATTCTCTCGATCTCGTAAATCTATGATACTTGCTGGATCGACGGTGAACGTAAAAAACAAATAAAGTAGAATCTCGCATACGACACATAAGTGTGCTGATGGGCGAATTTTCGGAGAATGAAACGGCTGACTCGGACAAGTCGGGCGTCTTTAGTGGCCGCATCAAAAGATAAGCACTATTTTAAGATGTCGATGGAACGTCGAGGAACCGTTCGTCTCGCCTGTTCATTGCCGATTAAAATGACTACACCGTCTGTATTACTTAACAAGGAACTGGAATAGTGGAAGGAATCTATGCCAGAGAATTTCGGAAATTAAAAGGATAAGAAATTTATAAGGACGTCTTAATTATTCCGTAATCTGTCCCTCAGTCCCTCTTATTTGCTATTCGGTAAGCCTCCGACAACCCTCCCTCTCGCGTCACTTGGCAAGCAAGTCATAGAATTAATTACTTATGTATGGTGGATAAACGGAAACCCGTGAATGCTCGCCCTCCGCACGTAGGGAATACAACGCGCCTAAACGGTATTGTCAAGGCACCGCGCTGCTAACAGCGATGGAAACATCGGGACTCGAAAGAAAATAAATATCGGTGAGTGTAATCACCTTTAACGAAGTCGTCCCTTTGTCGATCCACCTACAATGCAGATGTTTGGAAAAACATTTTATGTAAACGCCGATATGTCGGTACTAGTCTCTAGAAACAGGAATTAATTCAATTCGAACGAGCATTGCTACATTATTTTAGACACATTAAAATTACTGATAGAAAAATCTTATGTAGCTCGATCCTGTGTCTCGTAAGAAACACGACAAATATTATTTTCCAATTTTGAATTGCTCGTTTCTAATTATTCCGGTCCATTTGACAATTTTCGTGGCCACCCTGACATACAAGGTGTCTCCCAAAAGTGTACACATTTTAAATCTGAGAGTTAAGCACATAGAGCTGGGTTCCAGATTTTCTATTTTACAATTATCGAAATAATAAAATGATTGTATAAGGAATGACTCTATAGACGTCTTTAGTGGAACACGTATTATAATAGAGGCCGCGCAAAGTCTAAATGAAATCAATCTCGACATTTTTATAAGGAAACTTGTACCAGTTACTTTTAAGGCTCGGTAGGTTTAGCGTTAAAACGGTTATCGTGATCAGCTGTTAAAGCGTGTATAGATCTTTTGGGACTGAGTATACGAACGGTTCGGCAGGCACGTGTGCGGGAATAGGTAATGAAAATTTCGCGCGAATGTGGGAGCATAATGGGCGAAGTCAGTTATCTTGGCGTTCCCTATTGAATATAGCTTTCGGCAGACAAAGGAAGCGGGATTAAACCGCGCGAAACAATTCTTTCGTAGAGTGTCTCGTTCGCACTATTTCATCAGCGGTTTCACGGCACGGCGAAACGACGGGGGCTTCGAAGTAACGGTTGGCATTGTGCGTTTCAGTTTGTGCGTCCCCGACCCGTCGTCGTTTACGTTTGCCAACGTGGGCGTCACGATAACCAACCGGGGAGAAACGGTTACGATTTCGTTCGCAGTCGCAAAACGTCGACCGAGAAGCCGCGAATCCATCGGGCTAAGGAGGGCCGAGCTCCTTGAGGGCACACAGTGCCAGTAATGTCGTCGCAAAATCCACTGTGAGTACGCCTCAAATTCCGGCGGAGGAGGCTCAGCTCGTAAAGCACAGGAAGATGCATGCCGGGATATTAAGGCCATTATCGCCGTTGCATATTCATGCCGTATTATAATGAAAATACAGTTTATTACCGAAGATTAACAGCTTCTTACGACGACGCGCGCTTGCCGCCGTCGCCGCCGCCGCTTGGCGACTACGCTTCCCGTCGTTTTAGCAACCCTCTTGCCAAAACCATTCGAACAAGAGGCGGAAACGACGACGGCGGAACATTCTTGCACCCGTCGGCAACGATCAGTCACGCTACTTGCAATGTTCAATTCTCACCACCTCTGAAATTATGCTTACACTGACCAGCTCCTGAAATAATTTTGGACAATGGCCACCGCACCAAATCCCTTGACATAATTGTATACACTGACCACCCTTAAAATGATTTTGGACAATGACCTCCTCATCAAATCCCCTAAAATAATTAAAAATAAACTTTACAAGCTGATCTTGTATAATCTTATCTTAAAATATTTCAAGAAATTATTTGTTGAAATCATTGTGATCATCTCTGTTCAGGATGTTGGAATAAATAAAAATAGTACGACATTTTAACATATGCATGTGAATGTATTTAATAGTAAAAACAACAAATTTTAATTTTCCTTTGAAATTATTCTTACACAGACCACCCCTAAAATAATTTTGGACAATGACCACCACACCAAATCCCTTGAAATAATTGTATACACTGACCACCCTTAAAATGATTTTGGACAATGACCTCCTCATCAAATCCCCTAAAATAATTAAAAATAATTTTACAAGCTGATCTTGTATAATCTTATCTTGACATATTTCAAGAAATTATTTGTTAAAATCATTGTGATCATCTCTGTTCAGGATGTTGGAATAAATAAAAATAGTACGACATTTTAACATATGCATGTGAATGTATTTAATAGTAAAAACAACAAATTTTAATTTTCCTTTGCAATTATTCTTACACTGACCACCCCTAAAATAATTTTGGACAATTACCTCCACACCAAATCCCTTGAAATAATTGTTTACACTGACCACCTTTAAAATGTTTTTGGACAATAACCTCCTCATTAAATACCCTAACATAATTATTTTGAAAAGTACGTGAATTTTACAAGCTGATCCTGTGTAATCTTATCTCAAAATATTTCAAGAAATTATTTGTTAAAATCGTTGTGATCATCTCTGTTCAGGATGTTGGAATAAATAAAAATAGTACGACATTTTAACATATGCATGTGAATGTATTTAATAGTAAAAACAACAAATTTTAATTTTCCTCTGAAATCATTCTTACACTGACCACCCCTCAAATAATTTTGAACAATGACCACCACACCAAATCCCTTGAAATAATTGTATACACTGACCACCCTTAACATGATTTTGGACAATGACCTCCCCAACAAATCCCCTAAAATAACTGAAAATAATTTTACAAGCTGATCTTGTATAATCTTATCTTGACATATTTCATGAAATTATTTGTTAAAATCATTGCGATCATCTCTGTTCAGGATGTTGGAATAAATAAAAATAGTACGACATTTTAACATATGCATGTGAATGTATTTAATAGTAAAAACAACAAATTTTAATTTTCCTCTGAAATCATTCTTACACTGACCACCCCTCAAATAATTTTGAACAATGACCACCACACCAAATCCCTTGAAATAATTGTATACACTGACCACCCTTAAAATGATTTTGGACAATGACCTCCTCATCAAATCCTCTAAAATAATTAAAAATAATTTTACAAGCTGATCTTGTATAATCTTATCTTAACATATTTCAAGAAATTATTTGTTAAAATCATTGTGATCATCTCTATTCAGGATTTTGGAATAAATAAAAATAGTACGACATTTTAACATATGCATGTGATTGTATTTAATAGTAAAAACAACAAATTTTAATTTTCCTTCGAAATTATTCTTACACTGACCACCCCTAAAATAATTTTGGACAATTACCTCCACACCAAATCCCTTGAAATAATTGTATACACTGACCACCCTTAAAATGATTTTGGACAATAACCTCCTCATCAAATCCCCTGAAGTAATTATTTTTAAAAATACGTGAATTTTCAAGCTGTGACCCTGTGTAATCTTATCTCAAAATATTTCAAGAAATTATTTGTTAAAATCATTGTGATCATCTCTGTTCAGGATGTTGGAATAAATAAAAATAGTACGAAATTTTAACATATGCACGTGATTGTATTTAATAGTAAAAACAACATATTTTAATTTTCTTTCTAAATTTGTTTTCCGCCTCTGAACTAATACAGTAACAGTATATTTGACTTCTTAGTGCTTGCTGGAAATTCCAGTATCGATCAATTACTCTGTTCCCTGGACAGCCTCGATGTTAAAGGCTTCCGGAATCAAAGAGTTGCCATTTGCTTCTTGTTTTCGTTTCCTGTTTTGCTTGGTCACTGGGAATGAGTGGATCGTGCAGACCGAGCTCCTAAATTTCGTGTTCCTGAAGAAGCCTTGGCTGCCGGATCCCCCTGTAGACCGAGGCGAACGGATTCGATCGGGAATTCGAGCTTGTAATGGGCGCGATACATTCCGTATCGCCGTTAATGCGGGGCAACTTAATGTAAGCAGCGAGCGAAGGAATAATAGTGGCCTAGCCTACGGACATTCATTTATCTTAGTTTATTGCCAACTGCGAGGAAACAAACACCGCTGGAATACGCAACGACGCGCCATTAACCTCCCGAGTCGCTTTGCCGGGCCCCGAGCTTAACGGTTTGTCCTGTACTTTTATTCAGCCGGCTTTCTTTCTGCTTAATAATGACTCGATGATGTATCGTCATTTGTATCTACCCGTGCTTTTCCAAGTGGGCACGAGCTCGGCTCTCTCTCTCTCTTTTTCTCGCTTCGTTGCGAGGCCAGATCGATGGAATGTAATCTGTTCGACGAGCTGAGGTTTCTCTTTGTTGCGGAAAGACTGCTTACTATGGCGCGCGATCGCCGTGAGAATTTTCATTAATTTTCTTGCGGCCAATTAATCGTCTGCTTAATATCCAATAAATGTGGAGATCGTCGGATTCGATATTATTTGAATTTTAGAGATTGTCGAATAAAATGACTCGATTTTATTTCAACCTTGCAATCGCGTTAAATAAAATTATTTTCGTCGAAGTGCAGCAGTTCTCTATCATTTCTTCATTTTAAGATGTGTACGTTTTCTGTCTAATTTCAGTGCAAATTTAAATCATGGAACAATCCTCGCCAAGCGAACGAAATTATCATTCGATTCGAAAAATCCAATTTGATGTACAACAACCGATACATCGACGCAGAAATTCGGCAAATTTATTGCGAACAGGATACGAATGAACGCAGATCCAGTGCGAACTAATTTGAAGGACACCCGTCGCGACTTCCAGAGCCGACTAAAATCGCTTCGTCATAGAGCCCCGTCGTATCCGGATCGACAGATTTTCAAATGTTGCCTCTTTGAACATTGTTCGACCGGGGGCGTTCGTTTAACGACCAGCGAACAGTGCCCGCTCGCTCGCGATTCCCGTCGCCATGAAAAAAGCCAGAATGCCGGAAGATCGAGGCGGAAAAAAGCGTGGATCGCAACATCGCGTCGCATCGGATCGGCTGCCGTATCCGAGACGAAATCGGACACCGATCGGATGAACCGGCTCGGGGTAATTAGCCTCCATCGTCGTGCGCAGCGAGCGTTGTTCTCTGCCGAAACAAATTAGACCGTGGCGCGTCGCACGAACGAATAAATTTAGGGAATGTTTCGCTACGAATGGAAAAAAAAGAGCTAGCGAACCAGCAATCCAGAGAGAGACAGTGAGAGACAGAAATGGGCAGGGAGGGCGAGAGGGAAAGAGAGAGAGAGAGAGAGAGAGAGAGGGGTGGCGGCCGGAAAAAAGGGGGAAAATCGGGTTGGGGAAAAATGTTTCTGGCACGGGATATAATGGACGCATTGCACACGACTATAATGAGATTTTACAGTGCAATTCACATAAAGCATTGGAAACAACAAAAGCTTTGAGCCGAGGGATGGGGAGAGGGAGGACAAGCGGGGGTGTAGCACGATAAAAATGCCCGCGTCTAAACACATTACTTCTACTGTGGCCCCGGTTTCGCTCGCGGCTCCAACACCAACGATCTCTGAATGCTAGCCTTTTTTATGTTTTACTCTCACCCGCTCTCTCTCTCTTTCTCTCTCTTTCTTTCTCTTTTGTTCTCTTTCTGTTTTACCCTTTTAAATATGCCTCGGAATCGGGTGTAAGCGCGTCTCATTAACGGTGCTCGCGTGGTGTCGCTTTCTTTGACGAGGCTCTCTGCCCCACCAGAGTTTATTACCTCTGAAAAGCGTGCCGACCCACCGAACAAAACGCAACAGTGGAGACATTTTTCGATTACGGAACGGTTAAACGGTGATAATTATGTGTGCACCCCGGAAAATGAGAGGAACGATCAAAGGAACGTCGCCGCGCGCGCGGCTCGCGCGGTCCGATGCGTTTTTCGGGCTCGCTGTCACGCGGCCTCAATTAGTTACTGCCGGGAAAAATGCGTTTTATTCGACGGTGTAACAAATACCGCTCCATTTGGAAATATTTACGGGGTTATGAAATTTTTTGATGTCGCCCGCGTGACGGCTCGGTCAGCCGACCGTCCGGTCTGCTACACCGGCAGACGACGCTCTATTATTGGCCGATCACGACCTCTGCGAGGGCCAATTTTAATAATGGTTTATTATTATTATTATCGATGTCGTTACTCTCTGTACACCGGTCATCTTTGTCGATATATAATTTTTTGATGTTTCTCGTCGTTTTGGATTTCGGCAATCAATGATTACAGCTTGCGCGATTCTAATTATTTTCTATTGGAAAGAGCGTATCTATTTTTATCGTGTATCTAAATTATTCATAATAGTCAAAGAAAATTGTGGTAATTATTTAGAAAGATGTACTCCTGTCCGATATTGATGAAATTTAAATTTGTTACGTACCTACACATTTTGAACAACTTTTTCCTTTTCACATATGAGTGGGTTTCGTTTAGTTTGCGAGATATTCGGGAAAAACTATTGCTAGTACTGAATTTAATTTTTCTTATTCGTGCATGCTCGTGGCAACGCGAGCCCGTTTACTGTTTTTGAAATCTATAACATATTTAAATTTCATCCAAATAATTCTCTTTTTAAATAATTACCGAAAAATTGTATTTCAATTGAAAAGAAGCGAAAGGTGACCTTTTATTTTTATTAAAAAATATTTATTTAATCATCAATATTTATTTTGTCCCCTTCAGAGTAATCCCCCTCAGATATAATACACTTGTGCCAGCGCTTTTTCCAATCCTCGAAGCACTTCTGATAAGCACTTTTTGGTATAGCTTTGAGTTTTTCCAGCGATGCAATTTTTATCTCCTCGATCGTTGCAAATCTCCGTCCTTTCATGAGTCTTTTCAGTTTTGGAACAGGAAAAAGTCGCAGGTGGCCAAATCCGGTGAATATGGTGGCTGAGGCATGATCGTGGTGTTGTTTCTGGCCAAAAAATTACTCGCAAGCAACGATGCGCGAGCAGGTACATTATCGCGATGCAAAATCCATGAATTGTGTTTACAAAATTCCGTTAAAATTGCTTGGCACGAACCAAACGAGATGCCGACATCGTCGGCAACTTCTCTAATGGTAATTCGACGATTCCCCAACACTATTTTCTTCGCTTCTTCAACATTTTCATCGGTTGTCGACGTGCTGGGGCGTCCAGGGTGAGCTTCGTCGTTAACATCTTCTCGGCCTTCTTGGAAGAGCTTGTATCACTTATAAACATTTTTTTTACCCAGAGTACACTCCCCGTATGCCACTGTCAACATTTAAAGTGTTTTCGAGCACTTAATTCCATTTTTTACACGAAATTTGATGCAAATTCTTTGAACCATTTTCTTTCGACAGCAGAAAATCGCCGAACACGCAAAACACTTCTAACCTTTATGCTTCTCGCAAACAAACAAAAAATGCTTTATAGCTGAAACTGTGAACATATGTTCGGGACGAGTGTACCAGCATAAGGGAAAAAAAGAAAACGAAAATCGACTGCAGGTATCCTGCGAAATTCAAAAAGTCACCTTACTTTTTGATCACACCTCGTATCTTCATTTGAAGATTCTATTTTGATCGGAAGTGGAATAATTCATTGTTTACACTTCGTGCGGAGTGTGTTTTATTGCTAGCGCATTGTAAATGTATAATATGCATGGTCTAGTTATATTTCACGCTTTTATCGTCAACGTATTCATAATCCCGTGTCCCACATATGGGTCACGATGAGATTGAATAAAAAGTTAATGAGTCGCTCGTAATTCTGGATAACAAGTACTGGAAGTAAGGTTCCCATGGAACCTACAGTGGGTGTAGAAAGTATTCGTACACCTTTTAAAATAGAATAACTTTTTTATAATTCTACCAACAGACCTGATTTTTTATAATCGATTAGGAACATTGACTTACGAAATGATATGCAAAAAAGATTTTCAAAAAATTATAATTTACAAGATTACAGCAAAAATAAAACAAGGCATTTTTTAAAGCTGTTTTATTTGGGAACTTAAAGATAATTTAAAATATATGTTTTGCAGATCTATAGCAGTTACACGCATGCTGAAAATTTTATCGAAATCGGTCGAAAGATGTACGATTCTGTGAATTTTAAGCAGTAACTGATCAAAAGTCGTGTAAAACTACGATTTTCACCATTTTTAACCGCTTGTAGCTCGTGTGTATGTTAATCGATTTCGATGAAACTTTCAGCATGCGTGTAGTGACACGTGTAGTAGTGTGTAGTAGTTACTATGCGTGTAGTAGCTACTATAGATCTACAAAACATATATTTTAGATTTTCTTTAAGGACCCAAACAGAACAGTTTTAAAAAGCACCTTTGTTATTTTTGCATCTAACCTTGAAAATTATAATTTTTGGAAAATCTTTCTCGCATATCATTTCGTAAACCAATGCTTCCAATTGATTATAAAAAATCAGGTGGTTTGATACAATGATAAAAAAGCTATTCTATTTTAAAAGGTGTACGAATACTTTGTACACCCACTGTATCGAGAAACTAAATGAATGCAACATACAGTTCTCAGAGAAAAAGGCTGTAGATTGTTTATGATGAAGACATCGGCTCCATTTGTGTTGACATACTATGAACGAGCTATTGAAGTTTACTAATAATGATTGACTAATAATTGAATGATCAACAGTAGACAATTTCCGGAACCGAACGAGAACGGATCGACCCCCATTCGTCCATCCGCGAAATGACACTAAGTCACCGTCCATTGTGATGATCGGCCACCATCGAAAATGGGCCGCTAGCATGCAGGAAGTCGCCTGTGCGTCGAGCATCGAAAATTACTTCCCATCGGTCGCGTACGTTTGGAAACGTGTAATTAGCTGAGCGGAGATAAAGGATGCACATGCACCGTTCGCGAGCCGATGGACGGATTTCAATTTTTGGAAAATCACGATGCCCCGATGGATCCCCTTGGACAAACAAGTGCCTAACTCTGTCTACCTGTTTTTTCACCGAACCATTTCCGGACCTTCGACTCTGAATACCCTTTGAACGGTGTCCAATAGGGAGTGGGCGTTCGACAGGGGCGGAGGAGGGGGTGGCCAGAAAACCGAAGGGGTAGAAAGGGGTTTGGGAAAGGGGTGTGCTTGAAAGAGCGAACGAACGGGACAGGGAAAAGAAGAGAAAGCCGAACCGCATACAGAGGGAAAGGGTCGTGGATGCAGAGGCCAGGGTTGACAGCGGGGAAAAGAGAAAGAGAGAGAGAGAGAAAGAGATACGGGGCGAGAGATAAAAAAATATTGGAGGGTGCGTTTTGTCGCGCCGCCGATAAATTTTGAATGCACCCGCCGGGCAGAATTAGTTGCCTGTTGGGTAATGATCAAAAAAATTATAAACAAAAGATTCCACGGATGGCGAGCCTTTTTCGTGGATCAGCGAGGCAAGCGGAGAGAACGCTTGCGAAAAGCTTTGACGGTGGTGCAGGTTCGCCACCCAGACTCTCCTCCCATTGGTGCCCAAACCTACGGCACACTATATTTAAAAATCGGCGCGGTCTCCCGGAAACTTCCTCCACAAAGGGAAGGGGCTAGAGCGCCGTTTACATCGGGTTTATTAAAATCGACTGCTCGCGAAATATAAGCCGTCAACCGAAACTGCACGGCCAGTTCTATCTCTCCCCATCTCTCTCGTTCTCTCTTTTCGGATCCTCGTTAAGGCTGCCGGACACTTGTCAACCCTTCCACGCCCACGTAACGATAGAACGATTCCGAGTTTTCTGCACTTAACCCAAATTTCTGTTTCGGCATTTTGTTCCGCTGGCTTGCGCCGAGCACTCTGTTTGTGCTGGGTTATTCGGGAATTTTAGCAATTGTATCTGGCCGTCGGTAATAGTTACGGGGTACACGAGCGAACGCATGTTCTCGAAATCAACGAAAAGAACTAACTCAAAATTATTAATAGAAATAACATGATCTGTAACGGAATCGATGCATCCGCTCGGCAAGTATTTTCCCGGGAGAATTGCGCGCGGAACACGGCGCTACAATTAGAAAAATAAATTGAATACCGTAGCGAAATGTACGGAACCATCTTTTCATCTAGTTGCGCAAAATTCGATACTAGAATTGGAAAAAAAATTGATAGGCGAACAGGTAAGCGTAACTCGGCCTGCTGCAGCTTCCGAGCGTTCTATCAAAAATACACCGGTTTTGTCGATGGAAAAAACCAAAGAAAAACAGACACAGTCACAGACAAAGACACACTCGCGCACAGACACACATAGAGACTCACAGAGAATTTCGAAAATTCGATCTCGGCTCGAAATCACGCTTGCTTAAACAGAGTAATTGTTCGACGAGGTAAAAAGAGTCTCGTGGACCGGGGTTTGTTCTGCGAAGAAAGATAAATTCCTATGACACATCGATTCGATAGGGCAGAATCGTTGCCAAACATCGACGCAGTTTTTCTCCGGGGATCGAGCAACCCGCTGCGACAAAAAAAATCGCGGCGGCGAAGGGCGGGCAGCAAGAAAAAAAGAGGAAAGGAAAAAAAAAATTCATCGGCAGCCGGTATTCCCCCAGCGAATCTGTCACACTCCCTTTAGCCGTCGTTGTAGAACGAAGCTGACGCGTGCGTTCGCACGCACACCTTCATCTCGTTTCTCGCATGTGTAACGACACGCGCAACCGACACGCATGCATACACCCGGGCCCGCACCTCACCCTGCGCAACCGACGCACACGCGCACGCACACGTACACCGACCCGTGATTCGGCTACTAACAAACCCAATAAAAATAATGCACTTTCGCGCATTTGCAAATGAACGTTGTCATTTTATTTCGACGGAAACGAGTCACGTGGTGCAGGCCGCGCCGGGGCTGCCAACGGCTCCCGCCGCTGATAATAATTATGGATATTGAGAATGGTTATCGCTGACGGGCCGCGTATTAATGCGCCGGACGCTCGCATGCCGATAAACAAATTTCCCGTGCCCGTGTCTACGGACCGGTCCAATTTTTCTGCGAATTCACCGGCCAAAGGATTCCCCGAGTCTTGAAAATTTGTAACGCTCCTCGGAAACATTGCTTTTGAGGATTCCTAATCAATTGTGCCCTCGCATAATTTCGTTGGTTTGTAATTAATGAGAATTAAATTTTTGATAATGCACTCTTAATCCTAACATGCCATTTTTGTATCAAAATCATTTCACATCACTGGACTGCAGAGTTTCGTACGAAATAAAAGTTACAGAACTGAAAATTCTTTCGAAATTCATCTGCTTACTTCTGTTTCAAATACATGAAATCCCTACACGTCGCAAGTAACAAAACTCTGGAAATAATGTAATCTTCCGAATGATTACACTGGCTTGTTTCGATCACAGAAAAATTCCGCATTTCTCGTGCACGGATCAAACGAATTTTCCCACAGAAATCGCGCCGTTAAAGCAAACAAAACGAAACAAAACGAAAGCGTATGACACATCGGTTCAGGATTCTGTTACACAATGTCCTTCGAAATTTTATGTGCTACGCGCTCGACGGTGTAAGAGAAACAATATATCCACGTCTCGGGCATTGTCACAGCTTTTCTATTAGATCACACCGAGCCGCGAGAACACTCTATCGATAGCGGTGTCTGCGATTAGGAGGTGGTATAATGCTTGTTATGCCAGCGGCAACAGGAGTCATTGGTAAGATATCGCACTTAATTCGCCACGATCGCGTTCTGTGTTCCACAAGCTCTCCTGTGAACAGACGGGAGATTTCTGTCGAACAAGCCTGGGGAACGAGAGTGTCGGGCAATTTCGCAATGACTACTTGGCCGGGCGATAACGCGTTTGAAAATAACAGCTGTTCGCACCGGTCCTTCAGTCGTGTCGCTATTGTTAAGCAATATCCCTAATGCGGCGTCGATTCATAAATACTCGGTGGCGGTATGCAACGTCCGCCGCGCGACGTCCCTGTAAATGACGACTATCGAGGACCGTGTATAACTGGACGTTACACGGCTAGCACATAAACGTTCCCTGCACCGCTCGATGAACAGTAATTACGCGTTATGCGTTTGCCACTGATTCACCCCTCTCGCGTCGTCGTGGAAAAAGGAAGTGTCGCGAGTGGATGCTGATGGCCGTGATAAATGCCGGCGATCGGTTCGCATCGGGATCAACGAATTCCCGTGTATCTCTGCACTGAAATGCGTGATTCGAGCGCAGACATTTTTCAAGGAACATGACAATGTGATACATAAAAATGTATTTTTGAAGGAAAAAATGGAAGAGTACAAGACCAAAATATTCCAATCAAGTTATGAAACAGCGAGATTATATTAACAATTCTCATTCGCCATTTATGAGCCCGTCCCTTCATCGGCGCGACGGCTTCAAGTTTCTCAAAAATTCATCCGATCGTGTCTGATTAACTTTTTTTCTCTCCGGTAAGTAACCGTGCGGCAAGATGGCGCGGGGACTTGCGTTTATATTCTGTAATTAATTAAGGCGGCCCTGGTGTAGTCGGCCACCTCGCCGGAGTGGGAGGCGTTGCGAAAAAAGAAACTTCTGTATGGACATCGTTTTAATTAAATTCGCTTGCGCGAAAGAAATAAAATTGGGAGGGGAGAATGAGAGGGAGGAAGGGGAGAGTTTCGCGTAATTTCTGACACGTCCTTTGCGGCCTAATTTCGCGAACGCGTTCCGATAGGTCGCTCGAATTCTGTAATTAGAAATGTGCAAGGAAACAAAATTCCCCCGGTGCGGCGCTTTGCTGCTTTCGCTTTTCGTGGACAACAATAAAGAGCGTGGCCCGCGTTTACCCGACTCGTTACGCCGACGTTTCACGAGCCACCGGCAAAGTAATTCCGGGTCGAATTAATACTTTTAAAACTATCGCGCGGACACTTTGCCCGACCTCCGTTCGCTTTGCTCGGTTTGATCTCTAACGGGTGTCCGATTGTAAACCGCCGACCCCTTTGTGCCGTTTGAAAGTCGTGATTTCAAGAAATTACTGTTCCGTGGCGAAATTTCCCACCGGATTGATACGCGGTAACGAATGTGTGCGCAATTATTAATGTTATTAGGTCGCTGCACATGAAAAGTCGACGCTCTTTCACGATCTTCAAAGGCCGGTTTTTCCACGCGTTCGCTGCGCAAAGGAACAGTCGGCCGGGCGGATTGTTAACGATTTACTTAAACTTTCCGCGTGTCTTTTAATCAATTTTCTCGCAGCGAACGGCACGCACGCTTTGCGACTTTTCGACTGAATGTAAAAGGAAAATGAGGAGAGCGAAATTAATTTATTCGATATGTGCAGCTGTTTTGTTCAGGTTTTGTACAGCAAATGAGCTGTTGCAAATTAATGATGCAGGGTATCCATGTGTTTGAAAAAACAATTTGATTACGTAAATTATCCCTTCGAAGAAGAAAGTGGTATCCTAGTATCCTATTTCCATTGGTAATAACTAGACTGCGGATTTCGTGCATTTATGACAAAAATGAGTAGGTGTAATTTAACATAGCAAAAATATTAGAAAAAAATTAGAGATACTGTTATAATACTCTCAGTCTATTGGAAATGGGTGGTTAAAATAAACCGATACTCTTTATATAACTGATAACTCTAGTTTATTGCGTAGAGCTCGGAAGGACGTCGTTCAGCGTCGAAGGCTAATTCAGAAGTGAATGGAAAAGTCAAAAAAGGGCAACGTTGATAAGTCCGTTGTCCACTTAAGATAAAGGACCAGGTCTGCGTTCTGTCTTCTATCCGGGCATTTAGGTATACGAAACCCTCGCAGACCCATGGGTCCGCAGACATCTGGTTTATTGTTTTAAGATAGAGAAGCCAGTGATTCTCACAGACAACCCAATTCATTTTTGCCTTTTGGCTGACGCAATGTTACAAAATCCAACACAGTCTACTAAACATAATAGGGAAGAAAGTAAATTTCTATTTTAAGAATTTTTTAATTTGCATAAAGATCCGCGATCTAGTACTAACGTTTGTAGATTGAAAATAAATAAAAATCGTTCTAAATTCTGTCGAACACTCCGTTGGATACTCCGGCATTATTTGAACATTTTTATAAACCATAAATGCATGAAGGACCACGCTCTAGTGATTGGTATCCACGTTTGACTTGAACCGTCGCACCGTTATCGAACACAATGAAAAAGTTCCGTAGGTTGAACTTAGCTATTCCAGGCCACCAAAAACACATCGCACACCAGGTTTGCAAATTCAGTTCCGATTCCGCGATAGGGGGTAGTTTCCCCTTCGCGTTCGTCACGATGCCACGCAATGCGTCTTTCAGAAACCGGCGTGCAGCGTTAATCGCCGCGTCATTAAGCGGCTATTACTATCATTATTGTTCGCGGTATTAGAAGTTGCGGCGTCTAATTGTCGCTGGTGAAGGGTGGTGTGTAAGTTAACCCATAAAGTTAACGCCGAGCACACGCACTCGCCGGCGACGTGTGTGAGCGAAGGTAGTTTTTTCCAACAGTGAGCGCGGGTGTGCATCTAATTAACGTCGATCGCGCTGGTTACGGGACCGGAGGTTGGCGTTCTCGGATCCGGCGATGTGAAAAACAGTGGAAAAACGTCGTTTCGCCTTAATATCGCGAAAACGATCACGCGCGGCGGCGCACAATGACGTTTGAGACTGTAACCAGCTCATAATGGCGGCTCGCCGGTGGCCGCGATAATAACATTAAGCTTTATTTAGGTGAAATTCAACTTTAAAACGTGACTCGCAGTAATTATGCGAGAGTGAAACAATGCCCGGTGGTAGCCTGGCCTCGCATGATATACGTCTGCGGGTTTTTGCAAGACAAAGGCGTTTTATATCGCGCATTCGCCGCCGCAAGTTGCGCCGCACGCGGGTTTTGTACCTTCGCCGCCGTTCCATTGCGTCACGGGAAGTTTATGCACTCTTCACCCGCACCGGCACCCTATGGAAATTGCCTTACGACCGCCTCGAACCTCGTCCATGCCATCACTATTTTCAATTTATTTTATTTATATTATTTTCATTGTGTGCTTCCGTAATTGTGGCACAAACCTGGCTTCTGCGTGCTGAAATGAATCGAAAAAGAAGAATAACGTTGTTTCGTTCGACCATCCGTCTTCAGAAAAATGAGTTTGAAGTGGAGCGAAGTGAATGTTATTCCTTCGTTTTCTCTTGTTTTCGAATGTAGAATCGTTACCATTCATTCCTCGTTGCAGATTGCGTGTACGACACGTCTATTTGAACTTACATTTAGTATTACCTAGGTAATAACAACTAGACTGTTGTGCAGAATTCGGTTAGTATTTCTCTGTGACCCTGTTCATTCTCTCTCTTTCTCTCTCTCAGAGACGATGCATTACAGTGCACTGAGACTGCAATTGTATGCAGCGCCGCCTCCCGTTATTTTTCCCGGTTGTTTTCCAGGTGTGCTTCATGCGGGGAGGTACCTTGTCGCCGGGTTTTCGCGGCCGGATCTTTCGTTGAAAATGTTTACCGCGACATTAATAATTCTGATAGAAGGACAGCGCAGCCAGGTAAACAGAATGCGATAGGCTACGCCGAGACTTAAGATCCCGTACTTCGAGTTCGCTGTTTGACCAGCGTGAAAGCGCTCGACGTGTCTTCGATCGGTTTTAATGTATTCACGGATTTTTCTTCGGTAATTTGCGGCATGAATCGTTTCGCCTTTATCGATTATCATACAACGTTCTAACCCTTCGACGCACGAGTGAAAGATTTCTCGACCATAATTATTCGACCATAATTTCTTGTACAAATACTTGCACGTTTTTTTGCATATAATAGGTTTATGCTTGACCGCGTGAAAAAGTCGAGCGAAGGAAAAATGTAATTAAGCTATTAAGAAATTCCACGGTCCCGGCCCACCAAGCTTTAAATAGTAACGTAAAAGACAAACGAGTTTAACCGAATCAATATTTGCCGTAATAAAATCGATGGATATAATGCGGAAGCGAGGGTCAAATGCATAATAAATTGATACAACCTGCCGATCGAACATGAAAAAGAGGAACGTTCGATCGTGAAGCCCCATCGGGAAGCACTTAACTATAAAAACAGACCGAGCTATAATCAGAGCGCTAAGCAAACGATTGTATAAGCATTTAATTGTATAATTAAATCCTCGAACGAACAATATCATTCCAACGAATCCCGGCGAACTATGAACCCATAAAATCGCTATTTAATATACGCATCTCTGCTGAAACTGCATTGGAAAAACGGAGACGACGTCTTCGTGAATCTCCAACGTCTCTTTCACCGTTACAGCAATTTTAAAAAAATCGCGGAGAGACGTACGAGGACATACAATGGTTCAAACGTGGACTAAAAAATTCTTTATCAACGACGGTGGATAAGCTGAGCGGAGGATGCTCGATTCGCGGGCAGCGGCGTGGATCAGCGGCGGGCGAGCTCGGGCACGCTAAATCGCGAAATTAATTATTGAATTTGCAAGGAAAAAAGGCGGCGGCCGGTCGATAACTGATACAACTTCATTAAATTTACGATCGATGGGGAAGTCCTGGGACACAGTGCGCGGGCAAAAAGTCAGGCTATTATCCCGCCGAATACGGCGTATTGATAAAACCCGCGTCGCGATCACGGCCGACCGGACAAACACAATGATACGAGGGCGAACGAACTTTTTTTTTATTCGTTGCACTGCTCTCCCCCTCCCTCCGTACCCCTTTTCATGCGTCGCTCCAGCAGAAAGCTCCTGGTGTAAAAGTCGGGCGTAATAAGCGTCGGGCCTCCAAAGGATCGAACCCGAGGATTAACCGGTGCCCTGTCGTTGATGGAACGGTATAATGCCTACCGTATGCTTAATTAATCAATTAATAAGCGTATTATTGTTTTGTTTAATTAAAAATAATGAATCCCTCTGTGCCGCGGCTCCGAGATCCTCGGAACACGTTGCAGATCTACCGCCATTGGTGAAATCGTGTTCGGAATCATCGTGCACAAGCGCTCCCTGACCATCTGAAGTTCCGGATAATCTACAATATTGAATCAAACCGGACCACATCGGCCATGTTTGTTGAATAATTCGGGTACTCGATTATCGACTAGGATGCAGAATGCACGAGGCAATCGTTGGCTGACCCGTGCGTTTGATATTTTCCGTTGTCGCGTGGCGAGCGACATGTTTGTGCCAACATGCATACATTTTTCGGCGTTTATTCGACGCAACTAAATCGTCCCTTATTCGTTCGTTCGGTGATGTAGACGTTTTAGAAATTGGATTGTTTATTCAACGTGCGTGCGGCGTTGGTAGATGTTGTAGGACATTCGAAGAAAGAACGAGTTTTCGTCTATTCGTCCCACTTGGAATTCGAATCGATTAAACAAATCCGCGGGAACTGAAATAATCGATCGACCCCTGCGCCCTGCACAAATGAACCGAGCGATTGGTGATTTTTCAGACAATCGCAGCGAAATAGCACCAACAGTCTGAATGCGAGATCGCAACAAAACGGTCTCGTCAATCGAGACCAACAGCACCGGCGGCGATCAAAAGATCACCCGACGTAGCGAATTAAAAATTCCCCGGCAAAAAATTGCCGTGGTTACGCGCACGACGCCGTAGAAAATCCGTTAATTGACCCCCATCTCGTTACAACTTTCTCACAACACAATTCCGCTAATCACGACGATCCGTCCGCGGAACGTGACGTCGTCGCGATGCAATTAAAAATTCGTACGACTGCTTGATTCTGCTCGCGCGGGAGGTCGGAGGGTTAATAAACGAATCCCCGGAGCTGTTTGAAAGCGAAAAAGGTCGGCGCACGTGGGCGTCGTAGGAGGTCCTGTGCGGAGAGAGAGAGAGAGAGAGAGAGAGAGAGAGAGAGAGAGAGAGAGAGTCCTGTCCGCAGGACACTCGCAGTTTCGCAGGATCCACCGGTTTTTGCGGATAATCCCGGCTCGACAGGCCGCGCGGGGGTAAAAAAAAAGAGAGGAACGCGCGGCCTAGCTCTGGAAAAATCAGCGTAACCACTTTCCGGCTCCGGTATGCAAATTTCGCGACGATTACGCTCGGTTTTGGCGCGCGAGCTGCGCGCGTGCGGCAAACCGAGCGTCGTCGGAAAAAAAGAAGCGCCGAAAGGAAACAAAAAAGGTGGTTCGCCTGGCTGGCCTGCCAGCAGGTTCGCGAATACTGTGGGGGTCCGTGGGAGGGGAGAGGCGGGCGAATGCGGAAAAAGTCGCGAATGTTGTAAAAATCCGGGACCGCCAATCGGGCGCATTGTGTCCAGCCGGCGAACAATACCGACGGCGTTCGGATGACTGGCGCATTTTCCTGCGAATTGGCCGGTATTGTTGGATTTTTCAAATTGTATTTTTAGCTTACGCAGGAACAAAAATTGCCTGTCGCTCGCGAGTCCTCCCCAGTCTACCTTCCGTCCCTCTTCTCACCCTCTTCCCTCCGCTGCTCTTTGTCGCTTTTTGCCACCGTCGCGCGGCTGCGGGCCGTCGCTCACGGCGCTCGCGATCTTCCGATGCGCGAAATGCGAATGGAAATCTTCTGTTGGCGATTCGCGAGATTGTTTTACGGGACGGTGTCTTCGATGACCGTGTTCAACGGTTGGCTAAATTCTAAGATAAGGGAAAATTTCTGAGCGTATGTATAAATTTCTGACGATAAAGCATCGCACCAAACCGCCGGCAAGACACCGAGCTGAGGAATCCAATGAATAAGCATGCTCGATCCGATCCAACGACCCGCAAAAAAAGTTCCACCTTAAAAAGCGATCCGCGTTTCCTGTTTACGCGGGACCGGGCCGCCGCTGTTCGCGAAGGAAGAAGAAGAATACTCGCAAGAAATCCGGGGCTTGTCCGGCCGAATGACAATCAAACGCTACAACAGACACGGGCCCCTCGTTCCCCGATACAAGGAGTCGCGGTACAGCCGCTTGTCTGCACCGGGCATTCCTAGAACAGTAATCTTATTAAATTTACATATTAATCAACGGATTTTAATTATCCCCAACCCCCGGGTTCGGGGCGAGAGAGACAGAGACACGAAGGAAAGGGTGGTCGGGGAAATGGGAGCAAGAGGAGAGAAGAGTGAGAGAGAAGCCCGAGAGTGGTGGGAGAGAGAGTAGAGAGTGGAGCATGAGTGGAAGAGAGACGGAAACAGACAGTGGAGGTAAAGGAGGAACGATAAGGGGTTGAACGACGAGAGAGAGAGAGAGGGAGCAACTGTCACGGAAAGACGGAGAGATATGGAGCGATTGCCGTAGAGATGGAGGGAGAAGGACGGAGCCGGATAGAGAGCGTAGGAGAGAGACCGAAAGTCCTCGAGGAAGGACGCGGGGATGGAAGGGAGTTGCGAGGGGGTGGAAGAGAGACAGCTCCACCCTTGTGCGGCGGTAGCGGTAGCGGTGGCGGAGACCGAGCCAGCTCTCGTAATTTACATTAATCCAATAATTGCATGGAGGTTTCCTAATTAGAAATTCAAATGAGGTGGTGGCAGGCAGGCACAGCCAGCCAGGGCTACCAACTCAGCAGTGGGAGAACACCATCGCCGCCGAGCAAAGTCCGTGCACATCGGGGGCGATCGTACGTCGACTGACCCCGGCCTAACACGAGTTCGGGGCCGATGCGCCCCGGGATGGGCGTTAAAAGCTACAGGAATTCTCGAAATTCGGATCCGATGCTCCCCAGCCTCTCCGCCACGATGCCGTACATACGTACCTCACCAACCCCCCCTCCCCTACACCTATAAAGGCCGTGTGCCACCCCCGCAAACCAACCCCCACAGACAACCGCTAATGCTGGCTTGTAGACGCGGCCGCGCACCTAAGCTCCGTCTTTTAATTATTCCCTGGAACCCAGGCGAATCAATGCGCGATTCAACTTCTGAGATTCCCCGGGATTAGAACGCTGGATGCGGCTCCGGAACCGGCGCCAATGATACTGGATATAACTGCGAGATCGCCGAAAGAAATCATTTTATGTTGCCGATCGCGTTGATTCCGGACGAAAGAACCTAGTCCGAGGAACTGGGGTATTCTTAGGGGATGATTTGATGATTATATTTTTAGTTTGATTTCTTTAAATCGTTGTGGTTCAGACACTGGCACGTTGTCGGGAGCTTGCGCGCTGAATGGTTTCCATTGATTTTTAAACGTGTGTCTAGAATGCATTGTTGAGGGTGGAAGGTACGAACATTTTTCTTCCTTAATTCGAGAGCATCGTTTCAATGACTGCATCAGTGAAATGACGAGTCGAAGCGGCAATTTTTCGTCGAGGAATTTTTGGAAAAGGAAAAATCTTGTGCAGAGTTTAAATGGAAGATCAGGGGAAAGAGGATTAAAGATTTTGGCGAGCTTCCGGTCAAGAGCAATTTCAGCGCAATATACCGTTGTCCATTGGTACGTCCCGGTGCGTGTGGTCCTTTTGTTGTCCCCGGAGGGATCCCTCGGCAAACCTAACACGTCCCTAATATCGTCACAGGTTCGTCCCTCCGCCGTCACCCAGGGCATATCATGGCACACGCTCGAACCGTCCCTGATAGTCCCAACGTGGCCGATTAGCGAAGGTGTGAACCTACGAGTGCGACCAGCACACATGCCAAGCGGTTTGACTGTCTTTTAGTCACGATGGCACACATGGTCGTTACATTCACGGTTCTTATAATTAGCTGAATCCACATTGATTATAAAGAACTGGGTCCAGAAACTATATATATTTGTCTATATATGTGCCAAGCGGTTTGACTGTCTTTTAGACACGATGGCACACATCATCGTTACATTCACGGTTCTTATAATTAGCTAAACCCACATTGATCATAAAGAACTGGGTCCAGAAACTATATACATGTGTCTATATATGTGCCAAGCGGTTTCACTGTCTTTTAGTCACGATGGCACACATGGTGGTTGCATTCACGGTTTTTATAATTAGCTGAATCCACATTGATCGTAAAGAACTGGGTCCAGAAACTATATATATGTGTCTATATATGTGCCAAGCGGTTTGACTGTCTTTTAGTCACGATGGCACACATGGTGGTTGCATTCACGGTTCTTATAATTAGCTGAATCCACATTGATCGTAAAGAACTGGGTCCAGAAACTATATATATGTGTCTATATATGTGCCAAGCGGTTTCACTGTCTTTTAGTCACGATGGCACACATGGTGGTTGCATTCACGGTTTTTATAATTAGCTGAACCCACATTGATCATAAAGAACTATGTCCAGAAACTATATATGTGATATAAAATTTATAATTCGGATGGATTTAACCGTGGTTTCTTGCATAAAAAATTTCCATGTACGAAAGTAAGCATGGTAATAGTCCTGCAGCTATTCTCGAAGCAAAAGATGAAGGACTGTCTCTCGCTTATTAACTGAACCTCGCAGAAATCACCTAGCAGAGACGGCACCGCGTTCAATGTTGCAGTATCAGGGAACATAATGATCCGAGAACGGAACACAGTTACCAGGGGAGCGATCTTAATCTCTACGATTATAAAATGGGACGTTCCGCAGGTGTAATAGAGGCGTATCACTTTTACGAGCGGGCAGCCCTCCTTCGATGGAGGGAACGGCCAGCCTGAAAGCCTTTGCAACTTTATTTGCCGTGATAAAGGAATCCTTAGCGAGACAGTGACTCTCATTCGAGAGCGAATATACACTGTCCTACGGTTTATTGCGTGAACAGCTGTGACATTGTTATGCGAGGATCTGGTTGAAGATCGCTGGACTGCGGATTTTATGCGCTTGCTGCAGTTGCAATTGGGTACATTACGGTAAAATGAGAATTGTAATAGTGCCGAAGGACTTTGCGTTCTTCAGTGAATTGAAAGTTGTCGCTTAGATTCTACTTCGTTCACGTCGTTAACAACTTGCTTAAAAGGTGTCCGTACCAATGAAAATTCTGGTATATATTATTTATTTGATTGCTTCAAACCAAGTATAGTTAATATATCGTACGCAACAGATGAACGTATTAACGTATTATGTACATATATAGCTCGATGCACCTCTTAACTTAAATTAACATAAAACTAGTTCGTGAAGCTTCTGCTTGGTTACGTTAAGAAAATTCTCAGTATCCAGCCGATTGTCGATTGGATGCCCAGTTTTTAGGGACAAGCCTTTGTTCAAGCGTCTAGTAACACCTCCTAAAACGTGGTTGCCAGTTTGCACGATCCTCTGAACGAGTCCAGACAGAAGCAAGTTCATTATCGACTTCCGTTCCATTTTCCCGACTCCCAGACCTCATCCCCTAACACCGGTTCGAAATAGATCATCTTCTAACCCATCCTCTTTCCCCGACAGCCCTTCAGCCGGCGCACAAGGGAAAGCGGCCGCCTAAAAATGACCAAGAATCCCAGAAGTCCACTGGAGTTCTTCGAGGATCCCGGGTCTCGGTGTCTTCGGATTCCGGGTCACCGAAGAGATCATCGTCTATTCCCATTGCGACAGGTCAGCCGAGTTTCGCCGAAGGAACTCCACGTGCAATTATGATAATGGCGACCGTAGTCGAGGCACCTAACCCGTGCTAACTCCGTACGTTAGTTCTGGTAGTTCTGATATCGTCTGTGTTTAAACAGCCAGCCGGTGCTGCGGCAACCGTCGTCGTTGGATAGGTTAGGGGCTTTCGGAGAGGGGTGAAAAGGGGGGTCTCCCGGAATACCGAAGGTAACGGGAAGACGGGGGTGTTGGTGGAGAATAAGGGGTGTGGGTGTTCGGGGGAAGGCGAGTGGCGAGAGAAGACGAAGAGGGGGCAAGCTGGATGGCGGGGTACCGAGGCTACGACGGCAAATCTACATAATATAACCAACTATTGTTCAAATAGACGGCGCTCCGCAGATTCAATTACCATTGTGATACAATTAATGTTGGGAATTTCATCAATTCGAGTGCCGGGCACGGCTTTTACATATGCATAGGAGAATCGAACGTGGTGCGGATTTCTCTACCCCGCGAAGAAAGTCGACGACAAATATTATTCAAGCCGGTCGGTGTCTAATCAGCTGGCGAGCCTACCCGATCCACAGGGATTCTGTCCGAGCCCGCCAGAAACCGGACACTGTGTACGCCCGAAGATCGAAACGTTTCTCGACTTTGATCCTGGCGGAGATTGTCATCGTCTGATTGCTTTCGAGAAATTCTGTTCTTCCCTTGGCAGCCTCGGTGAAAATTTCGGCCGGCGTTACTCCAGATTTTTGTTTCTCTCTTTAGCATGTTAAGCGGTAACTTCGTCGGCCACGTATTTAGAATTGAACCAGATTTATTGAATTTATAGGAATATATAGGACAACCCATGTGTCTGGCCTGCCCATTCTACTAGTAAATTTTAACTCTTCGCTGACAGTCGAGCAAGGACCTTGACAATCCACCCGTACAATCCAACATAAATAAAACATTAACCCGAAATCCTATGGTGTAAATAATAACTGACTCCTCTCATCCCCGAATCCCCAAGACACCGGAAGGCCACAGGTCCACGGACGGTCCTCGGGCAGCAATAATCGAGCTCGATCATGCGCCGCGTCTCGCAATTACCGATTCCCCGAACATCGGCATATTCGGCGGCGAAATCATGATCAAGGTCTACCCTCATCGTTATTTCGCAAAAATGATAACGACGCGTTATTCAATTAGATTATTTTCATGGGACGCGTAGTAATTTCATTGCGTGCGACGGGCAAAGCGGGCGGAAAAAGAGGGTGGTAGCAGCGTAGGGTGGCAGCAGAGGACGAAGAGGAAGAGGAGTAGGAGGTGGACGCGGAGGAGGACGGATGAAGAGTAGGAGGAGGAGGATGGGGGTGAAAACGGTGTGTGGGCGGAAGGGGGTGAGCTGACAGGGCAGGTGGCGGGAAGGGTTGGTATGCGGGGATGGTCGAGGGTAGAGGGAGATGGTTTTGAGTGAATTGGCGAGCTGGTCGCCGGAGGCGGGGCAATGTAGGCGCCACATCATTGCTGGACGTTAATCGGTGATATCGTTGCCCGAATTAAGTGGTATATCGAGAGCTTTTAGAATTAATCGTAAACCAACCGCGGCCCCGAAAACAGATCGTCCGTATCACGGGGCTCATTTCCACCCCCCGGCGGCGGCGGCGGATCGAAATTGAGAGCCACTGGCTCGCGTGCGGGTATCCATATAAATTCTAATTCCGCAATCAGCGGTATCCAAGATAGTTCTAGGCCGATCCTAGCCCGCTAATTCCAACTCCACCTAACAGCTTGCTCGCTCGCTCGCTCGCTCGTTCGCTCGTTCGCGAGAAACGCTACGCGAAACCAGCAACGCGAAACGGGCAAGTCCGACCATCCGGCAGCCGCCCTACCTTCTTATATTTGCCCGACAGTTTATAATAGCCATAATCAACGGTTATACCAATCCCACGATAATAATTACCGGCGCAGAAACTTTCACCCCGGGCCTGCCTGCTCTACTCTCCTCTCCCTCACCCTCTTTCTCTCTCTCTCTCTCTCTCTGTTCTACCTTTCCACCCCCGTGTGTGAACTACCCGTGTCTCGTGCGGCTAATTCGCCCGCACACGCGTCGCCACCCCGGCTAACTCCTTCGGTGATTAAATTTCATTTCGACGCGCACCTCGCGAAAGAAGAAGACACACGCACATAGTCGGAGCCTCGTATTAACAGCAGGCTGGCCGTCCGACTGGCGAAAACGACCAGACGAGGGTTAATAACTCCTCGAACTATCGATTTACACCGACGAATGTCTTACCGCGAGGGTCAGTCGAATGTTAACCGGATTTTGTATTGTACGTCTAATACAACTGTACACTCGTTATTAGATAGAGAAGACCAAGTGGAAGTTCAAGTAGACGAGTGTCTTACACTCAATCTGCACCAGGGGCTATTCTACTTAACCGTTTTCTCGATGGTTGGAACGATGAACGAGCGAATAGTACCGACTTCCATTGCTATTGATTATCGTTAGCTGTGTTCTGCAGTTCTTAATTTAACCTATTCACAGGTTTACCTCTTTCACATTTTGTTCTAGATCTACTAAACATACCCGTTTTCTTGTTCTCGAGCGAAACGTCCAATTCGATCAAGGACTGCGGCAAGATTAAATTCACTTCGTACGCAATGATTCGCATAGACCAAACACGTATTCGCGTATTCGAAATGTTTCATATGGGGACACGAATGTGTGAATTTCAAGCAAGGAATATTTGTTTTTATCGAGGAAATCTCAAAAGAGATTTATTACATCATTACGTACAAACCACAGTAATCTCTACAAACTAAAAGTAAGGGTATACCACTTTTTCCCTTTTTGTTTTTCCTTAAACGCGCAGGTTACAGAGCTTTTATGGAACGAAAATATATAAAGGCAGGCTTTGACATTGGGCCCAGCCAGAAACATAGAAACATCCAGAGGCAGCTGAAATCTTAACTTGAAAAGGTTATTGAACAGTAATGATCTGTGCGTATCGTATAAATTACACTGCCAAAGAACGTGATTTAGAATTTCATACTCGGAGTTGCATCTACACATACGTTTGTCGATAATGCCAATACGAGCGACAGAGCCAACGAGATGGTAATGATCGGCTCTGCTTCTGTTTAGCGTGACGATAAAATGGTGGGATCGTACTTTACGTTTGTACCAGACAAGACGATTATCCCTATAAAAATAAAGAAAGTAAAGTTTGCCTTTATACAACCCTCGGATGATGCTCATTGAAATATGCAAGAGATTGTTAGTGGTTATTCATTTTTAAGCAGTTCGTTTCATGGAGTCTAACTAGTGGGCTATAATAGGGTACGTGTACCCTACTTTGGGTAATTCGCGAATCGTTAAATGTAATTCAGAAGTTCGAAGAACTGCGAGAATGGTCGGCTATCCCTAACTGCAATCCCTATAAAAATAAAGAAAGTAAAATTTGCTTTTATACAACCCTCGGATGATACTCATTGAAATATGCAAAGGATTGTTAGTGGATATTCATTTTTAAGCAGTTCGTTTCATGGAGTCTAACTAGTGGGCTACAATAGTGTAAGTGTACCCTACCTTGGGTAATTTGCGAATCGTTAAATGTAATTCAGAAATTCAAAAAACTGCGACCAGGGTCGGCAATTCCTAGCTGCAAACCCTATAAAAATGAAGAAAGTAAAATTTTCCTTTATACAACCCTCGGATGATGCTCATTGAAATATGTAAGAGATTGTTAGTGGTTATTTATTTTTAAGCAGTTCGTTTCAGGGAGCCCAAATAGCGGGGCTGGAATAGAATACTTGTACCCTACTTTGGGTAATTCGCGAATCGTTAAATGTAATTCAGAAATTCAAAAAACTGCGACCACGGTCGGCAATTCCTAGCTGCAAACCCTATAAAAATGAAGAAAGTAAAATTTGCCTTTATACAACCCTCGGACGATGCTCATTGAAATATGCAAGAGATTGTTAGTAGTTATTCATTTTTAAGCAGTTCGTTTCAGGGAGTCTAACCAGTGGACTACAATAGTTTAAGTGTACCCTACCTTGGGTAATTCGCGAATCGTTAAATGTAATTCAGAAGTTCGAAGAACTGCGACCATGGTCGGCAATTCCTAGCTGTAATGTCTGTTTTTTGCATGGTCAACGTTGGGAACAGTCGAGAACGACGAAGACTGGCGAATCGGGGACTACCAGAACAGGGGACCTTGAATTATTGAAAATAGGGTTGATCGATTCGTTCCGATGTGTATCTCGCTGCCTCGTCTAATTAAACGCAATTAAGAAAAGTTCGAAGAACTGCGGCCATAGACAGGGATATTATGGTACCCCCGTTACGTTAATGGTAAACTAATACACATGGTAACCACTCGAGTACGATGAAGTTGGAGTTCTACTTTTCACACGCGGTGAATCAGTGATATTTGGACACCTTCGACCGTTCCTACGACTTGAATTTTATTGAGAAGTTAAAACAATTAGTTGGAATTCACCAGTTGCCGTATTTTAACGAGTCAGACTCGTCATGAAGATTTTAACAAAGTCTAACAAATATGAATGTGTTATGCGTTTCGTTCGTAATCAATATGTAAGCATACAAATAAATGTAATCATACAAATAATATAAATTTTCTTTTCCCTTCTACGACTTTTTTCGGGATAAAGACGTTTTAATCAGTGTAACTGTAATGAGAATGGTACGGGTTAACCCCTTCCCTTACAATATCGTGTCTGACTCGTGATGAAGATTCTGGACAGATTCTAATAAAAACGTATGTTAATAATTTCCTTTAAACCGAAATAAAATTCTATTTTAGTATTGTCGATATACAGCTATTGGAGAGCACATACAGATATACAATTTATATAAATATTTTCTCCCTGTTTAGAAAATTACGATCCACAAAAAAATGCTGATCCCTGTTAAAAGGGAATATAGTCTTGTTTAGGGTTCGGTAGTTCCAGTGTGAACACGCCAGTGCAGGAACGATGTGTAATAGAGTGTGGTTCGTCGGTGTCTGGTTTTTGCGTGGTCAGTGACGAGGACAGTCGAAAACGAGGAAGGCTGGCGAATCGGAGACTGGCAGACCCGGGGACCTTGAATTATCGAAAATAGGGTGGATCGATTCGAGTCGAAGCCAGCCAAGTTTACTAGACTATACGGCGCGGGGACGTAGGGAGCAATTTTCATCCCCTACTCTCCGTCTCCGGGGCCCCCCTTCTGGTCTCCTAGAATAATCGATCGTATAATTATCGTGATGTACCTGCTAATGCCGCGAAAATCAGCCCCTCGTAACGTCCGCCCGTGCCGTGCAGACGGCGGGTTAAGCGTCGGTACTAGGAGCACATGGTAATTATATCACCGACTAATGGATATAGTTAATTGCTAATTATGAGGCCTGCCGAATGATCGATCGTACCGTGAGGCATCGCGGCTCCCTCCCGCCCCTCCTGTGCCCCATACTCCGTGGGATCGTTGGTTGGAAACGACAGCGGAAGGGCCGGCGATGGCGGGGAGATTACCAAGAGTGTCATTCTGGCCTACGTTCGGCAGAACGACGCGACCGGCCCGACCCCTAAGCCAAGCCTGTTCTCGTTCGATCTGTGGAAATTAGGCGACGCTCGCGCGATGTTCAATAATTACAATTGATAAACGATCGAACCACGTTCGTGAACGAACGGACGCTCTAAGGGCGGCTAGAGTTGAACGATGGATTTCGGTGACTGTGACGATGGGTATCTCCTGTCACACCTTTCCTAGGTTCGGCATTTAATTTACTGCGCTCACGTTATCGTGTTCACGGTAATGGAAATTGTTATGACCATTGTTTTTTTCTCGTTTTATTTGGAATACCGATTGGAGGTGGCTGAGCAGCTATTTCATCTATCGTCGCAGCCATCGCAGGTTTCAGGATGTTGGAGGGTTGAACGATCGGCAGGGAATGTGTTAATCTATAATGTCCTGGTCGTTATTCAGGCGAAAAAGACTTCGGTTTCCTATTCACGGAGACACAAGGGGCTATCAAATTTCTTTCGTGAGCGAAAGACGCGCGCGATAGCGGGTTCTCGCGGCAGTTGACGCGTTTGTCGTTGAATAATTATCGTCTGCCACGGTGCTCGGGCACACAGCGTAGAATCGCATTAGCTAATCTCGCAACGGTGCCTAGCGCGAGTTAATTTCCATCTCTTTGATTTTTGGCAAGCCGGAGAATTTCAACGCGCACCCCTTCGACCCCGACGGCAGTTTCGTCACTCATCCCACGCCGTTTTCCGTCGGATTTCGACGTGAAAGCTGAAGACTCGCGCGACACTTTGCCATGCCGTGAGACTTTGCTTCTCGACGCGATCTAATAAAGTCCCAACCAGCACGCCCCCTCCCCCCACCCTTCGCCCCCTCCTACTGGCTAACATTATTCCGCTCTTTGACGTTTTCACATAGTCGTCGGCCGGCGAACTCGCAAAGGCACGCGTGCACGCGATTCTAAAGAACGAAAGCCCGTGTTGCCTCGACTTATTCTTGTTGTTCTTCTTGGTCTTCTTCGTCGTCTCTCACTTTTTAATTTCTCGGCTGCACGAGGCCTACACGCCTCGATTCGCGACACTATGGCCCCTCGTTTGCTTGGGGACGCGGCTGAACCGTAATTCCGCTTCTGTTGGAACTCGTTTATGTCGTAACACGGTGAAATGTTCGCAGATATAAACCACGCCGACCATTCATTTGTCTATGTTGGCAAATAAAGCCCCGTCGAATAGAAGTTTTGGCAACGATTCTAAACACTTTTATGCTCTTCTTCGTTTGGTAGACGTACATGCAGTGTGCTTCAACGAAGAAGGTCGTTCATTATATTTCCTTCTTCGTTCGGTAGACAGTCCATCTAATAAGCTTCTATCGGTACAATGAACAAGCATCGAACGCGACCGACAGTCTTCTCAGTTCCATCGATTTCGAGCCGTTGAAAATAATATATTCTTAAATTCTTCTAATTCGTTCGCTGTTCTAAATTTTCATTATGAACGAGCAAAATCCACAGTCCGTTAATAAATGTCGGAACAGTTGAGAATACCGTCTCGGGACGTCGCGGCATTCTGGTTGAATTCCTAGGCGCTAATGAATTTCGTCGTAACGATGGAAATGAAGACGCTAAGTATGTACTATGTGATTTGAACAATTACGAGGCCTATCCAGCACGTGCATTCGCCGTGTGCCCACGTGACTGCGCAAAGAAGCCGAAGCATGATTAAAACAATGAATCTGTTGTTTACACGTCGCGAAATAAGATGCAGTTAATGCGCGGAGCGGGCATCGCCTTGAACGAGGAACGGAAAATTGATTCGACATTGATAGTCACGTTTCACAGCCTTGACGATGATAATGAAGAAACCGCGGGACCGATTAACCTTTTTCCTCGCGAACTATATTGACCGGTACCTACTTATGACCGTAGTCTCGGTTACTGTCGGCCCCGCACAATGTAGCGCGAATAATCGTCTTAGCAGAGAGAACCGCGAGTGGTGCCTTGTATCGCTGGAACATCTAGAATTACGCTCATTAACACCGAGGCATCTGCTAATGATCTTACTTGGCTCCGGATTGTGTAACTCAAGGACTGCACGGAAATCGGTCAATGTGTATAATAAGTCTTCTCTCCCTCTCTCTCTCACGATTTCTCTCTATTTCTCTCGGTATAATGTCATTCCTTACCCGCTAACTTTATCCGAACTTTGCCAATTTACGACTGCAGCCTTTCTTTTTTGCCGACACTGTACCCACCCCTTTTTAACCAATTCATGCGGTATCGATGCAGATATCGTTTCATTTAAATTATTCGTTTCGCATTTCATTTAAATCATTGTTAAGATCTTCGTTCGGCTGTAGTCGGTAGAATTTTTAAAATAGAAGTAAAACACAAACATTGATCAAATGTGGAACATATGTATTGCGGTTTTATTCTACTCGAAAACTTCCAATGTTCGAACCTCCTCAAAATTTCTTGAAATTTCTGTTAAGATTCTCGTGTACCTACTTTCGGGCCTCTTTCTCGTTTCAATTGAAATTCTATGGCAAGTTATTAGGCTCGACTTCGATAGTTGATCGCGCATCAAGTTTGTTTTTCAACTTTTATTACATCGAACGAGTTATTCTGATTCTAATGGAATTTACGAGGTTCATGGATTTCCAGTCAAAGTCTTTCTACGATTAAATAACGCTCAAGTTAGACAGAACAATATCGAAACTGCACGAAGTTGCGCGTATAGAGACGAACAATCCGCTAGCGAGGGTAGTAACACATTATTATCACGCCACGCGAAAGAAATAATTTGCAGAAAGAACGGCAGTCTGATTATAACAATTGCTCAGAGATTCCGTCTAATTTCGGTGTCAATAATCTCCGGGAGCAGCAAGCAGGCCAGTGATTCATTAATCCGCGGCAGTAATGAACCCGGGCCGGGTCCCGCGAATTCCACAGAAAAATTCCACTTGAGAGGAACGGTCCTCACCCTGCTCTGTCCAACCGGTCAACTTGAACTTGCGGTTCATCGTATAAAGACGCCATTATTAAAGGAAATGTCAAGTGTCGGAACATTCTGCGCGGAGGATTAACGGACTCCCATGCATCTCCATTGCGCCGATTGCCGGCGTTGGTCGTCATCGTTGCGCATTGGAGTCGGTCCACGAGATTGACCGGATTTGCCAGGGTAATAATAATTTATTCCTCGACTCCCCCCTTATCCCTCCTAGCCCCCTGGAGCCGTACCACCACTCCGTTCCTTCGCGACGCACGACAAGTGGATCTCTTAACATGTGCGGAGCGGCCGCTGATGACTTCTGGGAAGCGTCTTCACGGCGGTTGACTTGGACGTTACCGAGGAAAACGTCAGCACATAATTACTGCAACGAACGTGATGGCCGACAGAGCAACAATGCCGGCGATCCTGGCCAGATCGTACACCCTGAAGCCGTAATTCGAGCCACGTTCAACACTCGATCCCCTGCGCCAGTCATGTCGATCGCTAATTTTGCTGAGACCAATTCCGGGAACTGTTTCGGGTCTCATTAGCACTGCGTTTACCGTAATTACTACACTGCCGGGTTTACGCGTCTATCACCAGAACGAGTGGAAACGATTTAGGACGGTACAAGAATTCAATTGATTGGTACTCTGTTTGTTAAAATTATTAGCCCTCTAACCGCGACAGGTATGTGTACACCGTACATAATAATGCAAACAATGAATGACATGCAGGCTGTCCGGTTTAGTTTGCAAACATCATCTTCTGTGTGTCGTTCAAGGAAATTCTGCAGAAACTCTTTATTTTTCATAGAGGTGTGCAGTCTATTAACGAATAACTCCTGAACAATTCCACCCTTGACCAGAAATCCAGAAAAAATCCGAAGAAGATCTGCAAACCGATTCCCAACCGATTGCAAAGATAATCGGTAAGATTATTGGCATAGGCGTTGGATAGCAATGCATGGCATAATTACACGAGGCAGAAGAACGGAAAGAGAGGAGTGTTCGATAAAGGGGTGGCAGAACATCGCCTAGGCAGAGTACGGAAATCGTCGCGGCGGACTGGCGGACGAAGGAAAAAAGGAGCAACGAGCACAGAGCTCGACACTTCGTGCAGGACCGAGGCCACGGTCGGTTTAATTAAGTTGCGCGGGCTGGCAGAAGTTTCGTCGGGTTTGTTTCGAGGAGGTGGAGATGGCAGTGTACAGCGACACAAATAAATTTTCCCGGAATGGCATTGTCTTTGAGGTCGACACATTTGCGGAATAATACTCGATAACTCGGGGGCCGAGGAGAAGTTATATTAGGACGGCTTAATTAACCCCCTACCATACCCTGCCCTCCCCACCAATTCTATCACCCTACTTCCTGCGCCCACCGCTCTCCCTCAGCCACCCAACCCTTTTCCCCTCCACCTTGCAACCCCCTCAACCTATCCGCCCACTCTTTCTCTCTGTCTCTTCTGTTCACCTCGCTGCCGCGTAACTGAGACACCGGGAACCCTTTTCCAGAAACGATACAGGGTGTTCTGTAATGTTCGGTCGAATTTCCAAGTCGAAGAAAAGAGTTAAGAAAATTGTTGATTTAACGTGTAAAGCAAATATGAGCGTAATACTATCTTACGATCCTGCACCTCTAAATTTTTCCGTTATTTATGCAGGAAATTTCTCTTCATGTCCAATTATTCCGAAGATAATGTAATGTTTAGTCGAATTACCAAGTCGAAGACAAGTGTTAAGAAAATTGTTCATTTAATGTGTAAAGCAAAAATAATCGGAATACTATCTTACGATCCTGCACCTCTAAATGTTTCTGTTATTTATGCAGGAAATTTTCTCTTCATATCCAACATTTATTCCGAAGATAATGTAATGTTTGATAGAATTTCGAAGTCGAAGAAAAGACTTAAGTAAATTGTTGATTAAATGTGTAAAGCAAAAATTTCTGTTATTTGTGCAGGAAATTTTCTCTTCGTGTCCAACAATTATTCCGGAGATAATCTAATGTTTGGTCGAATTTCCATGTCGAAGAAAAGTGTTAAGAAAATTGTTGATTTAATGTGTAAAGCAAAAATATTCGGAATACTATCTTACGATCCTGCACCTCTAAATGTTTCTGTTATTTATGCAGGAAATTTACTCTTCATGTCCAATTATTTCGAAAATACTGTAATGTTTGGACGAATTTCCAAGTCGAAGAAAAGTATTAAGAAAATAGTTGATTTAATGTGTAAAGCAAAAATGAACGTAATACTATCTTACAATCCAGTACCTCTAAATGTTTCTATTATTTATGCAGAAAATTTTTTCTTCGTGTGTCACAACAATTATTCTGAAGATAATCTAATGTTTGGTAGAATTTCCAAGTCGAAGACAAGTGTTAAGAAAATTGTTGATTTAATGTGTAAAGCAAGAAAATATGCGGAATACTATCTTACGATCCTGCACCTCTAAATTTTTCTGTTATTTGTGCAGGAAATTTTCTCTTCGTGTCCAATAATTATTCGAAAAATACTGTAATGTTCGGTCGAATTTCCAAGTCGAAGAAAAGTGTTAAGAAAATTGTTGATTTAATGCGTGAAATTTTTTCTTCGTGTCCTACAATTATTCCGAAGATAATGTAATGTTTGGACAAATTTCCAAGTCGAAGAAAAAAGTGTTAAGAAAATTGTTGATTGAATGTGTAAAGCAAAAATGAGCGGAATATTATCTTACGTTCCTGTACCTCTAAATGTTTCCGTTATTTATGAAGGAAATTTTCTCCTCGTGTCCAACAATTATTGCAAAGATTAATTACGAAAAACTGCCGAGTGGTACTTAATTCGAAGAGTCAGCGAACAATATTCGTATTCATTACAAAATCTTCGTCAGACTCGATATTACAAGGCTGGAGGTTAATAAGCTTTCTCAATGACTGTGCCATAACAGAAAGCAGCTCGGCGATTTTTCCTTGAAATAATGATCCTGGAGGAAATTGTTGAATCATGTTGCTGGACGTGACTCGTTGGTTCGCGATTGTAATTTCTTTCGCTACTGAAAAAATCATTAAGAAATCCCTCGCTGTTAATCGTCGGTTTTTAAGAGGCGGTTAATTAATCGCCGGCGGATAGCGTATTAAGAAACCACGGTTTGCGAAATGTCGGCATTCGTCTTGCTGAAACTAGCAATTTGTTTAACGTCGCATCGTGGAATTGATACTCTTTACATGTCCTCGATACATTCTGTATTTTGTATATTAACTGTAATTGTTATAAAAATTGTTATTCGTTAAATGCATCGAAAATTCACTTTACAGAGATTGAATAAATAATCTACACGAGTCGTTTGTTCTTTGAGTGGAGAAAGTGCGCAGAACAAAATTTGTAAAATTTTTAATTGACCCAAGAGCGTTACCCACCAAGACCAGAGACAGTCAAATATACCTGACGAAAGTTACTCAATAGCTATTTATAAAGCTTTCTAAAAAATTAACTCCGGTTCTAAAAATGCCGACACATAATCCAGCGAGTCTTCCCTGAATCTGTAAATATTTAATTCCATCTAGAATAAATTGTATGATCACTAAAATATCAAATGACCTCGAGAAGAGTGATCGGAATTGACCTAGATTAATTTTAGTTCAATTACAGGACACCATATCACAGTCGAGAAAGCGAATCGACCTTGAGCCCGCGATTCATCCTGCTCCGAGAATAGAAAACCGTCAAAATCTATGGTCGCGTTTCAGGACCACCCCGTACAGTCTTCTGCTTCGACTCATTATGGATTCCTTATTACGGGAATAGATTAACGGATTAAATCTTAACCGACGACAGACGGGGTTGAGAGCGAGCGGTGGAGAAAACGGAGAGAAATAGAGAGAAAGAGAGTGGGGGTAAGGCGAAAGAGAAAGATAGAGGGAGACAGAGAAGAGAGAAGATGAAGAAGTTCGGCGCCTTTTATAGTTCGCGTCGAAGCGGCGTTCTCCGCTGTCATTGGTTTTCTACGACTAGGAAAACGGGTCAATAATCGCCTCGTAAAGAATCCCATTACCGACGGCGACAACCATTTCGCCCGAATCATTTGCAATCGTTAACATTCACTTACGAGGCTGCCTATCTCGATGTCCTGATTATAAAACAATTTCTGAGAATTTTTGTACAGAAAGAAACTGGGTATTATCAGTCCAAACTTGGTAGGTTTGTTACCCGATGTTCAAAGAATAGTTTAGATGTGAAACTCCATTAAAATTCAGGATACCAAGCTGTAATAAAATGTGAAACACCGGACCCGTTGACCGCTCCTCCACTTTTTGGTGTCTTCGGCTCGACACCTTGGGAAAACCGATTTTTTTCCACGGTCGACACGCGGTACCGTTAACGCAGGTTCGCTCGAAACACCGATTTCACCATACAGTGTACGTACAGCGCCACTGGAATTCGCAGTATGCGATATTTTGCAAAGAAAGCTAAACGGTACAGCGCGCTCGGCGGAACGTGTTCGCGGCGAGAACCAGGTGGAAAGAGGAAAAGAGAAACACGAGGAGAGAGAGAAAGAGAGATAGGAAGAAAGTGAGAGAAAGAGAGAAGACAGGATGAGAAAGCTGGTCAGAGCTAAAATTGATTAACCCTCGAACGATGAAAATATTTCTCCCCCGTGAGACGGAAACCGGGTCATTCCTTTCTCATGATCATTCGGCCATTCTCACGTATTCTTGGATGAATTTTCATATTTAGAAGCTCGATCGGTTGCGTCGTATTCGTTCCCGCGACGTTACAAGTACCGCCGTGAATGAGGTTAATGGGAAATTATTTTAAAGGCGCGGTATTTGCGTGTAATTACCGTCGCACCGTATTGAATTCGATGAATTCGAGTGGCAATAATTCCGTTTTCTTCACGGAGCTAACCAATTTCACAGATGTTGCAATTAATAAAGGTATATAGATTTTATCGCGATAATGTTAGTGATGGAAAATTCATTTGCCGCAACAAAAATCAGTATTTCTATCTGGTTTCAATGATATTCCTCGGGTTCGGCTATCTGTGTCGAGCATAAGGGCGCGGGAACATATTTAATGCAGGCGGTAATGGATTCTCGAAACATAAAAAGAGTTCGGCCTAGTTGTAGGATAAGAATAATATGGACACTCAAATATATATAATACTGCCGAACCTAGCGCCTGGAGAATTACCGTCAGACACTTTTATCTACCAATGTAAGGTAAAATTAGATTTCGGGAACTTAATTTTTGAAGAATGATTAAATATGCATGGAAATTACTGGTTCCGAATTGTCTCGCAACAAACGCGAGACTCAGAGTAGATCGCAATAAAAAATTGAGCCAACAGAGAAGGCTATGAAAGAGCATCGATTCGGGACAGTTAGGTTCCCCGGCGAAAATGAATACGTCCATACGTAAGATAAAATTACGTTTCAGGAGATCGGCTTTCCAGTAAATTACCGAATCCGAATTGTCTTGCAACGAACACGAAAATTGCGAGAATCTCCAAATCAAAATCCACAAACTCTACACCAATTTCTATTGGTATTTTAATAGAACACAATAAATAATTAAACCAGCAGAAAAGGCTATGAACGACCACCGATTCGGGACAGTTAGATTCCGTGGCGAAAATGAATCCGTCCATACGTAAGATAAAATTGCGTTTCGAGAGATCAACTTTCGACTAAATTACCGAATCTGAATTGTCTTACAACGAACACGAA
>CM052187.1:5006253-5046566 GCA_028455805.1 Lasioglossum figueresi
GAAAATGAATACGTCGATGCTGAAAATGCAGGCGACGGCGGCGGATCGAACGTAACAGTTTCCCGATCGTGGCAGTCCTCGGAGTTGACCTCTTAAAGTCGGATCAGTAATACGGAACACTATTTATTCCCGAAGTTTCGAAGGCTCGGGTGAGCCGAAAGCAGCTCACTTCGAGGTAATTACGAGGATTCGCCGTCTTTCTCTTCGGCGCGGCGCCGCGGCGAGCTCTCCGCCGCTGTCTCTCTTTATTCCGGCCGGCAAAGTATCCAGCCGTCTCGCTCTCGCCCGCCGATTCTATCGGGCATAATTACCTTTCGCTGTCCCTCTCGGATAATCATTGTAACACCTAAGCACCCTACCTAACCTACCGGAGCCTAGCCAGCGTTTCCAGCGTTATTCGCCATCGATCGACCGCCCTGACGACGATTTCCGTGCTACGACGTGGTCATTGCTGCCATACGACTACATCGTTTCGCTAACGATTACAGTGTCACTCGGCCAGACCAGGATTATCGCTGTTCCGAACCCCGGCATGCGACGAAACCGAGCCCGCGGATAGATATTGCCCCTTTCCGGTTTTCTCGATCCGTTCCGATAAGCATTGTTGTGTGGCCGATCTTTGGCCGCGTTTTCAACCCTGTTCCCCACGCAACTGCGCCGCCCGATTCCTGCTAAACTGATGCTCCTCCAAGCTTATGCTGCTTACATTTTCGAACTCTGATGAATAGACTGCGGATTTTATACATTTACGACAGAAATCAGAGGTTGTAATTTAAAACAGTGAAAACGTTAAGATGATTTAAGAACGCCCATACGATGTTCTACATTTATTAAAATTAATTAAACTTCTATCGGCTCGACGAAAGTCGCGAAAATTCCAATTTCATTTTGTGCGTTGGTTTGTTAGTTGGTTTTACAAACACCGAGTTAGTTTGTTTTACAGGCATCTAAGCATTTATGAATCAAGAATTAATTCTCGAATTAATCTGCAGCCTGGGGGTGTTTGCGCACTTTTCGCCACCTGAATGCAGACTTCGTAATGTCAGCATTCGATAAAAGTAGTTTTCGTTGCCCAGGCTTTTAGTATAAAAATTGTAAGTAAATTGATACGGACTCTCGCTACGAATGCATAAACATTCGCAGTCTAGTAAAAGGATATTCTATAAACATTTTTACCGTGTGGAAAAATTCTATCATTTTTCTGTTTCAGGTGCGACGTTTCGTTTCCCTGGAATCGCGTTGTAGAGAGTTTAATGCATTTATTTAAAACATAGGATGATACACTAGAGAACATTTGAAATTCGAACAACTAACAGTTTGTGAAAAAATGTTTATGATACTGCAGAGAAAGGGTAGGAAGTATTTATAAATGAAGCGGAAGTGCATGGAAAGCGCGGGAAGATATTTCTCAGTGTCTGCAAACACACAAGTAGAAAATATCCCATCGTCGGTTGACGATTATTATTATAAATAGGCACACGACAACGCGGACAATTAGCAGGATTAACATTGTCATCGTTCTTCGAATATCGCAGTTTTCAATGTTATTACGTATTCTTGCGCAACCGATTGCACAACGCTTTCCACGTGGGTCACGAAAGAAGTTAAAGGCTTCCTCAGCTACGTGCCAATCGGGTCGGAAGTTCAGAGTGTTAAGAAGTAATTAATTTAAGTACCATTAGGTTACTACCAAACACTGTACAGGGTGTCCCAGAAATGTACGTCCAAAAAAAGAGCGATGCCCGAGTTCATTTGAACTAACTTTTTCCTTTGCGAAAATGTTCTCTGCGGCTTCGTTCGAGAGTTATTGAGGAAAGATACCAACCAATCAGAGCGCGGCTATAGCGAATGGATTGCGACTCGCCGACAGGTGGCGCTGAGGGTAGCGTTGGCATTGGCCAAGCGGGAATCCGTCCGCTGTAGCCGTGTTGTGATTGGTCCGCGTTTTTCGTTAATAACTTCTTAACGAAGCTGCGGAGAACATTTCCGTAAAGGAAAAAGTTGCTTGAAACGATCTCAGCAATCTCTCCTTTCAAGGAAGTACATTTTTGGAACACCCTTGCAGTACCGTCGCTATCAAAAATATTAATCGATTGGTTAATTTACTTTGGAGAAAGAGTTTCTTGGGGAACTACGATCGGGTTTGCCGTTAGTATGCGTCTTGAGGCTGGATGGTCCATGTTCAGGCAAATATCGAAGGCACAGATCGATGACTTTTCGCGAGGAGGATCGATCACGGTGAAGTTTTATCGATCCGTATTCAATGAGGACACGCGTAGCACGCGCGACGCATTAAATCATTGAAATTTATGCAGCCGGGCCCAGTGCGCGCAGTATCTTTCACTTTTCATTACAGGATCATTTGTCATGCGTCCGTAGATCCCTTATCACTCCGCGATCATAAACAACCGAGGCATAAATTTCAACTTTCGCGCATAACCTGACGGGGAAGCATCGACCGGCCCCGCTGAATTTATTACTTCAAAATGCACCGATCGGCCGCCCCGATTCACCCGATGACCAACTTTTCCGAACTTTTCCATTGGGCCCAACGCGTCATCGTTGTAATGACCAATTAGTCTGCCAGCACCGTCAAGACGTGCGCTTGACCCTTGAATTCTTCAAAAGGAATATCGAGCCGAGTTCAAGAAAAATATTTTTCTATGCTGCACTTCTTTTCTCGGTGCTGCAAATCTTGCCAATAGAACATAGCCTGCATCGTGTTGTGGACGTTTTATTTATTTTGCAATTCCATAAAAGTCTCATTAACACTTACGAATCTGTTGCTGCTAAACCTAACGCCATTCTCTATCAGGATAACATCCGATTACAGCACTTAATTATAACCAGACTGCGGAACACCATGCAATTATACTCTGACACAAGAATTACATAAAAACCGAGGCAACACATTTTACGTTTCCCACTATGCATTTCAATGCCGTGAAAATACAAAGTCATACATTCCATCGGAACATACCCTAAAAATACCAAGTTAACGTTTCACGCGAACGAGCATCGGTACAACGTAATAAGAAAATCTCTAAGCCTGTATTTATTAGACTGTTCTAATCGCAACAATTGAGACGACTACCGAAAAATTCCATCCCGAAAGGAAACTCCAAACTTTTCCGAATCCATCCTCGACCCAAGGAACGAACTTTCGCGCGAGACGAGGCACGTAGCGAACTTTTCGCGGCGTCCCAATAATCCAGCAACCGGAAGTGGCTGTCGCGGAGGATTTTTCTGTACACTCGCCCTAAATTTTTCCGGTGGCGGAACGGGGGGAGGGCAGCAGAGCAGAATTCTGCGAGACAGGGTGTCTCGAGCCGGACCAGTAATTAATCCTCGCGGAGGGCTAATGAAGACGAATCGAGGCGACGACGATCGTCCCTTGATTTCCATCGAAGAAAGTGTCTCCGCGTCGAGTGTTTATAGTCGGATAAACCATGAGCACCGTCCGGCAATTAAAGTTGAAAACTTGGAGGAGACGTTTTACGTCAGAGAAGACGGCTGAGCAGGTGGTGAGGGTTGGTTCGAGGAGAGGGGGAGGGGGTTAGGGTAGAGAGGGAGTCGTAAAAACCTAATATAATTAAACATAAAAATATCCCGCGCGCCGGTAGCCAGAGACCGGCTAGCTGGTCTGAACGAGGGGAAGTGAATAAAAACTGCTCTTTATTACAATGAGCTTTAATTAACGCGCGCGCGGGCCGCGATGACTGGCCCGGCGTAGCGCACTTTCTCAACTTTAATTTACAGCGTCTGAAAGCGCACCCGCTCGCGTTCGTTACATCGTTGCCATAAACCATAGACACATAATTATGCGGCACGGGGTGAATGAACCGCGGGACGCTGATTCGTCTAGAGAGCATTAAATCCTTTTGTGAAACGGCTCCTTCCTTTCCACCACTCCTCCGAGAGCCGCAGCAACGATATTACGAATTCGTAAATGATGGATTCGCGTGCGGCGCGGCAACCGCGAGTCGATCGAGAAACCTGGAACGTGTTCTTCGATCATCCGGGCTGATCCAGGATCGTTGCATCTGGTTTCGAGCTGCATGCTCTTTTCTGAGAAGCTGGAGAGATGAATGTTTCTCCATTTAAATATTTTCTACACTTTAACAATTTTCACTTTATACTTTTACAGGCGCAAGGCAAATAATTACATCTTGAAAATGATTCAAACTAGAATCGAAACGTCGATGATTATTTGATAATCTGCAAAATTTTTTTTTGATTTATCAGTAGAAATTGATCGAAACCGTAGCGCTGAGAACATCAACATTTATTGTTAACAATATTACGATCGAGATATAGAGGCATATTTAACAATTGGATTTGGAAAAGGTTGTTCAGAGATTACGTGTGTCACGTCCGGTGGTTCAGCCGTTATTAACAATTGATAAAATCAATCATGCATATTATATTTCTTTTCTAATTTCTTCTTTCTGTATTTACTCCGCTAATGATGCACGGGCTAACGATGACCTCAAATATCATAATTATTATTTAATATTGAATTATCGTATATTATACCGCATTGCGAGCGATAGAATTAAGGAAAATCTATAAGATATATTTCGCAGTGGACTATATGGGATTGCTAACTCGTGTGATTTGTTTCAAAACTTAAACTTATCTTTAAACAAGAGCTTCGTCGAACAAATTCACAGCGAAATCTATTTTTATCAAATAGATTGAAATCATTCAAAATATAATACGCGAGCGAATAATTAAATGAAACACCTGTTGAAATTTATTGATCGACGAAGAATGTAAAAGATATACCACAGGAAACGAAGAATAAACAATACGTAGAAGAAAAGGGCAAAGATCAATGAACAAAAGACTACGGATTAACACCTAGGTGGATGCATAGAGCAATTCGATCTAACCATAGGACGATAAGTATTGGAAGGAATACTGTACATCCGGTTTAATCAGAAATAATAACCGATACGAACAAATCGATGAAGAGATGCACACCTCGTGAAGATTAAGCTAAGAACAATGGATTGATTTTTCTATAAAGGGATGGCTCATCGTCAGGACAGTCAGTCATCACCAAACCTCAACTAAGATTTGTAGGAAGTCAGAGCTTAAAAATTCGAACGACGACGGTTGAGCTGTAAAAACACGTTTTTTGATCTAACTGGTCAGCGGTTGACCGCCGACAGTTAGATCCGAAAAGAGTAAATACGCGATGGGTGAACGACCGAAAAAGCGAGTGCGAATCATAAATAAGAAAGAGAGCACAATAACTTATATATTTTGCGAGGTAGGTCAGTCAGGGCAGTCTTCGGAGAAATTGAAGAGTAGAGACAGTTTTTTAAAAGAGAACGCGAGACAAGATTTTCTGATTATAAGAGTTAAAGAGTTTTTAGATTAAGAGAACACGAGTACACGAGACACGAAATAAAGACGAGACAGCGCAATATACTACATTGTATATCGATTCTCAATCAAATCCACATTGAACCTTCCTGACTCTACAGATTTTACGTCGGGTCTGTAATAGTCAACCTCAGGTCCAAATTGTTTCATTTTCGCACGCAGTCGCGAAAAAAACAAAAACCCCGCAAAAGATCATTTGTGAATGGTTAAAGTGATCATCAGGTTAGATTGTTAATCCGCTGGATATACGAAAAATATCATCATCATCAACATCATCATCAAAACCATTGTTAAGCGATCAAGTTATATTAAAAAGCGAATCAACACAACGGTAAATACTAACAATTTTTAATAAGATTCTAACACATAATGTATCTGAAATTCGATGCTTAAAATATACATATATTGTTCAATTTTTTATCTAAAATCATACTCTCGAATCATTTTGAATACCTGACTTCGATCTTTACGTTCCAAAAATCCACCAACAAGGCCAATTAGTTCTAAGAAATCCTCAATTACCCGAACCGAAGCCGGTGAATGCAGGTAGGTTCAAAACTGCGTTAAATCCTTCATTAAAATCTTTAAATTCATTATCTTATCTCTCTACGTCCACCTTAGGACGTAACACGTGTTAATAATTGCATACGAGGACGGTGGAAGAAATATATTTGAAGTACGAGAAGAAGTTGTTTGTGTTTAGAAGACGGGCGCACGATTAGAACTAACGCCTAAACGCGATGAAGGCGGTACGCACCATCGTACCTGAAGGAGGACAGCATGCTTTAAAATGAAGGGGAATCTGATATTTCCCAATATACCTAGGATGTGGGCTTTTCCACAAAATACCGTAAAAGGTCAAATGTTTATTTTAACCAGTCCAGTAACTCCAGTGTTAAAAATTATCAGACTACAGAAGATCAAAAAACAGTATTTCACTATTTCACTCGAGTCATTTCAACCTGCTATCTGGGTGATTATCCGACTTGTCTGAATACCGTCAAGAAAAAATGAAAATTTACTTTGTAATCTGAACGAACGAAGGTGCTTCATTTACTTACATGTTCTCGCCCGGTTAACAGGCTTCAGACCTCACACTTATGCTCTTTACTACGTGGAACAGTATACTGACCTGCAAGCAGAAAGAGAAAAACAGTTAAACAACCGTCAAGCCGGAACCAATTATTTCTTAATTATTGTTAAATCTATTTACACGAGCATCGTTCACGATTTCAGCGAAAATTGCATATATTCTAGTTGAAGTACAGGCGAATGTTCACCCTCAATTACAAGTCAATTACAATGATCAATCCCATTTCGTTCACAAATCATCAACGCAACAAGTGTCTGCAAAGTAGAGACTGTGAACACTGAAGATCCAAAAACTGGTGCCACAAACATTCAGTACTGCACACCACAAAAAACATCGTTCCATTGATATTCCAAATTATTATTAAATTACACTGTTTCATACAGCTTCCCATATCAATGAATCATTTTGCAATGATCAAAAATAGTCAAAATTAGTCCCGCTAGAAGTCTCTCCACGTCAGAACCAAACTAGAGATACAAATCACGAATTAATATATTAAAAGAATTCATGCCCGTATCGCTGAAATCTCGAAGTGCCAAATAAAACAATGCACGAGCGCGGCAGATTATCCGGTAACCCGCAGAGTGTATCACATCAGCCGTCTTATCCGTGTGATCGAATCGCGCGATTAAAATCGATTATCCGAGCAAGCCCGGCGTGCACGATTCGTGCAGTAGGACGTTGCGATTTTTGCATCGAAAAAGGATAACTCATGGTCCTATCAAGATTCGAATGGTCCAGGTGCAGCTGCGTTGTAAGCTGCGGATCTCTCCCTTCTCCGCGGTCCGCCTCCGCCCATCCTCTCACTCGCTCCTGGCACCGGGAGATATCAATTAGCACTACGTCCTGGGGAATTAATCTCGGGAATTAATATCGCGACGTTGCCAATTAATTTTCGTTAATTTCGAATCAGCAGTTTCCAGAGCAGCGCCGCAGCGGCCCCCTAACACACAAATCCCTATCGCCCTGGTCTGGGAGAGGCGGTTTGGAGAGGGAGAGAGCGAGAGAGCAGACAGAAACAGGGAACCGGAAGTAAGACAAGGAACACCATCCAGGACACACGCACGCTCTCCACGGGATCCTGAAGAGGATAGAGACGAGGAGAGGACGATCCAGTCGCTGCGACGCTGTGTAGACACTTCCACGAAAGTTTCGCGAACTAGCGGCTGGCTCGTCGACCGTTTCTTGCCGCTCGCCCTGCTCCGAGAGCGTTTATCAAAACACACATTTAATTATGCCGCAAGACCCCCCTCGCGTACACCCGCGAAAATCGCCGCGGGAAGAATCGCGAGCCCGCAGAACGTTCGCGAATTTTCGTTTCGCGATCGTTCCTACATCCGTGTTATAACTTCGTGGAAAAAAGGTCGTACGGCAATTCACCTGGGCTCGTTTTACAGCGCGAAGCCTCTACATTAAGAGTCCCTTTTTAGTTTTATTTTAATAATTTTTTATTCTTTTTCAAAATAATATTTATGTGAAGTGTTATAACTTCGTGGAAAAAAGGTCGTACGGCAATTCACCTGGGCGATTTTTACAGCGAGAAGCCTCTATATTAAGAGCCTCTTTTTGGATTTATTATAACAAATTTTTATTCCTTTTCAAAATAATATTTATGTGAAGTGTTATAACTTCGTGGGAAAAAATCGTACGGCAATTCACCTGGGCGATTTTTACAGCGCGAAGCCTTTACATTAAGAGCCTCTTTTTGGTTTTATTTTAATAATTTTTTATACTTTTTCAAAATAATATTTATGTGAAGTGTTATAACTTCGTGGGAAAAAATCGTACGGCAATTCACCTGGGCGATTTTTACAGCGCGAAGCCTTTACATTAAGAGCCTCTTTTTGGTTTTATTTTAATAATTTTTTATACTTTTTCAAAATAATATTTATATGTAGTGTTATAACTTCGTGGGAAATAGTCGTACGGCAATTCACCTGGGCGATATTTACAGTCTGAAGCCTTTATATTAAGAGCCTCTTTTTGGTTTTATTTTAATAAATTTTTATTCTTTTTCAAAATAATATTTATGTGAAGTGTTATAACTTCGTTGGAAAAAATCGTACGGCAATTCGCCTGGGCGATTTTTACAGCGAGAAGCCTCTAATTAAGACCCCCTTTTTACTTTTATTTTAATAATTTTTTATTCTTTTTTAAAATAATATTTATGTGAAGTGTTATACTTCGTGGGAAAAAATCGTACGGCAATTCACCTGGGCGATTTTTACAGCGAGAAGCCTCTACATTAAGACCCCCTTTTTGGTTTTATTTTAATAAATTTTTATTCTTTTTCAGAATAATATTTATGTGAAGTGTTATAACTTCGTGAGAAAAAGTCGTACGGCAATTCACCTGGGCGATTTTTACAGCGAGAAGCCTCTAATTAAGACCCCCTTTTTACTTTTATTTTAATAATTTTTTATTCTTTTTTAAAATAATATTTGTGTATCGTCTAGCAAGGAGAAGAAGGTATTTCCGGTCGCAAAATTTGCGTATTGTCCTCACGAGGGAAAGTTTTTTCCCCGGTTCACCATAGATTTCAAGATTTCTTCTTTGAAATGAAACCTCGAAAGTCGATGTAAGATATTTTAGATGAATCGTCACATTGTGAAGAGTATGCGATAGAAGATGTGGAAAAATGAAAATGTTCGTGTTTATTCTGCAACTAAAAACACGGACATCAACATAAGTGGAATAAAAACTGCAGGATAGAACTCATTTAATTCCGCAACGATCCTCAAGTGCCACGGGAAAAGGGTAGCGTCGAACTACGCTTGCCCCCAAAAAAGGGGTGGCGTCGAACAAAAACATAAAGCACAGTAAATCCGATGAATTACAACCGGCGAGGCGATCGCTTCCACAGTCGTTCATTTACAAATTGAACTAGCAACAATGAATCAAAAAGATTGAACAAAACAATGAGCGTGCATCTGTTGGCCAAAAAGCCGGCGCACATTATACGGTAGTGCCAATAATTCCACAAGGAAGGGTCGATAAGAAACGTCGCACGAAATGTACGACTAATATTTACATACACGAATCGCGACCGCAAGACAACCAAATTAAAAATTTCGTCAATGCAAACCATTAAATGTGTAATCTTTCATTCTAAAATTAAGGAAAGCTGTTGCTTCATTTTAATAATATATACATGAATAATTTCGTCAATGTAAAACATTAATGTGTAACCTTTCATTCTCAAATTAAGGAATGTTGTTGCTTAATTTTAATAATATTGTACATCAATGAAAAATTTCGTCAATGTAAACCATTAATGTTTAATCTTCCATTCTTAAATTAAAGAATGCAGTTGCTTAATTTTAATAATATAATACATAAATGAAAAATTTCGTCAATGTAAACCATTAATGTTTAATCTTCCATTCTTAAATTAAAGAATGCAGTTGCTTAATTTTAATAATATAATACATAAATGAAAAATTTCGTCAATGTAAACCATTAATGTGTAATCTTCCATTCTCAAACTAAGGTATGCTGTTGCTTAATTTGAATAATACATAAATGAAAAATTTCGTCAATGTAAACCATTAATGTATAACCTACCATTCTCAAATTAAGGAATGCAGTTGCTCAATTTTAATAATACATAAATGAAAAATTTCGTCAATGTAAACCATTAATGTGCAATCTTCCATTCTCAAATCAAGGAATGCTGTATCTTAATTTTAATAATATATAAATGAAAAATTTCTTCAATGTAAACCATTATTGTGTAATCTTCCATTCTCAAATTAAGGAATGTTGTTGCTTCGTTTGAATAATATATAAATGAAAAATTTCTTCAATGTAAACCATTATTGTGTAATCTTCCATTCTAAAATTAAGGCATGCTGTTGCTTAATTTTAATAGAATACACAAGAGTATGGTAATAGTTCCATTTTGTATAATATGTTGGTTTTCTTCTTTGATTTTATGATGGTCTGCGTCTATATACAAAAATTATATTTTCTATCTGTCTTTCTTTCACTCTCGGATTTCAATACTAACTGTGGCAAATAGTTATTGTGCTATGAGGACGACCGATAAGGTTAGATTAGGTAAGTAAATACGCGGCGAATTCTTCGTCTACTCGAGCTAATAATATATTATTAATTCTGTGTGTTTATTTCAAATGTCCTAACCCGATATAATATGGATTAATGTAATACGAATTAAAGTATATAGTTGTTCCATTTAAATATAATACGAATTGAAGATTGTAGTAGTTTCAGTCGCAATAGAAATTGAAGAATGTAGTACAGACTTTCAGTCACAATTCGAATTAAAGATTGTAGTAATTTTATTTACAAATTGGATAACTAAAGCGCGTCAAATAGAATCCACGAAATGACGAATGCAGACTCGACGATCGAGGAACTTGTAGATATTCAGTGTAGATGCGTCTGGAAAAATGGCGAACGCAGCAAAACAATTTGCATGAAGACGACCAAAAGCGACGGTCGAGTGTAAAAATTTCAGTGCCGGTCGAAATTTCGCGGATACAGGGGTCCTGTCGAGGGATCGCGTGTATCTTGCGAGGAGAGCGTGCGGAGCGGAGAGGAGCGGAATGGAGCGGAGGGTCGCGGGTTTCGTTTGCGTTTATCAAAACACACATTTAATTATTCCGCGCATCGCCGTGGGCGCCGAAAGTGGATACGCGGTGCTCGCTTATTCTGCGCTTAATTCACACCTGGACCCGTGACGGAGCGACTAGAGCCGCTTAAATTAAAGCGACGGATAATAAAAGCGTTAGCTCGTTGGAGCCCCGGGTTCAGCGAATCCCTTCCTCTTTCTCGTTCTTCTTTCTCTCTTTTTCCCCTGTCGCCCCACCTTTCTCACTCTCTCTATCTATCTCTTTCCTTCTTCCTTTCTCGTTTTGCTTTTCTTCCTCCTCTTTCTTTTTTTTTTCGTTCCTCCACCCCCGTTCTTTTTTCTCGTTTTTACTTTTTGTCGGTTATGTTTCCGCCACGTACGAAGTAACTTGCGCGTCGCTGCAACTTGCCTTTTGTTTTCAGCGACCTCTGCGCCCCGAGGTTTTAAAACACAGGAATGCGACCGCGTGCATTCGAATTTAGGGGAACGCAGGCCACCGCCGCGGTCGCCTGCTGAAAATTGTGCCACCGCGACCAAAGAGAGAGAGAGAGAGAGGGAGAGAGAAAGAGACAGAGAGAGAGAGGGACTCGGTCGCCGTTAATTGGGAAAGTAGGGAAAATAGTTTAGCGGTGGAGCATGTTTCAATTCCCGCCGGACGAATTTTGGTCGTTCTTTCTTCTCCTCTATTTGCCAAGAGATTTCGTTGCTAATGGGACCATCGGCGGATAATGACTGCCTTGTTAGGTTCTTTCCGAGCTTTGTGGCTTCATTTGCCGCGACTTTTATGGCGCAATTAATTGTTCGACCCGTGTCGATGCACCGTGTACTCTAGACGGCGAACCGAAACATCTAATTGGTTCGTCGGGCCCAGATTAACGCGGCACCGCTCGATTGTCATTATACCGCGTGTTTTATGCTATTTCGGATTTTTAAAGTCATAGACAAATTTTTTACACGATTTCATACATGTAAGTGCAAATTACACATGTAAGTAGACCATTTTAAGAGCCAGACTCAACGATAAAGGCATTTCTCAGATGCCAGGACCACGTAAATAGTTTACAAGAAATATAACATTGTCCGAGCAACGAATGTAATCGTACGAGAATTATCTGGACTGTTCTAAGAAGACGTATGAACCATTTCAGAAATGTATGTTACCGTTTAACCCTTTGCTCTCCTTCGTCGAGTGTGACTCGACATCGGAGAAAGAAAAATGCACATAAAACGGGTTCTTACATGTATTTGATAAATTCCTTCATTTATTTGTCTTATTTTTTAGTTAAAACGAATATAAGTTTCACAAATATAAATTACAACAAACTTTGAGAGCTGTATTTAATATAATTAGTAAACAAATATAGGGTTGAAGTGCGGATGACGTATGTATGCATGCGTGTATATTAACAGACAACCCTATACACAGCTAAATTTATAAAAGTAGAGAATCAGAAATAACAGAAGAATTGTAAAATTACGATCGCCAACGAAGTGCAAAACGAAAGCAGATCAAAACGAGCGCCCGCGACATACACGTCAGTCGTTAACCTTTGGATATCCGTGTGCCCAAATACGTGAATAAACCTGCTTTTCCGTTACGGCATTTTCCTTGCACAGAATTGCTTAAAATAAGTAACGGTCGAGGAACGGTCCAACGAAGTAAATTTGAAATAAAACACTTCGAATAACAGGGAATTGTTGGCAACAAAATTGAAAAATAATTCGGAGCGCAAAGGGTTGAGCCACCCTTATAGCTGATGAAGAGCTGAATTTCTCAATGTCGACGTGCTGGTAAATAATTTCGAAAAATGCGTGAGATTCGAGCAATAGTGGAAACATGGATTGACACTCATGGACAGGCCTCGAAGTAGCGAATGCGACGAGAGATCGAGGGATGATGAACGCGGGCTGCGACTTATCCAGACGGCGTATTTAAATTCAGCCGAACTTTGGTCGCGTAAGTTCGCCCGGGCCGGGACCCAGCTGTATTGAAAAGCTAATTCTCGGCATACAATCGACTCGTCTCGGCGTAGGGCAAACTTTGTGAATGTGTCTCATTAACTGGCTGCGACGAAAGAGAGGGGGAGCGTGCGCACGCGTAAATTTCGCGCGAGAACCCGAGACGCGTGTGCGTGTTAAAGCGTTTCACTCGGTGTAACCACCGCGTAATCTCTTCCACGGCCGCATATTCCCGCCACGTATTTCAATTTAGAGTCACGCATCGGCTGACCTTTCCAGCTTCTGCAAAACCGCGCTCTCGCAAAATTGTTTTATCTCCTCTTTATCGGCTCATTGCCCGAAATATTTCCGTGTATCCAGTGAAATCGAGATAGGAGCTTTAATACCTACGCCACCCGTAATTATGGGCACGGTGTTATTCAATGCGGCCGGTGCTTTAGAGCGGACCACAGAAATTGTTGTAGATATTCTATCGTTAAATAATTCATTTTCCACCGGATCCTTCGAACATGTTTATTACAACTGTCGCCTCATCTTTGATCACTGTGGGAGCTTCATCGACAATTCTCAAGACAATAAATTCATTCAACAAATTTTTAGAATTAATACAATGTAACGACTTATCATTTCAATCGTAAAACGCTTTAGAAAAAAATATACATGAAATTTCCAGTATCATTGTGGAATGACTAATTCCCCGGTACTTGAAGAACAGCACAAAAAAATGAGCAGGTTATAGTGATACACGAAAATCGATGCATATTTTTCATGCGTTTTTGTTGCACATGTTTGTACGCAACGTATACGACAAGGAAATTTTTCTTTCCATTACACAAGACCTTTTATTTCAAGGAGGAAGTACGAATTTAGAAAGTGTCTTATTTGTTTCATCGACCGGCCGCTTGCGCAACCAATTATTTATTTAATGCATACCGACTTTTTCGCGATTAGATTTTATAAAAATATCGAAAGATACGGCCGATAGCGACAAGCGCAGTTTCACTTCTTGCGCCGGAGCCGTGCGCCGTTTAACAAGGAACTAATTAGCATTAAATTCTTTATAGGATACTTTTCAAACAGTGAAGATAAGCGACAGGTTCCCGGCACAATCGCTCTGAAAGAATATTTATGTTCTGTTTGCTTCATCTGCGATACATATCATTACCGAAGCCGGCACGATCCGACTAGAAGTGTGCGGTTAATTGCCACGCGGGGGTGGGGGGAATGAAGAAATTAAGGAATAATTTTTCAGCTGTAATTCAACCGGCCTCTTCCTTAATAAGTTACGTAGACCTCTGCGGCGAGGTTTCTTTTCCTCGTTCAAGAAACCATCACGTAACAGAACGGTTTAATCGTGATCGCTTGTTCGTATCGAAAAGGAAAAAATAGAGGAGAACTGTAATGAGACAGCGCACGTAACATCTTCATTAAAGAATTTGCTCGGCGCGTCGGGCGAGGCAACATTTTATTTGCAAACCGAGCCGGTAAAACCACGGGAATTCCGATTAAGATTTTACTTTTTCCTTCTACGACTCTCTTCTTTCTTTCTCTTCGCCCTTCCTCTGTAATTATTCATGGCGCATTCCGATCACGTAAATTACGCGTATCCGTTACCGGTGGGTTCTAATTAACAAGCGAAAATAAGATCGAAGAGATGAAGAGCGTCGCGGATGGGCGGGTTCGATTAGCCACTCTCTCTCTCTCTTTGCTAAATTCAAAACAATAAACGAGAGAGATACGGGCAAAGGGAGTACGAAAACGGAGAAAAAGAGAGAAAGAGAGAGGAATCAGTCGCGAGTTTCACCCACGCCTCGTAATGGAAGTTCTGCAGCTTTTATAAAACCGGGCCCCGGCCTTTCTTAAGTAATGAGATACATTTAATCAGAGGATTAATGAACGCCAAAGAAGTGGAATGAATTATGAATGATATTTATTCGTCGAGTACCCGAAGCGACTTGGGAAATGATAATGCGGATCTTCGTCGCGATCGGACTAATAACAATAATAACAACAACGCCCCCGGACCAAAAGGAGAGAGGAGAGACGAGCAAAAAAATATGAGAGGAAGGATAAAGGGCGACGATAATAGAGGTGAAGGAACAATAAGAAACCTGTTCGGGAAAGCCCCAGCCAAATAGGGATGAGAAGGGTCGAAAGAGGGACACGGGACTTTCTCTCTCTCTCTCTCGCCCCTATTTGCATAACAAATATTGCAAATAGTACTGCAAAACAATTATTTAAAGTTGAAACTAGGACGTCGCTACCTCTTTGTCGCGGCGAGATCGTTCGTATTTCGGATTTGCTGCCGCGTTCTACCACTTCCTTATAAGGGACTGGAGTAAAGGATGCAATAAATATATTTATTTAACGATGTTTCGTCCACTAATTCGTTTTACAGTAATTATACTTTTTTCAGCAAGAAGTATTATTCATTTGTATACTAGACAAATGAATTAATTTCAATGCTAATTTCCTTCTTTAGTGTTTCAACCCTTATGAAACCCCCAAGTATTTTATATATTTAATCTATACGTGCGAATTAATGTCGCTTACAATGACCAGAATCTTAATAAGTTTTACAGTAATTATACATTTTTTCAGCAAGAAATATTATTCATTTGTATACTAGACAAATGAATTAATTTTAATGCTAATTTTCTTGTTTAGCGTTTCAATCCTTATGAAACCCTCACGCTTTTTATATATTTAATTTATTCGTGCGAATTAATGTCGCTTACAATGACCAGAATCTTAATAAGTTTTACAGTAATTATACATTTGTTCAGCAAGAAATATTATTCATTTCTATACCAGACAAATGAATTAATTTCAATGCTAATTTCCTTCTTTAGTATTTCAACCCTTATGAAACCCCCAAGTATTTTATATATTTAATCTATTCGTGCGAATTAATGTCGCTTACAATGACCAGAATCTTAATAAGTTTTACAGTAATTATACATTTGTTCAGCAAGAAATATTATTAATTTCTATACCAGACAAATGAATTAATTTCAATGCTAATTTCCTTGTTTAGTGTTTCAACCCTTATGAAACCCTCACGCTTTTTATATATTTAATTTATTCGTGCGAATTAATGTAGCTTACAATGACCACAATCTTAATAAGTTTAACAGTAATTATACATTTCTTCAGCAAGAAATATTATTCATTTGTATACCAGACAAATGAATTAATTTCAATGCTAATTTCCTTGTTTAGTGTTTCAACCCTTCTGAAACCCTCACGCTTTTTATATATTTAATTTATTCGTGCGAATTAATGTCGCTTACAATGACCAGAATCTTAATAAGTTTTACAGTAATTATACATTTGTTCAGCAAGAAATATTATTAATTTCTATACCAGACAAATGAATTAATTTCAATGCTAATTTCCTTGTTTAGTGTTTCAACCCTTATGAAACCCTCACGCTTTTTATATATTTAATTTATTCGTGCGAATTAATGTCGCTTACAATGACCACAATCTTAATAAGTTTAACAGTAATTATACATTTGTTCAGCATGAAATATTATTCATTTCTATACCTGACAAATGAATTAATTTCAATGCTAATTTTCTTGTTTAGTGTTTCAACCCTTCTGAAACCCTCACGTTTTTTTATATATTTAATTTATTCGTGCGAATTAATGTCGCTTACAATGACCAGAATTTTAATTAGTTTTACAGTAATTATACATTTTTTCAGCAAGAAATATTATTCATTTCTATACCAAACAAATGAATTAATTTCAATGCTAATTTCCTTGTTTAGTGTTGCAACCCTTATGAAACCCTCACGTTTTTTTATATATTTAATTTATTCGTGCGAATTAATGTCGCTTACAATGATCAGAATCTTAATAAGAACACCAACTGGCGAAGGAGCATAGAAAGCAAAAAGAGAGGAAGATAAACACGAAAAAAAAATAGAAGGGAGAAGGATAAAGTGCGACGATAATGGAGGTGGAGTAACAATAAGAAACCTGTTCGGAAAAGCCGTAGCCAAACAGGGATGAGAAGGGTCGAAAGAGAGACACGGAGTGTCTCTCTCTCTCTCCTCTCTCTCGCCCCGCGTGCCTATTTGCATAAAATCGTCGTAGTCGACGCCTTCGAAGATAATGAAATGAAACTAAACAAATAACGTGGATGCTAAACATTAATTACATTCGCCGTCGAGACCGGGAGGAGCGCGGTGTAAGGGGGAGGACTCCGTTGGAAATTAAGAGACTGCCAGACGCGAGAGCTGAGGAGGGTGCAGAAGGTGATGGGGGTTGCAGGGGGGTTGTACGAGGCCGAAAATGTTCCACCGAGGGAGCACTCCCCCGGGGTGGCGAATTAAGAAATCGTTTAAGAAGTTTAAATCGGGCACGCCGCCAGAAAGAAAGGGTTGGAACGCCCACTTTGCGAAAGATACTACTGCATCTTAAGTAACGATTGCTGCCGTGCGAAACTCACCCTTCGCTCACTATGCTCATAAATTCTAATTGGCCGAACCGGATTTCGCCGATCGTTCCTCGTCTCACATTTCTGATTCGCCTTAGGAAATTTCGAAATATTCTGCACACACCCTTCTTATCATTCTTTTTATTTGACATTTTATCCTGTGGGGAGAGGGGGCACGTATTTTGTTTTAACTCTTTGCACTCGGAGCTATTTTAACTGCAAAATTAAACATTTCTTTCGATCTAGAATATTTCCATTCTCTATGATTTTTTAAATTCGGTGGATATGGAATTGATGTAATACCTCATAGAATACTTAAATGTTGAGTAATTTATTAGATACCGACAGATCTAATTATGTAAACAATATTGTAAATAATGGTACAGCAATTATTAATGGCGTCTCAGAGGCTTCACTCGAGCGCTAAGGTGCTATGGTGCTCGCAACCGCAAAGTTTAAAACTAATATGTTTTACGGTTCTCTTGTAAAAACATTCGGAGCCTTAATCTTCGTTGAAATAATTAATATTTATTGAGATGAAACGACATTGGAATATCGGTAATTAAATTGGTGTGTTTCGACGATCCGCCGAGGAAAAATGTGACTGCGTCGGGATTAAAATTCATGCAAACTGTTCGGCTTCGTGTTAATTAATATATTGGTGTAACGAAAAGTATGATTGAAAACAAAGATTTGCATATATATTTGCACGCGCGAATTTTAAACTGCGAATAATCTTCCAGGGGTTGGTAAATACGCGACCGTTGAAAAAATACACCGATTCCTGGATTTCAATTTAATTGCACGATTGTATATAAAAAATTATAATACCCCCAGGAGGGGATGGGGAGGGGTGGACGGTGAAGTAATGAGGGCAAAGCTGATATATTCGCGTCGATGAAACTCCGCGATTGGTATTGAATGCTAATTAAACAATTCATCAAAAAGGGCTCGTACGTTTCATTATTATAATTTTTTTCAAACTCGAGGCTCGTTTTAATAAACAATTAACGAATTCGGTTCGTCGTGATCATTCTTCTATTTTCCACCGACTGCGGTGCGTTTCATTCGAGTTTTACTTCATTAAATTCCTGACAATTCGCCGGGAAGTCTGCGAGAAAGTGCTTGACATTGATACGAGTTTTAACGAACGTTATTAACAAAATATAAATATTACAAAAATATTTTGGCATATTTTCAATTACGTCAGATTAAAACCGGGTTATGTGAGAGACAATGCGTCAAGCTCGGAAACGGTGGAAATAACTGGCTGTCAAAAAAATTAATGAACTTTCCTTTCGCTAAGTACCGAATGCTTTAAATCCATCAAAGGATCCCGTGAACCACATCAATCTTTTTATGAAAGTATACTTTGTCGTTGGCGAATAATTATACTTGTTCGGGTTCGAGTTGCAAATAACGAGGGTGGAACATTGTAATCTGCATTGTTCCCGCAATCAATGTTAATGGACATGTTTCGCGAGAATCAGAAAAATTATTCACCAACGAAGACTGTTCAATTTGTATAAATATATTTACAAATATAAATACATATATATTAAAGTTTGTTATACAACACGGAAATACACGGTTTAACAATCGGAAGCATACGATCATAGTTTCATCGTGAAACAAGTTCAAAAAATTGTACTCGTACCTTCTCGCAATAACGATTTGAAAAAATGTTAAAAAATTCCGCCATACGTGGGAAGGGATTCCCCTAACGAAGGGAAGGGAGTATCGAATGGTCGGAGCCCTGTCTGAATTAACCTGGAGGAGCGAGAGGCAACAATCACGTCAAGTTTATGGTACTTATCGAGACGAGCAAGTATCGGGGTCCGACAGGTCGCTCGTTACTTGCGAAAAGTTTATCGGGGTTCGCAGGGTCCGTACTAAATCGGTTCGCCAAATATACGGGAAGAATCCGCGCGGAGTCCCTCGCGTTTCTGCAAACGCTAAACCTTCGGGTGCACGCTCGCTCGCGCGCGCGCGCGAATGCGAATGCGAACGCGAATGCGAGAGTGCACGGGTGCACTCGCTCGTGCATTCGCGAAGGAGAAGGGAAGGACGAGTTATGCGATGCGCAGATCCGCACGTACGGATGTATGATAGCCACTGACCGTTGCATTTCGTTGGGTATGCATTTACGAGCATGTTGGACCTCTTTCGCGGAGACATTGATGGACAAGCGCAGCTTATATGGCTACTCCAAGAGAAGCTCGTCCTGCCCGTTTACATATTTATGTTATGACTCCGCTTCACTCGACTTAATTGACGGAATTGCCATAAATTTGCGAATATCGCGTGGACGAAGACGGTCACATATTCGTTTGTATGTATGTATATATTGATACGCACACGTCACGTCTATGAGACTGTGCATACGTGTGCGACTGCATACGCGCGTCAAGGTAGATGTTGTATACATGTCCTGGATCGAAACGAATTCCAATGAATACCGATTAGGGGAGTCACGGAACGTCGTTTCGTATCCCATGGACTCGCTGGGAATTCCAAAAGACGGGGCTGTAATTGACGGAATTCCTGTAAGTTTTGAGAACGCCAAGCTTTTACCTTGATCGATACACCCGCTGCGCTTCCAAGTGCCACGCGAGTTTTTGAGGCTCTTGACAGCGCGGCGAAGGGGCCCACGAAAATCGCCCCTCCGAGGCATCGCATGCCTCGGAAATTATTTCTGCCTCTTCCGTGTCCTTTCCATATTTCCGGACACGTACGTTTTTTTCATTGGCACCACTGATAAGCTCGCCGACTGGGTGTCCGAGCTACGGAAGGTGTATCGCATCCTCGGATCCTCACAAATTTTTACCATATTTTTGACAATTTTCATGTTTCTAACGCAGGATTGAATTGATCAAAATTTCATAGAATTCAAGAAACGTCTCGAGAAAATACTTCTGTGGCATCAAAAATTCTGTTTCAGCGTGAAAATAAAAATCGGCGAGGAAAGGATAAAAAGAAGCGAACGTTTCGAAGGTAACGGAGGAGGGAGGATCGATTACCCTAATCCCGGTGGCCGTTCGCATGGCGAATACCAGGGTCGAAAACGAAGAAACAGTCGGGTCAAAGTTCAGAATGAAATAGCGGCGGGGGCCGTCGGGTCGCCGTGTTATTCGAGGTTCCTGGCCGGCCGGCCGAAGAGTCTCCGAGATCTTCACATTTATGCGATTCGTCATTGTGCAACGATTACTTAGCCCTCGGTGCACCGTGCGCCTGAGAAGCATTCCAATGTATACCGATTAAGAGAGCCAAGGGAACGTCGTCTGGTATCCGAGCGGGACTCGATGGGAATTCGAAAAAGTCACCGGTCGCCGGTTTATCGTGCACGTTTAGCGGGATTCGCCGGCGGAATAACTCACGTATCCGGATCGTTTCCCCCGATGCCGAGGGAGAGAGTATGTGATCTATACGGGGGCAGCAGGCAGCAGGCAGAACCAGCAGCGGCAGCAGCGTTTCTCTTTAATTGAATCGGATCTACATATCCCCGGTACAGCTCCATTCGGCCGGAGCAACATGCAAGATTCCTGCAACCGGGAACCGATCGCCACGAAAAATGGCCGGCCGCCAAAGCGTTCATCTTCGCGTGATTGCGCTTTTAAATTTACCCCGACACCTCTGCACCCCCCACCCCCTCCACCGTCCAATTACTCGCTTTTTATTAAAACATCATTGCTTTGTATTATTGTTGATCATCGCCGACACGGCGCCGAGTTCCCCGTAAATCTCGCGGACCCCGACTGGGGCCATTTTTGTAATTGCCACAACCACCCCCTGTATCTTATGGTTTTTCGTTACGGAACGTCGTTCTATGAAATTCGTTTCAACAACGAAATAACGGGTACCGATGACCGATACTTTGTGAAATGAGGGTGCTTATCGTTTAATTCGGTGGTCCGTGGCAGGATGAAGGATGGAGGGTTCGTTTTCGAGTAAAAATGAGAGCACTGCGTAGCCGTTGGCGGGCCGTCCCCTGCAAGGCCGCGATAGTGACGTTTCTCGAATGATGTAAACGGGCATAAAGTGGACAAACTAGGGCCATTTGTCTGCTTTCCTGGAAGCTTGCACTCTAGGATGCTCGGGCATAGCGCGAAGGGGGGAAACGGCCACTGGTTTATTTCAGGGATAATCCAAACAAATGTACTCGGTGGCTCGCGAGTAAATAACATGCAAATGCCGTAATGCTGGTTGACCGATGGCTTCACTCGTCTCCGGTCTCGGACGTGCTTCGCGGAGGCACAAAGACGTGTCTCTGTGCCTTCCTAACCGGGAGGAAAAAACGAGCTTAATATCGCAGTCGATATAATACCGAAAGCCACCGACCACCCTACTTATCGATGGAACCTATCTCCCCATCGAATCTGTTTGTCTATGCACAGTGTATTGTGAGTTATCGAGTACTTTATTATGCGAGCGGAAACTCTCGCCCGACAAAAGTTCGCATCAACAACGAGCTGTACCGACGCTTCGGCTACTCTGGATACGCGAATTGCAAATCAACGTGCCACAGCAATTTTGTGACGGTAATTTTAACCTACATTAGAAAAACGAACACTCTTGGAAGAGAACCCGAGGACGAGGTTCGTGTCGGAACAGAATCTTTTGAAGAAATTTCAATGTGAATCCCTTACGAGTGAGCATTTCCAGGAAGAAATGTTTCGACGATGGGACTGTTCTTATTAAGATGTACTGTAATTTAAAAACAAAGAAAAAACGATTTGTTTTCTTTTCTATCACTGCGATACACTCACTATTTTCTTTAGATGCATCAGAAAAACGACAGTAGTCTTAACCCTTCACAGTTTCGTTAATTTATTTAGAATATTTCCTTTCAAGGAACATTTATTATGGATTGCGGTAAAAATTGATTTTCGAATATAAACGCGCGCAACTGAAGGCAGATAAAAATGTTTCTGTGATTTTAATATGTCGAGGATAATATATGCAACGTTCTTAAATTTGAATCGTATTCGTAACAACTGGATCAAATTCGCAGTCTAACGATCAGAAGCGATACAGTCGGACGCAAACTCGTTGATCAGGGGAGGCGATCTCGTGCACGACAGCTTACCGTTTATTTGTCTTCAATTTCGCGTTTCCCGGTCGCATTGTGAATTTTTACACGACTAATGCGAATTACGAACGGCGATACTTAATGAAGACGCGGCAAACTGCACACGTAACTTACAGAGCGGCGCGATGGAAAATTCGTTTCGGCGCGACGGCCGTTGGCTCGTGTTTATAAATCGCGAGTGAAAACAGAAACCGGGCGCATTTCATAAAATAAAAGTCCCATTATGAAATGAATAAAAATTCGTATGGAAATCGATGCCGCTTTTCAGCATAATACGGATGGGTAAACAGGCGAAAACGTGGGATTCGTGCGTAACGCATTAAATTATCAGTCTTTCCCGATGGTCCGCCCACGCAATACCCTCTTTCTCTCTTTTTCCCGCCGCCCCTTCCCCAGGGGAAGGATAAAAAAAGGTTATTATATTCGAGAGAAAATTTATAATATTTATATTTCGCCAGTGACGTCGTTGCGCGAATGAAAAAAGTTCATTTTGCAAAATAACGGCTGCACGTGTACGTTTTAATTAACTCGGAGACTTTAATTTTTACGTCAGCCGCGAGTCCTCGGCTACGGATACTGGACCTCGCAGCTTCATAGATGATAACAGATATCGGGAATGATCTCCCCGAAGAAATAAGCGAAGACGGAAAACTCCGGACGCAATTCATTTCGGTTTTCGAAGTTCTAACGAGGGGGCGGGACCGGCTAATGAGATCGAGCTAATTGCTCGAAGAACTCGTTCGATTTAGTCACTTTCTAACAAAAACATTCTAATCGTGATATAGTAACATCGAGTTTGAAAGTCGGAAGCGCGTTGAATAAGAGCCTGACGTGTCTGTGGATGGCTGACCGTTTCTACTTGTTTGGAATACCTATGCCTAGACTGGCGATTTTATGCATTTGCGAAAAATATTAGCGAAATACAACGTAGTAAAAAGATCAGCAGTATTTCAGAACAATTCTATGTTACGTGCAGTCTATGAAAATTATTAACCGAAAAAAATGTCGCTTTATTTACGTTTCGTTTCTTCCAACTGGTGCATACAGTTTTAATATTATAATTTGATAAACACGGACCACGAAAACTCGAAGTCTCTCTACATTTATGTATAATATTTTTTAATATTGAAATATTTGTGAAAGCATCGACAAATTTTTTTCATGAACGAATCTTTCGTAGATTTGAAGATTAAACTGTCCCCATTGGAACGACACAAACAATTTGCATGTACGATTTTTTTTCAAGCACTTTCTAGCGATTGAAGAGTCAATCGAATTACAAAGCCGTGTGAACACCAACCGAAAAAATAATGAATTTTACTAAAATAGCAATTCGCAGCTCTATTGGCGCAACTTCAACGTGTGCAGGGAACATGATGCAGCAACGATCACGCACAAAAAGCGATCGTCCAGTTCGTCCTGGGTAATTGCAATCAGAAAGGCGATCCCCGCAGACAGGTGGGGGGAGGTAGAGAGAAAATAGGGTTGGAAAGGGGGTCCGCATAATTTCGAGAGTCTTTCGAGCATTAACAATTGTCCCGATCACACGGAGGGTTGCGCAACGTAGTTTCCAGCTCCTAGGCGATTCTCATTCGACTCTAACGGGGGTTGAACAGATAACCTGGTTTCGAAAGGGGCAGCAGATGGGGTGTTGGCCAGTGGCTATCTCAGACTTCCCTCATCTTGTGCCAGTCTGCCCTCGTGCCCGCCTCACCCCTTACGACGGGAACTACCCTGGTTTATCCGCCCGCTCGCCATCCGCCCCCATAGTTTCCTGGGAGATCGATTGTTATGCATAGCCTGTATTTGCCCGGCCAGCTCTGTAACCGGCTCCGGAGTCTGGAAACTCTCGGGGAGAGTCTGCAAGAAGCCACCAGGACCCGACTCGGCCGATTGACCATCGTCCAGACGGGTCCCAGCCCCGAGACGCTTTCGGAAAAAAGCCAATTTCAAACCGACAGGCGAATTAGACGAAACCAGCAGTTTTAAGGTTTCGGTAGGATACGCCCGGCATGATCGATAACTGGTCCTCGCGCTCCTCTTAGCGACCGCTCGCTTAATTTTGCCAATTAGCTCCGGTTATTCTCAAGGTGACGCTGGCATGCAATTTTCCAGGTGTTTCTTTTCTGTGTAATTCGCGTCAATGGATCGTTAACGATTAGGACCAAATAAGACCTTTATTTTCGAATATGTACTAGCTCCCTGGAGAAGTTGTTCTTAAATGGTATAAATACATTCATAACAGTGTTTAAAATAATGTGTATACTACATACTTTCAATACTATCATAGTATTTAAAATATCAAAAGTAGAGTGAAGCTTTGGCACCCCGAACAATTATTCTAAAAATTTACTTTCTTAAGAAAAATCGTCTGCCAGAAATAATTATTGGGCTAACGATCCTGATAGCGTTCGAGGGTACCAGAATGTTGAGGCTTGAACGAAGATACGAAACTGTCCGAATTTTTTTATTGAATTGATACTTTCCCAAATTAAAATTTCCGAATTACCATATAAAATGTTTCCGAGCGGATCTAAAAATCGTTGAATCGATTTCTGGAAAGTTTTGAGAGTTCAGACAGCTGACGTTAGCGAGGAGACCACTGTCCCTTCGAGGATGTTTATTCTTGCGTGGACCTGGTCTGCGCCAAGCAAACAACGAAATGCAAATGGAGATTATTCCGGACTGTGCTAGCTGTTAACCTGAATTATTCGAGTCTTAATAATAGCTTGGGGTACCAAACCACTGATCTAAGGGATTAGACCGCGGGTATTGCAGAGCCAATGAACACACGAGAATTAGACGGTCGAACTTCCACGAAGAAAAGAATTCCACTTATCGATCGGCCACGTTGGATCACGGTCCTGCTGCCGGAATTACTCGAGCAATTAAATCTCGCGTCCGACAAGATATTCTGCATACTATACCCCTTCGGTTTGCATTCGTAATTGACCCCTTCGAAATTACATTTTTATCCCTACCAACATCAACCAAAGCGATTAAAGTAAATAAAATCTCTTGTTCTGCAATTCCTAAACACATTCAAATCGGTCACCAAATATCACCAAAAAAAAATCAATTCTTAATAGTCGCAAGAAATCTCGATTTCTCGGTCACCATGAAAATTAAAATTGCTGTACTATTATTTAAAATATTGTTTACACTATTAGATACGACGGTATCTGACCAATTACTAAACAGTTAAGTATTGTATGAGGTGTCACATCGATTCCACATCTGCGAAATTTAAAAAATCATAGAGAATGGAAATATACTCTAGGTCAGAAGAGACGTCTGATTTTCGATTTAAAATAGCTCCGAGTGCGAATGGCTAAACCGTTTACAAGATTTTTTTATGCGTAATAAAAGTGACCGAAAAATCCAAAAACCGATGACCGGATGATAATCGCCGCGTCGAAGCTCCTGGCGGTCCGAAACCACCCTCGCAGAAGGGTTGTAAAATCCGCGACAAGACGTGTGTAGTAGCTCGAACAATGGCAGCGGGACGCGGTTAACCGAAGGAAGCTGAAACGGGACGCGGAATAAACCGAGAAACAATAAAGTGGAACGGGTGATGGTGGATGGGGGTGCGACGGCGACGTTTGAATCGTGGTCGAGGGTGCACCCGAGGGACGGTGTCGTCCGCCGGTGAAAGTGTTCGCACGGATTCCTTTTTTCCCTGTCCCCTTCCAGTCAAGTTGTCGGCGGAACGTTTAACCTTTCTTTCCACCGTCTCTGCGTGCTCGATAGATCCGACGGGGACAGAGGAGAACAGAGTAGAGGACAGAAAAAGACAGAAGGATGGAGCGACGTGGAAAGTGAAGAGGGAAGAAGCGAGAAGAGCCGAGCAGGAGAGTGAAAAGAATAGAAGAGAGGGTAGTGGAGAAGAGAGTGGAGAGAATGGAGGAGAGAAAGGTACGGAAAGTGATGCGAGAAGAAGAGACAAAGACGGAAAAGCAGGGTGGTGGGAGAAGAGCTGCGGAGCGAAGAAGGCAGAGATGTCCAGAGAAGAAGAGAGAACTATAGAGAGAAAAAGGCAGAAAAGTAGAGAGATCGGAGAAGAAGCGAGAGCTGTAGAGAGAGGGAAAGAGAGAATGGTTGGGAAATGCAGAGGGTGAGAGAGAGAGAGAGGGACGAGGCTTGAATGGAGAGGTCCCGCGTGCCCGGGAGCGTTTATGTGTTCATAAAACTCGAAGGATCGCTTTGAGTCGTCGAGCAAGCCGCTGCCTCGTAGGAGCCGAGTTGCGGGGGTGGATGGAACGAAAGGAAGTGGAGGAGAGCACGATGCCCGTGCTGGAGGGTGCTAAGGGGGTGGCGAGAGAGCGAACGAGGGTGTTTTTCCACCACCAGTTGCTCGCGGCATCCGCAAACCCCTCTCGATCCTGATGCTGCAACGAGAGACAGAGAGCTGGTCGAGGGAACGAGACACCGTGGTAGCTGAAGAGCGAACGTTCAGACCATAAAAGTCCCAAACTCCACCATCCACGCGTTTCCTGTTCCTCTCTCTTCGGCCACTCTTCGACCCCAATACCGTCAGCTTGAGGGCGTAACGAGGAACACGCCCGCGGACATGCCGAAAAATAAAAAAAAAAGATACTATACTTCTGTGTTACGGTTTCACGCGTCGACGCGCGTAACGAGCTTGAAGGATGTACCGGTGTTTTACCTAACAGACTTTTTTATGTGTAAAATTATTCTTTAAAAAATCCCGCTGGTATTTTATCGAATTATTGAGATTGTATTTTGAAATTCTAAATTTTCGATTGCGAGTTTCCCTGCCTGACGCAGGCTCGGGTCAGGCCATAAAAGCCATGCGTCCGCTGACCGTTTCGGCGCTGCAGGATTCAAAGTTTTCTCTTCTTCCGCTTTTTTAGCTAGCAGTCGTGCAACAGTCCCCAACCGAGCAACGCCTCGCTCATTCGAATTGCGATCTCCGTGTCTTTATATTTTTACTTTGTCATTAAACAGTTTTCTTTTACAGTCGATCGAGTTCGATCCTTATTCTGCTATTGAAGGATCCCCAATACGAATACCTATATTTCTAATTTTAAATTAAACTAGACCGAAAGTTTGAAAAATCCGAATTAGAGCTATATCATTGGATAATAGTTTCCGGATAAACCGTTAAAAATAATTCAGAAATGATAATTAAAACTTGTGAAAATCGCCCGGTGATCAAATCCGAATGAACAAATTTCGTCTGTTATCGAAGGGAAGAATTTCGCGGTGCATTCGCGGGAGATCGTTGTTTCGCGTAACAGGTGACAGAAAAATAATTTCATACAACAGGTAACGGCGTCAGCGTCTCGTTTAACCGTTGACAACGCGTAATCGTAAACCGATAAAAAGCGAACGGGAAGATTTCGAAGAAACTCGTCGAGGGGTGTGGGTTTTTTTTCAGCCACCAGTTGCTGCCAGCAGAAAACCCCACTCGAATCGACGCTGCATTACCGTAAAAGTCTGAAGCTCTCTCTCTCTCTTTCTCTCTCTCTCAGTTACCGCCGTGGCTTCCGTCCTCTTCTTTTTCCCTTTTCGCCCTCTGTCTGCGCGGCCTCAGACTCACTTCGGCCACGAAACTGGGTTAGAGAATAAAACGGGAAATACCGGCGAGAGAGCACACCCGATTGCTGGAAGGGAAACGTGCCGCCGCGCCGTTCATTTCGTGATCCCGCACGATTTCGTACGTACCCGTACACCGTCGACGAAAGTTACCCGAAAACACGGAACCACGGATTTGCTCGGCCAGACTGACACGGAAATGGTTCAAGGCCGATCAATCGACTACATGCTCCCGATAAAACATCCTACGATCATTCTCCCATCGGCAAACCATTTTTCCAACATCGACTTTTTCTTCCGAAATTCTTTTGCGCATCGTTCAAAATGTTTGCGAACATTTTCTACACTTTCTACACGAAACAAGAATTTTTATCGGAATTTTATCGAGCATCATTGAAATCTTCTTCGAACGAACATTTCGTTTCCCACATAAAATTTTATTCTTCGTTGTATCTGATGCTAAAGCAATCGATAATTCTGTGGAAGAATCGTCGAGGATGTTTGAATATGTCTGACAAAAATGATTTCGCGCGTCACGAATTGATAAGGAATCTAAGACGATTGGATCCTGTTCCGCGACGTTTGATATCAACTGACCGTACACGTCTGATGAAAACTTGTCTACCGACAGCTGCTGCTCGGTTAAACATACCCACTTTTTCCCACAGTTTCAGCGCGAGTATCAATCCGATTCCCAAGAAAATTAGCAGCCCGCCGAGCTTCCTGAATTCCTCGGGAACGCATGCATATTCACTGGATCTACCTTTCTTCCAGCGCCGATCCGAGGTTATTACAGAAACCAGTATTTATGAAGTCAGCGTTAAAAACATGACGGCTAGAACGCACCTCGGGCGGAACACTTTCCAGGAAAGCGTTCAGCTTCCGGCGGTTTCAGGTTTAAGCTTGACGTGATAAGATGTCTGAATATATACAAACCGGCTGACCGGGGGGATGAATTTCTTCAAGGGAGGGGAAGGAGGTTTGGTTTTGTCGAGGGGATTGGAGGGGATGGTTGGTTGTATTTATATCGAGACGGTTGCGTCTTGGCAGAAAATTAATTTGGCCAATTATGCCGTTTTTAGCGTGCGCCGCTTAAGAAACATCTAGTCGCGATCGCGGCTCGTGCATTATCCCTGGCCGGAGGCGACGCGCACCCCAACAGCAGTCTCTGCTTACATTAGCCACCCTTATGCAAATTAATACGAAACAAAGTACGCCGATGCGATCCTTCAACCGTCCGCCAGGAAAAGATATACCGTTGTCCCTTGTCTGGGGCCTTGTTGTTCGCCGGGGCTTACGTGCCCCGGCATCGTAACCCCTTCGAAATTATAACACGTCAAGTATCGTGTATCTATCATGGAAATCTCGGCCCGCGGAACAACGATCTCGTTTATTCACCTTGTATCTCACCGTCAATTAGTCACTCGTTCATTATTCCGTCGAACGCGGAAATATCCCGCTGCTAGACATCGGCAATCGATAAAACATCCCGGTTCTTCGGCTACCAACGACAGAAGGATTCCTCCGTGTCGGAACGCGGAACGGGCTGCTACGTGATGCAGGTTCAAAGTTCGAGATTTCTCGATCCCCGATTCAGAGATACGCCGCTATCGGATCGGAGATTGCGCGAGCTTGTTGCGGACGATGCTCGACGTGCAACGAAACCAACTGTTTTATCGGCACTTGAGGTATTTGCCTTGCTTTGAACCGTTTTTGTGGTTGGGATCTTTTCAAACGGTTGCGAACGATCTATATTTGTGTGGGTATGACCAGCCTTATTGCTTTAGAACGATCTTTTTCATTGTGCAAAGGTGGAGACTTTCAGGTTTGTAAGGAAACTCGAAATCATTTCGGAAAATGGATAAACCTCGATCGATTGAGAAAAATGTTCACGTGAATCATTTTTAAGAGCAAGTGGCGGATGTGCTGACTAAACCACTTACAGGACAGAAATTCATGAAAATTAGAATCGCAATTGGTGTAGCATGAAGAATAATTTATGATTTATATGATCTATATATTTGTAAAGTCTTGTTCGTTTGATTATTATGTGTTATAATGTCTGAATGGTTTGATTAGGTTTTTCTGGGTATCATAGTCTTGTTCGTTTGATTATTATTATTTGTTATAATGTCTGAATAGTCTGATTAGGTTTCTCTGAGTTTCATAGTCTTGTTCGTTTGATTATTATTTGTTATAATGTCTGAATGGTCTGATTAGGTTTCTCTGAGTTTCATAGTCTTGTTTGTTTGATTATTATGTGTTATAATGTCTGAATGGCCTGATTAGGATTTTCTGGGATTTATAGTCTTCTTCGTTTGATTATTAAAATGTGTTATAATGCTTGAATGGTCTGATTAGGTTTCTCTGGGTTTCATAGTCTTGTTCGTTTGATTATTAAACTGTGTTATAATGTCTGAATAGTCTGTTTAGGTTCTTCTGGGTTTTATAGTCTTGTTCGTTTGATTATTATTATTTGTTATAATGTCTGAATGGTCTGATTAGGTTTTTCTGGGTTTTATAGTCTTGTTCGTTTGATTATAATTATTTGTTATAATGTCTGAATAGTCTGATTAGGTTTTTCTGGGTTTTATAGTCTTGTTCGTTCGATTATTGAACTGTGTTATAATGTCTGAATGGTCTGTTTAGGTTTTTCTGGGGTTTATAGTCTTGTTCGTTTGATTATTATGATGTGTTAAAATGTATGAATGGTTTGATTAGGTTTCTCTGGATATCATAGTCTTGTTCGTTTGATTATTATTATTTGTTATAATGTCTGAATAGTCTGATTAGGTTTTTCTGGGTTTTATAGTCTTGTTCGTTTGATTATTATTATTTGTTATAATGTCTGAATAGTCTGATTTGGTTTTTCTGGGTTTTATAGTCTTGTTCGTTTGATTATTATGTGTTATAATGTCTGAATGGTCTGATTAGGTTTTACTAGGTTTCATAATCCTGTTCGTTTGATTATTATGATGATGTGTTATAATGTGTGAACGGTCCGATCAGGTTTTTCTGGGTTGCTTCGAATTGATTTCGAAGTGTGTTCTCGAGGGGATTTTAGCTCAAATTAAAGCTATTAGATCGCCCTTTACGATCCATCGTTATCAGCGGAACACACGAATTCTGGACAAAACATTGATCAAATACGATACAATAGCACGATATTCCTCCTCGTACTGCGACAATTTTAACTCCAAAAATCTGACGTCGCCCAAAAAGGCGTCATAAAAAACAAGAACGCAACGAAGCAAGTTTAATCAAAGTTAAATGAAACCTATATCACGTTCTAGGAGACAGATCCCTTAACGTGAGCCCTTTTATTCCCATTTAGCTGAAAAACGGTCTCTGATATCATGAATTTAACATCCCCAGCCGCAAACATCCTTATTCATAGCTGCAAAAAAAAAAGAAGAAAATAAAGGAATGATAAAAACAAAACGAAAATGAAGGTGCGACGATGTCCATTAAGAGTCCTCGCGGCGAGTAAGTGTGCCAGATCTTTTATTTAGTTTGGTAGATAGTGTACCTCGGTCCAGAGAGTTACACTGCACCGAGCAAAGGGTTCTGGTTGGGAACCTATTTTCCCAAGAGGGTGGAATAAGGTGGAAGGAGAGGCTGAGGAGGGAGTCGTTGTGTCCAGTGTCTCGGCGTGCGGCCGCTGGGGTGGTTGTGGCCAGTCACGAGGGCGTATGGGATGGGGTTAGGTCCCTCTTGTACACGAGGCGAGGTTCGGACTTGAGAGATCAATAAACGACCCTCCAACCTGGACACTCGGCCCATCCCTCATTCTACCACCGCCGGGCTACCTTCTCCACTACCAACCCACCTAATGTCCGTTGCAATTGGCTTTCTTTGCACCTGCTGGATTTTATCCTTCCCCGGGACTTTCCGTCCCGACTCTTTCCTCCCGAAATCTCAAGAACTCAACGCACCGACACCGACCGATTTTTTAATCAGATCATCCGGAATTTAGCCATTCACGATGCGGAGGTTGCTTGCGCTATCGTCATTCTACAATCTTTATCATTAGGGATACTCGTAGCAAAATTAACATCTTCCAAGTTAATCCTAAGAATCGACGGTTGAGCGATATTATATTTCGTTTTTTAAGAAATTCAAGAAGTCCTACCTCTTTACAATTAATCAGACTTTGAATCGGTAGTGAAAGGTTGTTCGTGATATCGCGATATTGTTTCATGAATGTTTAGCGATGTTGTTTTTGTTCTGGCTGTGTAGTTGCTGTAGTTGTATCGCGGTAGGGTTTGAGGGCGCGCTCGCTCGCTAGTTTCGAAGCAACGAAGATGCAAGATAGTTTCTGGCGACGATGAAAATTTGATTAACGAATCTTACTGACGACTGCACTGCCGATCTTTCCGCAAACTCGAACTTTTCTTCTTTGAATCGTTTCAATCAGTTTATACGTGCGCGACGCAAAGCTGTTCACGCGCGATTTAAAAGTATCACAAGATTCCTGATTACACAACATTTCTGTCGAGTCGAATAAATTACTGCAGCCAACAGCGTTCTTCCAGATCGAAATTGGAGCGTTAGGTGCACGACGATGCGGGGAGGTAGAGATAAGAATCGCGCGGGTAATAGTTTTTGTCGGTCGAATTATCCAATTTCTGGGGATAGCTGATAGATTCGCCAGTCGATAGCCATTCTAGCAGGAACGGCGGCGTCGTTTCAGGGACGGGACAATGGAGTGAGATGTTCCCGCTTGAGAACCGTCCACTTAGCCGAAGGGTTGCTAGTTGCAGATAACTTATTCCAGCTTCGCCGGCTGGCCACTCACCCTCCGACGAGGAACCCTCTCGCGCAGATCTTGGCCGGCGAGCTAGCAGCAAGCGGTCATCTTGTCTGGCTCCCCCGTAATATGGATCGTACTGTGCGAGCCATTTCCACGAGGTCTTAACAACACCGTCGGTACAGGTTGTCGATAAATCGAGCCCCGTCCAGCTCCCTTCTGACACGGCTAGCCCCAAAACCATCCGACACCTGATCGAATCCACGTTACGGTCAGTTTTACACTGTTCCGGTCAGTTTTACTTCTGTTCCCTTCTACTCTTTTTTCGTCTGGTTTTCTCCGAATCTCCGCCATAACAAAACACTCCCATCCCAGCCTTGCCCCCACTGCCAAAATGTCAAGATGCACTGGCGGAACCGGCGGCCCGAGATGATTCGTTGAAAGGGGATGATTCTTTGACGCGTGTCGGGGATCAACCAACCCCCCGTCCCTCTTAAACGTACAATGCGAAGTACCGCGGGGATTTCGAGAGCAAAAGAGCACCGATGCTTCCACCGTAGCCTTCTCTGATGCTTTTTGCTCCAATGAGACGGATGTGGGAGCTTCGGAGCATTTTATTCGGATGCGAACCGTGCACGATGTGCAGGTCTTGGGACTGTTCGGTCTAACTTTTCGGCGATTTTTATCTCTCTTCCGGTCTCTCTCTTTGCGCGAGTGAATCGTTACAACCACCACTGATAATTACATATAGCGTGCAGTGATATGTCAATATGTTTAATTGGTAATACTTCTCCGTATGTAACATTACCAGTAAATTGAAAATCATTTGACACTGGAAGATACGATCGGATATATCGATCGGTTTTAGTGGCTGTTGTCAGTACTTTTAGTATCAGTGATCTAATAATTTCGTTTTCTATGGACGAGCAATTCAATGCAGAAAACGTTCAATCTAGTGTTCCATTAAACCGCGTTATCATAAATTGAAACTAAGAGAACCGAATATTTTTGTTTGTCATCTATCACCGCGTTATGTCAACGATAAATTGAATAAGATAGGTAAAATAAACGTTCGTTCGTTCGGCTAAAAACCATTATTTACCACGGAGTCGTAGATAATCGAATGATTTCTGGTGGGGCTTTTAGAAGAACCGACAAGTTTCATTCAACTTCTGTCAATTTAAATCGTCACGATGAACCGTAACAATGGGATTCGAGCAGAATTAAACCGATTTAGTATGGAATAATGAATACATCTTCGGCTCCTGATAATTTGATAAACTCCGCGAATAAGTAGCGAGGAAACCGGTGATTAAATCAACGAATATCCATCACCGGTCGGAATGAAATCAATTTACAAATTCCATTCCTAGATTTTCCCATTAAAGGTGCACACATACAATTTGTTTATAATTTATTCAACAATTTCTGCATAATTCACAGACTAAAGGAAACAATTACATTGCCTGAATCAATAATCCTATAAACCCATTTACACTCTTCAAGCTTCTCTTCGTTTATCTACAATATGTCCTCGTTTAACCATGTCGATAGAAAAATGTATTATTACCTCCTTCTTAGGTTCTAATTGTCTACGTTGCTAAGCAACTTCCGAGTCACATTACTTGCATCTTTTAAAGCTGGGTCCATTTTATTATTAGAATCTAAATATTTTTCAAACCCTCCTCACGTTTAATATATTTTCTTCAAACTTACACGAATTGAAAATCAATCTGTTTGGATGAATAAATACTAAAATTAATACGTCCATATTCCAAAATTAACATTCTGATTTGACATTTCCTCGAGTATAATTAACTTAACATAGTATTACATTAAACTTTGATTTACCAGTATAACTGTTTTCTGTTTTAATTCACGAGTCAGTCTCGAGCAAATCCGAATTACGAAGAATTAGCATTAAAACTAGAACATGAACTGAAATAATAAATATACTTGAAGAATAACAATTGAATAAATATGTTGATAGGGTAATATATGGGGCGAGGGAATAGTAATTTTTGGCGAGGTAGTGCGCGTCCAGCTGGTTACTTTTCGTGCCAGATATAATCGGGCGAGATAAACGTGTAAATGCGATAGAGCGTTGAACAGACACGTTAGTTGCTTAATCATCGGTACAAAACGATTCGTCGTTAATCGTCCCACGCGAGCTGGTATCTCGACGAAACGTATAATGCCATAGGAAAGCCACGGGGGAAAGATCGAACCCCCATTGAGAGACGTTATCGTCGGGGATCCCCTTTGCTCTCTCCTTTGCGGTTCCTTCCCGGAACGCTTTGCATTCCGTTCGGCCGGGTTCGGCGTTTCGTTTTTGCAGGAAGCATCAATATTTATATTGCATAATGCATTCGTAATTGCCGCGTGTACACTCTATTTGTTCCGATTTTGTAATGCCATGAAAATGTATGAAGCGATCGCTATTATTAGAAGCGGGATGCAAAACTCATCGTGTGCCGGCCCGGTTAACTAGGTGTAGACAGGTGGGGGACAGAAGGTAAATGAAGCGGGGAATGAGATTGCAGAATTATCAAAGAACTTTCTTGCGTGTGAACTTCTCTCTCTCTCTCTCTCTCTCGTCCTCCTTCTCTTTCTCGCTCTCTACCTCTCCTTTTTCTCTCTGACTTCTCCGCTTCGCCGTTCTTCACCGATCGTTGTTTTTCTCGTCTCGTGTCGATGAATCGTTCCTGATCAACAATTTCGACGTTGCTGCGATCTCAGCCGTGTCAAAGGATCAAAAGGGACGATTGGGCTCGTTTAAAGCACTATTGTGAAAAATGTAACGACATTTTCCTCGTTCCATAGACATCCCGATGCGCTGCGATCGAAAAAGAAAAACCTCGTTGTTGCTGGCGCATACAGTAGTTGCTTTTCGTGACGAGCTTAATGAAATTTAATTTCCCGACTCGGCGAATTGTCAATCAATTGTGCAAATCTACGATTACAACAATCTGTCACTTGTTTTGTGGTAGCTGAATCAGGAAAAATATTGATAGGATATATTGGGTGTAGAAATAGATTCTTTCTGATTTCAGTGTACAATTATAAATTTGTTAAAAGATAACAAGAACTTCATAATTGAAACTATGACCATTATAAAGCACTATTGTGAAAAATGTAGCGACATTTTCCTCGTTCCATAGACATCCCGATGCGCTGCGATCGAAAAAGAAAGACCTCGTTGTTGCTGGTGCATACAGTAGTTGCTTTTCGTGACGAGTTTAATGAAATTTAATGTCACGACTCGGCGAATTGTCAATCAGTTGTAAAAATCTACGATTACAATAATCTGTCGCTTGTTCTGTGGTAGTTGAATCAGGAAAAATATTGATAGAATTTATTGGGTGTAGAAATAGATTCTTTCTGATCTTGGTGTACAATTATAAATTTGTTAAAAGATAACAAGAACTCCATAATTGAAACTATGACCATTATAAAGCACTATTGTGAAAAATGTAGCGACATTTTTCTCGTTTCATAGACATCCCGATGCGCTGCGATCGAAAAAGAAAGACCTCGCTGTTGCTGGTGAATGCAGTAGTTGCTTTTCGAGACGACCTTAACACTATCTTTACGGAGGTCTAAATAAAACTATGTTACATTCATTTATAAACATAACAAGAATGTGTCTATCCAAATTTTTGGCCATTTTTCCGATAGTATATAATCCAAGAATTAAATTTAGTAAATAATTTCTCAGAGAAGCATCTTTACAATCTTAATAATTTTGCAAATTAGGAATATTAGAACCTGTCATTTTGACTGGTCCCGTAAACCTAGCGTTAATGAAATATAATGTTACGACTCGGCGAATTGTCAATCAGTTGTAAAAATCTACGATTACAATAATCTGTCGCTTGTTTTGTGGTAGTTGAATCAGGAAAAATATTGATAGGATTTATTGGGTGTAGAAATAGATTCTTTCTGATCTCGGTGTACAATGAATTTGTGAAAAGATAACAAGAACTCCATAATTCAAACTATGACCATTATAAAGCACTATTGTGAAAAATGTAGCGACATTTTCCTCGTCCCATAGACATCCCGATGCGCTGCGATCGAAAAAGAAAGACCTCGTTGTTGCTGGTGAATGCAGTAGTTGCTTTTCGAGACGAGCTTAATGAAATTTAATGTCACGACTCGGCGAATTGTCAATCAACTGTACAAATCTACGATTACAACAATCTGTCACTTGTTCTGTGGTAGTTGAATCAGGAAAAATATTGATAGGATTTATTGGATGTAGAAATAAATTCTTTCTGATCTCGGTGTACAATGATAAATTTGTTAAAAGATAACAAGAACTCCATAATTGAAACTATGACCATTATAAAGCACAATTGAGAAAAATGTAGCGACATTTTCCTCGTTCCATAGACATCCCAATGCGCTGCAATCGAAAAAGAAAGACCTCGCTGTTGCTGGTGAATGCAGTAGTTTCTTCTCGAGACGACCTTAACACTAGGTTTACGGAGGTCTAAATAAAACTATTTTACATTCATTTATAAACAGAACAAGAATGTGTCTATCCAAATTTTTGGCCATTTTTCCGATAGTATATAATCCAAGAATTAAATTTAGTAAATAATCTCTCAGAGAAGCATCTTTACAATCTTAATAATTTTGCAAATTAGGAATATTACAACCTGTCATTTTGACTGGTCCCGTAAACCTAGCGTTAATGAAATATAATGTTACGACTCGGCGAATTGTCAATCAGTTGTAAAAATCTACGATTACAGCAATCTGTCGCTTGTTCTGTGGTAGTTGAATCAGGAAAAATATTGATAGGATTTATTGGGTATAGAAATAGATTCTTTCTGACCTTAGTGTACAATTATAAATTTCTTAAAAGATAACAAGAACTCCATAATTGAAACTATGACCATTATTATCAGTCTGGCTGGACTTGACGTCGATATTAAACGAACAGGTGCAACAATTTTTGAACATTTCAACAATTTTCATCAGCACGTTCTGAAGTCCACATGCAAAAGATGGTTCTGCTCCTAATAGTATTTGCAGTATCCTCCTCGGAGTGGACACACAGTACTCGTAGAACTTCCGAAATCATTTCTCTCACTCTGTAGCGGCTCCTCGAAGTTTTACTCTCGAGAGTAGCAGCATCAGCTGCTCGAGATTAAGCTGCCAAACAGATTGCTGCGAACTCTGTGTCCACAAGACAATCCAACCCTCGGAAGCACATCTCGAGAAGTAAAACGTTCGAGCGAACGCGTCGCATGATTTCAGACGGTCTTAGTCCATCACACAGTACCTTATACATTCCATAATTGTGAAACAAGATGTCCCATTCGATAGCCAACCAGAAAACAAACCTTCCCAAGTATCATTTAATCTAATCACAATTAAAAATTCTAGAAAACAATTGACACATTTCCGGTACCGAGCCACACAATAGGGAAAGTTCTCCGATTTTTCTGTTGCAAAGTCTGATTGTAAAAAATGAAAAACTCGAAAAAAATTACACTTACGGAATTAATTTATTGATAAGATACTGTAGGGTTTTTCCCAGATGAGTGAAAGTCGGAGCGGATGTTATAAATCACTGAATGAATGAGGACGGATGCCTGAAAATAGGGTCTAAGAAATCGTTGTTCGCGAATGAAGAGTGTATCGGACAGAGTGGACGGTTTCAAGTGACCTGAGCTTATTGCTTAGATTTCGGAGAGCTCTGCGTGACCGAAGATAATGAACGAGTGAGTGAATGAGTGAGTGAATGAGTGAGTGACTGAGCGAAAGAGGAGAAAGAATGAGAAAGGATGATAAGAGGAAATCGTCAACGAGGGTGGAGATGAAAAAAGGGACAGTCTTGAGCGAACCTTGCGAGAATCGAGATCGAGCGTTCAGTGAGCACTTTCCGGGCCGATCGACTTATACGCTATAGTATAAGTACACGTTATAGTATAACGTATAGCGTATAACTTTGTTACATGTTATATATCAATAAACTGTTTTTTCTTTTGTTATTGTTTCCTAACTCGAGGACTGTGTTCTCTTTACCCGTTTCCACGGCAACACGTGGGATGTTTACAAATTAATCCTACAATACTGTCGTGAGAATTATACTGAATTTTTTCCAGATTCATCTAGTCATTCTACACTCGCCGAAATTTCTACAAAGTCACTGTGTTTTGTAATGAATCCTTATTATTATACCATACCAATGAAAAGTTTGTATTTGGTAGCATTTCGGGATTACATAAAGAAACCATACACACCGATTTCAAAACATAAGTATAACATTTATCGATAAAAGAAAACAATTATAATGTCACTTTCGTTTTACACGGATAAAGTTGAAATTAACGATTGTTTTTTTTATTATTTCTATTTTAATATCTGGCGTAACCTCCATTTTTTTTAAATTATATTAAAAATACGATTGGGCATCGACGAAACTAACTTTTATAGCGTTTCTGTTTTAACAGACGCCCACGCTTCGTTCACCGCATCCCTTAGTTCGCTAATGGAGTTGTATTGTTTGCAGTTTTTATAAACTTTTCGCGCAATGATACCCCAAACATTTTCAATAGGGTTTATATCAGAGGAACAAGCAGGCCATGGCAAAACATTGATGTGTATTTCAAGAAGACACTGCTTTGTGTGCTTCGACGCGTGTACCGCAGCATTATCATGCTGATAAATAAAATTGTCATCTTCAATATTTTCTGTAAAGGATATTAGAACCATGTCTAACAAATCTGTATAATTTTCCGAATTCGTTTTGTGATTTATGCAAGACATTGGAGTTTTTTTGTCAGTTTTTAACGCAGCCCATATCATTAGGGAACCACCGCCAAAGTTACGACTCATCGTCACACTTTCTCATTTCTCAGATCATGCCAATAATATTTACAGCCATCAGGCTCATCCAAATTAAATTTTTTCTCATCTGAAAAAATGACAGACTCCCACTCTTTCGTCAAGGACATATGTGCCCGTGCGAAATCAAGACGGGCCTGTTTATGTACTTCTCTTAGGTCTGGTTTACGTTGCATTTTTGTCAGCACAAATTGCCCAGAAGAATTTAAAAGTTGTTGCACGCGTCTTGTTGTTACCGGAAGCTCCAATTCAGCTCGAAATTGTGCTGCATTTTTCCTTTCCTTAGCCGCAGACTTCGTTAATAATAAACGTTGTCTCTTTGACAATTTTGTATTACCAACTTTAAAATGATTTTTTCCGTAATTTTCATGTAAATTGATATAATTATTAATCACAGTATATAAACGATTAATTTTCTTAGCAATTGCACGATTAAAGCAGCCCATATTTTTATAAGCATCGATAGATGCTTTTTCTTCAATTGTTAGCACTTTTCCTCTCGGCATTCTAATACAGGTGAATCAAATGATAAGAAACAGGATTTCTATGACTTCTAAAACTAAAA
>CM052187.1:5046666-5068379 GCA_028455805.1 Lasioglossum figueresi
TAATCGTTCGTATACTGTGATTAATTTTCTTAGCAATTGCACGATTAAAGCAGCCCATATTTTTATAAGCATCGATAGATGCTTTTTCTTCAATTGTTAGCACTTTTCCTCTCGGCATTCTAATACAGGTGAATCAAATGATAAGAAACAGGATTTCTATGACTTCTAAAACTAATACTTTTAGAATTATTCAAATTTTCCATAGTTGTCTGCTCGGAATCCAGAGAAACGCTAAGTGACTTTATAGCAACTTCGCACTTGTGCTCTGCATCACGCAGAACAAAATTAAAACAAACGCAAATAGTGACCATAGCGGTCTACAGTACGTAGTCCCTTTATCCGAGTGTCAACAAGGCACAAGAGCAGATACGATAAATCAACAAAAATGGTGATATTTTTCGAATATCTATGAATACGAAGATGACTTTATAGAAATTTCGGCCACTGAGGTATAACGTATAGCGTATAACTTTGTTACATGTTATACAGGGTGGTCCACGCAACTTGCACACCTATAACAACCTCCAAAGTATGCGTTGCACGGATAAGTTTTGTATACAGAAGTTGCATGGTCCGAAGGGGTACATTATGTAGTGTATGTATTTTTTTTACAGGTGGAAACGTGTCGGAGATTTGAAGGTCGACTTTGTTTTTTTAAATGGAATACTTTATTTTTTGTACCAAAATATGGAAGAATGACAAATGATGAGTAAAAAAGTATTGACCTTCGTTAGTCCTGTACCTAGTAATTAACGAGTAATTTCACTTTATTTACTGAAAATTTTCTTTGCATAATATCAAGTTAGAAATTCAACTTTATTAGAGATTTCCGCAGAACAGTGGGATGTTTACGTGACAATGTTTGTTATCATGGGTGACCTAGTAGCTTATCGCAACTAACATAAGTGTTCGAAGTGATATCCATTGACATTGATACAGTGATGCAATCTATTAATCTATTACTTGTTTTACTATTACCAGAACCTCGTGAAATCTGCCGTGTACTGATATGGGAATTTTCTGCTACCGATGCTAGGATAGCAATTGTATTTACATCGGAAGTGGCAGTTTTCGTTGCGTTACGTTTAGTAACATTAAAACTTCCGGTTTGCAGAAGCGATTTACAGATTCTATCAAATATCCACCGAGATGGCTGATTTCGTTCAGGAAACCTTTCGGCATACATAGATTTAGCTCTTGTTGCATTTTTACGGCACTCATCATAAATTAAAACCATGTCAGTTTTTCGCTATTACAAAATTTCAGTTTTCCTTTTATCTTCCTTATAATTACGCACAAACACGGAGGATAACTTCGATACCGAATTACGGACATGATAGGACATTGCGGATCATAAGCAGACGTTGTCGTGTTTATAAACAATGTCACGTAAACATCCAGCTGTCCTGCGGAAATCTGTGATAAGGTTGAATTTCTAACTTGAAATTACGCGAAGAAAATGTTCAGGAAATAAAGTGCAATTACTCGTTAACTATTAGGTTTAGGACTAACGAAGGTCAATACTTTTTTACTCAGAATTTGACGTTCTTCCTTATTTTGGTACAAAAACTATAATATTCCTTTTAAAAAAACAAAGTCGACCTTCAAATCTCCGACACGCTTCCACCTGTAAAAAAATACATACACTACATAATGTATCCCTTCGGACCATGCAACTTCTGGGTACAAAACTTTTCCGTGCAACGCATACTCTGGAGGTTATTGTAGTGTACTATGTGCAAGTTGCGTGGACCACCCTGTATATCAATAAACTGTTTTTTCTTTTGTTATTGTTACCTAACTCGAGGACTGTGTTCTTTTTACCCGTTTCCACGGCAACACGTGGGATGTTTACAAATTACTCCTACAATACTGTCGTGAGAATTATACTGAACTTTTTCCAGATTCATCTAGTCATTCTATAGTGCTCGGACATTGCAGGATTTTTGGGGGATGATTGGTGAGCAGTGAGCGTGTTAAGAAGTCCAGCACGCGTTAATCTCGAACGCGGCCGTTCAATTAAGTCACCGATCGTCTGGCCACGAATTGAGTGGTCGATTCGAATACGGGTGACGGCCGGGTGAACCGGGGAGCACCCACGTACCGAATGTAAGACGTATCATTAGCAGGCCGATTAAATTAAAATATTTGATTGCCAAAAGGGTTCTGTGGCGGACGGGCGGTGGTCGCGGTTCACCCGGTCCCGTGGCTTCTGTATCGCGCCCTGGCGCTCTCCCGCCGAATTTGAAATGCTAAACAGCAAATACGCCTAATGAACACGTACGCCCGGCCGTGTCCGTGGGTATGTTTGTACCAACGGCGACATTACTGCCGGCGTATTTGCGTTGGCAAGGCCCCCGCGCGGATAATAGATTCATCCTTCACGCTTCTTAATTAGGAGTTAAGTTTTATTGGCCTCTGGCTCCTCGGGACTCGCGCAAGCGGCCGCTTCTCTTCTCGCGCACGCAAACCGGCTGTGAAACCCGCGTCGAATTAGAACCGGCGATCCCCGCTGACGCTTATACGCGTCAACGGGTCGCTACGCTCGAGATTCACCGGCTGACCTCGGCCGACGACGCTGGAGCCGGTCGCATCGAAGAATTCGCCGACTTTTAATCCGCGAACTCTACTTTTTTCAATATTCGTTATCCACGAAGCGTTGAAAGTTTCGCAATACATTTGATCTATTTAACAACGTCGTCGCCGGTTCGAATATCGACGAATACTCTTTAGATTGTATGGGACGTGCACAGTCCAGTGGTTTAATTAAGAATCGTCAAATCAATGTTTGCGTACCAATTTACTGAACGTTAAAACGGCTGATTGAAAAATAACAAGAATTTGTACGGAACGTAAACGGGCGCAGAGTTTATGAACAACTATTAAGAAGCTTCCTTAATAAGACTTTACGAATCCCATAAAAGATAATTACACATTTCTGTCACTGGTACAATTATCTTTTTACGGAACGATTTACAATCCCGCAGTGCATTTCAGTCCTCGCGTCGCCGCAACCGAGTGGAAGCAACTAAATTGGATGACTTGCTTCAGATTGACGTCAATGTGGTCGCCAAGCATAGAAAACAAAGAAGACATAGATAGTACCACAATATTTGATTTGCATCGTGTCGATGCACGAAAATGAGATCAATTGCGATGCGACGGAACGGAACCGTTAATTTCATCTATTCCATCAGGAATAACAAAGACAGCTCTCCATCGTACGAATAAAAAGCAATAAATCGAGAATATCACGGGTCGACTGGCTAACTCGAAGTATCTAACAATGAGTACCGTCAATACCTCCCTTCAGAAAAATTACCTTACTTCAGAAATATTGGACATCGTTCATCGCGGAACAACTCTGTTTTGGACGAGTCTCGGCTCGTAAATACTCGGAATTTCGTTACAGTGTTACACGAAATAGCCATGAAACGTTTTCCAGGTGATAAAGTAAACGTCCAAATTGGCCTGAATCGCGATCTTAACGACGGCCACGCACGGCATCGCGGGACGAGGCGGGTTTTTAATTCGCGACGATGAAATCGCGGGACTTTAATCGCGTCTTCTCCCATCCAGCCCCCGGACTACCGCGGGGCGATTCATTGATTCATTTAAATGTGTTTTTCCCGGGCAACAGGGATCATGAGGTATCCGCGTTTAATCGCCGGAACCGTAAATATCCCGGTAATTCGTTTTATCTTAACGTTTGCACCTCGATGTAACGCGCGCGAGCGCGGCCGCCCCAGCCAATTGCGAATTGCCGTGCGTGCGCGAAACGATTTTGAGGACGCCACGACCGATCGGCTAAGGAGAATATATTCGTTTAATCGGCCTATTAATGACCCGCTTTATATTCCGCACGTGGGTGTGCATCTTTCGCTTTCCCGTCACTTGTATCTCTTAATGCCGATCCTCGATTTCGGTATTTTCGGTAAATCGTTCACCGAGAAACACATCGAGCTGTACGATGGTTTGTCCAAAATATATATGCGAGTGTACACGATTTTGGAGAATCTCCTTTTTGAATTGTTTTAGGATGCTTTATTGTGTACGAAAGGAAACTGGAACTTCGTATTTTATTGGTACAGTGCGGGATTCGAAATAGAAATTAATCCCCTTTTTAGTTATTTAAACACCTTGCATTTTAACCCCGTATCATTTCCTTTACAGTTACAGTGATTTAAACGTCAATATGCACAAAAATGTCGTAGAAGGGAAAAGAAAATGTATATTTTTCGTATGGCTACATTAATTTTAATGCTTACATACTGATTACGAACGAATCAAATTTTATTTCATGTAAAATCGAACGCGTGACATTCATATTTATTTTACTTTGTTGAAAACCTTCGCCAAAAAATACGGCAAGGGGCTAATGGAATAGCAATAATACAACAATATTTTTGAATGGTTCAAATATTTTTAATATCTTGGACATGTCAATTAAAGTGATTATTAAATTGCTGCTTCAACATACACGCGAATAAATGTATTTGTTCAGTGATTATATGCAACAATTACACAATTGCATATGATATAAAACTTTCAAACAGGTCGATTCAACCGATCCGGTAGTTCTAGCTCCAGATGTCGAGAGTGTTTTGCGTGCGCTAGGAGATTTTATTTTTAACGGTGAAATGTTATGTTTTCTGATTATAGACACGCCATTTGGCATTTAGGGTTGTAATTATAAGTTTCTGGAAACACGATTGCAGGAATAATTACTGCACTGCCAGTGCTGAGAAAGATTTAGATTAGTTTATAAAACTAATCTCGAAATAACTAGTAAGTAAGAAGGGAAATTAGATAAAGATACTTTTGACTCTGTAAAAAAGGATTAAAACATTGATAATCCTATTAATGGACATTACATAGTACATTTTAAAAACTGTCTACATCAAATGCAAGCAGGCTAATATTCTTCACCTCACGCATAAAAGTCCGCAGTGCAATTCCACGAGCAGCGAACCCGAGCATGGTCACGAATGCGTCAAAGGCACTGTTAATCGCCGAGATAGATCTATTAATCGACTTTAATATCTTACATCAGATCGGTATAGAATATTCTAAAATTTTTTACCTGAAATGTAACAAACAGACTAATATTCTTGACTTGATTTGCTGAAAGTCCGCAGTGCAATTTCCCCAAGCAGCGAACTCCTCGACAAAACCGAGCGTCTCGGATTTGACCCGAGCATGGTGACGAATGTGTCAAAGCCACTGTTAATCGCCGAGATAATTCTATTAATCGACTTTAACCCTTTGCACTCGGAGAAACTTTAACACGAAAATTATATATTTCTTCGGACCTAGAATAATTCGATTCTATATTATTTTTCTCATTTTATGGATATGAAACTGATATAACACCTCGTACAATACTTAAATGTTTAGTAATTAATGTGATACCGATATATTTAATAATGCAAACAATATTTTGTGTAATGGTGCAGCAATGTTTAGTGGTGATTCTGATTCACCATTCGAGTGCTAAGGGTTGATATCTAAAATTGTGTACCTCAAATGCAACAAACAGGCTAATATTCTTAACTCGATTCGCTAAAAGTCCGCAGTGCAATTACAGCGATTAGCGAACTCCTCGACAAAACCGAGCGTCTCAGGTTTGACTCGATCATGGTCACAAATGTGCTAAGAACCTGTTACTCGATGATAATTCTGTTAATCGACTTTAATATCAAATATCAGATCGGTATAGAATATTCTAGAATTGTGTACCTCAAATGCAACAAACAGGCTAATATTCTTAACTCGATTCGCTAAAAGTCCGCAGTGCAATTACAGCAAGGAGCAAACTCCTCGACAAAACCGAGCGTTTCAGATTTGACCCGAGCATGGTGACGAATGTGTCAAAGGCACTGTTAATCGCCGAGGTAATTGCATTAATCGACTTTAATATCTCACATCAGATCGGTATAGAATATTCTAAAATTGTGTACCTCAAATGCAACAGACAGACTAATATTCTTGACTCGGTGCATTCCCTAAAAATCTGCAGTGCAATTCCAGGAGCAGCGAACTCCTCGACAAAACCGAGCGTCTCAGGTTTGACCCGAGCATGGTCACAAATGTGCTTAGAACCTGTTACTCGTTGATAATTCTATTAATCCACTTTAATATCTTACATCAGATCGGTTTAGAATATTCTAAAATTGTGTACCTCAAATGCAACGAACAGGCTAATATTCTTAACTCGATTCGCTAAAAGTCCGCAGTGCAATTACAGCGAGCAGCGAACTTCTCGACAAAACCGAGCGTCTCAGGTTTGACCCGAGCATGGTCACAAATGTGCTTAGAACCTGTTACTCGTTGATAATTCTATTAATCCACTTTAATATCTTACATCAGATCGGTTTAGAATATTCTAAAATTGTGTACCTCAAATGCAACGAACAGGCTAATATTCTTAACTCGATTCGCTAAAATTCCGCAGTGCAATTACAGCAAGCTGCGAACTCCTCGACAAAACCGAGCGTCTCAGGTTTGACCCGAGCATGGTCACAAATGTGCTAAGAACCTGTTACTCGCTGATAATTCTATCAATCCACTTTAATATCTAACATCAGATCGGTTTAGAATTTTCTAAAATTGTGTACCTCAAATGCAACAAACAGGCTAATATTCTTAACTGGATTCGCTAAAAGTCCGCAGTGCATTTACAGCGATCAGCGAACTCCTCGACAAAACCGAGCGTCTCAGATTTGACCCGAGCATGGTCACAAATGTGCTAAGAAACTGTTACTCGCTGATAATTCTATTAATCCACTTTAATATCTAACATCAGATCGGTTTAGAATATTCTAAAATTGTGTACCTCAAATGCAACGAACAGGCGAATATTCTTAACTGGATTCGCTAAAAGTCCGCAGTGCAATTACAGCGATCAGCGAACTCCTCGACAAAACCGAGCGTCTCAGATTTGACCCGAGCATGGTCACAAATGTGCTAAGAAACTGTTACTCGCTGATAATTCTATTAATCCACTTTAATATCAAACATCAGATCGGTATAGAATATTCTAAAATTGTGTACCTCAAATGCAACGAACAGGCTAATATTCTTAACTGGATTCGCTAAAAGTTCCGCAGTGCAATTACAGCGATCAGCGAACTCCTCGACAAAACCGAGCGTCTCAGGTTTGACCCGAGAATGGTGACGAATGTGTCAAAGGACCTGTTACTCGGCGATCCATCGGATCCCCATCCGAACGTGTCTCCCTCCTGCTGCATCAGCCCCCGGCGGACGCAATTCTTGGCTGTAATTTGTATTTAATTAAGCAAGTCCAGTGGCAGGCCGTCTCTCCCTCGGCGAGGAGGTAGTTCGGTCGGTTTGGTCTGCGCGTTGGGGTTCATTAGGTTATTGAAACCTTAGACAATGTAACTAGTGGCTGCCGGGTACAGTGCTCCAGGGGCTTCGTAATGCCCACTGCCTCGAGTAGTGCTCGCCACGACATTTTGCATCTCTCTGGCCACTCCCATAGCCTAGAATGGGTCTACGACCGCCCGTGAACGTACGTACGTACGCGTCCACGACCGACTCGCAACGATCTGCTGAACGCCCGCGGGCTGGCTACGTCCCGGGGACGCGCGAGTTTATATGCTAATAAGCCCACATTAATTAAACGGGCCGCGCGTATGTCCAGCAGCAACAGCCGCCACCTTTCAGACCCGCGACGCTCTCTAATTCTTCCCCCGGAAACCAGGGGAAAAAGCTTGCGAGGAGACACACCGACCTTGCGAACGTGTACGCGTGTGTGTATCTGTCCTGCGAATGACAGGGGATGATGCTTAGAAATTGCCAGCTGGAAACGATGCTTCTTGGGATCCCCCGTTGTGTCTTCCCACCGAGTTTTTCGAACGCCCAGCCGAGAGAGAGAGAGAGAAGAGACGCGCTGATTGACGCCGCGATGGACAAGCCAGCTTGCTACGATGCATAATTTATGAACCATGCGACGGACCTGGTCGTCTCCGCGACTTCGAGCCAGTTAACCGGCACGTTAATTCCAGTGTTCGTTCCTCCGCGGAATTGATTCGGCTTGGGTCGTTCCGATGGATAGATTGAGGCCTGCTGCAGGCGTCCAGTGGTATTTAGGATTCTTTGGGAAGCGAGACTCTTTTCTAATTTGAAATAGTCGACGATGGAAGTAATCGTCGTTACATGTGTTAGAATTTATGTGGCGGTACGTTTCTTCTCGATGCAGTTCGTCGCTCGAGGATCTCTGAAGAGCAAGCACGTGTTTCAATATAAGGTATTCTATGTTGTAGTATTTTGCAAATGGATGAGAGGATGCTGTTCAATCATCTCGCTAGCTTTCTTACCAGGTGATGTTATCATCTTCGATCGTATGGACATTCTCCGTCAACAAGAAAAGCACACGATCATCGCCTAGAATAATTTAGCATCCATCAGCCTTGCAAAAAGCTTGAAGAACGAGAAGAATTTGAAGATCCGGATGAACCCGGAGCTTGACCATCGGTACAAATTTCGCGAGCGTCTAATTCGGGGCTGGAATTCGAAAATGACCGTCTGGAGGGGACGACAGACAGGCAGCGGAGTCATTTGAAGAATCCCTGATCCGTGGTCGAGTCCAGAGCGCCGAAACCCCGAATTGTCCCGCGATCCCGTGGTCGCGGGCGGATAGTGTATTATCCTGCGCGGACCCAGGACGACTTCGGCTAATCCTCGAATGCATCTGCTCTTCCGTAATATGTCTGGGCACGTTCTCCCCCTTTTTCCCCGGAGCGAATCTCTCCTCGCCGGCCCCCTTCGCCCCCCCCCCCCCCACCCCCCGTCGGTTCTGTCTGTAATTTAATATACGCACGAAAATGGAGACAGTAATGACTCGTATGGTTTCCCGGCTTAAAATTAAATGCGACTATCCGAGTTAGTAAAATTCCTAATTCGTGCCGCTTCCAGATCCTCCTGGCGGACGGTGCGCGCGAGCCACGTACATTTTTCGTGTGATCTTCCGGGGCTTCGTTTCCTCGTACCAGTCAAGCGAGCGGAAAGGTGCAACTGGACGCGTTCCAAATTAAATTTTGGCCAGGGAAATGAAAAAGAAGCAGACGGCGCCGTATGCTCTCCCCGGATCCGAGGTGGTGGCACAACCCTCCTCCTCCTCCTCCTCCTCTTCTGTTCCTCCTCTTCTCATCCTCTCTCAGTTCTCATCCCCAGCAAATCCACCGTCTCTCCGTTCCCTAGCCGTGTTTTCGTCGGACACCGACCGGAGGGTGGAAAAACGCGAATGATTCTTAAATAAATCCCTCTTCCGGCCCGCATATCCGTCTGACGTCGCCGTTTCGGCTTATATGCGGGTCCTTCCTGACATCTGACTCCGACTAACCTGGCTTATTCCGACTTCTTTTGTCCGAGTGCCTCGGAACAATAAACAGTTTTTCGTGATTCCTCGTTTACTAATTTGAATTTGTACAGTTTTAGGAGGAACAAAGTCATTGTTGTAGCTTTCAAGTGAATTACAAATTGATTATCCGCATTAATCCTAAGAGAATTCGTCCCAGACGCCACTAACAATAAGATCAATGGAATTTAATAAAATAAGTTCAATATCTAGGGAGAATTTAATTTTTGTAGCTTTCGAGTGACGTAACAAATTGATTATACGCATTAATCCTTAAAAAATTAGTCCCCGACGCCACTAACAATAAGGTCAATGAAGTTTAATAAAATAAGTTCAATGTCGAGGAAGAAAGTAATTTTTGTAACTTTTGAGTGATGTAATAAATTGATCATGCGTATGAATCCTAAAAGAATTATTCCCCGACGCCACTAACAATAAGATCAATGAACTTTAATAAAATAAGTTCAATATTGAGGAAGAAAGTAATTTTTGTAGCTTTCGAGTGACGTAACAAATTGATTATACGCACTAATCCTTAAAAAATTAGTCCCCGACGCTAATAACAATTAGATCCATGAAGTTTAATCAAATTAGTTCAATATCGAGGAAGAAAGTAATTTTTGTAACTTTCGAGTGATATCATAAATTGATCATGCGTATGAATCCTAAAATAATTAGTCCCCGACGCCACTAACAATAAGATCAATGAAGTTCAATATCGAGGAAGAAAGTAATTTTTATAGCTTTCGAGTGACGTAACAAATTGATTATCCGCATTAATCCTTAAAAAATTAGTCCCGGTGCCACTAACAATAAGATCAATGAAATTTAATAAAATATGTTCAATATCTAGGAAGAAATTAATTTTTGTAGCTTTCGAGTGACGTAACAAATTGATTATACGCATTAATCCTTAAAAAATTAGTCCCCGACGCCACTAACAATAAGGTCAATGAAGTTTAATCAAATAAGTTCAATGTCGAGGAAGAAAGTAATTTTTGTAACTTTTGAGTGATGTAATAAATTGATCATGCGTATGAATCCTAAAAGAATTATTCCCCGACGCCATTAACAATAAGATCAATGAACTTTAATAAAATAAGTTCAATGTCGAGGAAGATAGTAATTTTTGTAGCTTTCGAGTGACGTAACGAAGTGATTATACGCATTAATCCTTAACCAATTAGTCCCCGACGCTAATAACAATTAGATCCATGAAGTTTAATCAAATAAGTTCAATATCGAGGAAGAAAGTAATTTTTGTAACTTTCGAGTAATGTAAAAAATTGATCATGCGTATGAATCCTAAAAGTATTATTCCCCGACGCCATTAACAATAAGATCAATGATGTTTAATAAAATAAGTTCAATGTCGAGGAAGAAAGTAATTTATACAGCTTCCGAATGACGTAATAAATTGATCATCCGCATTAATCCTGGAAAAATTAGTCCCCGACGCTAATAACAATTAGATCCATGAAGTTTAATCAAATTAGTTCAATATCGAGGAAGAAAGTAATTTTTGTAACTTCCGAGTGATATCATAAATTGATCATGCGTATGAATCCTAAAATAATTAGTCCCTGACGCCATTAAAAATAAGATCAATGAAGTTTAATAAAATAAGTTCAATATCGAGGAAGAAAGTAATTTTTGTAGCTTTCGAGTGACGTAACAAATTGATTATCAGCATTAATCCTTAAAAAATTAGTCCCCGACGCTAATAACAATTAGATCCATGAAGTTTAATCAAATAAGTTCAATATCGAGGAAGAAAGTAATTTTTGTAGCTTCGAAGTGATGTAATAAATTGATTATCCGTACGAATCCTAAAAGAATTATTCCCCAACGCCATTAACAATAAGATCAATGGAGTTTAATAAAATAAGTTCAATGTCGAGGAAGAAAGTAATTTTTGTAGCTTTCGAGCGACGTAATAAATTGATCATCCGCATGAATCCTAAAAAAAATTAGTCCCCGACGCCACTAACAATAAGATCAATGAAGCTGTATAAGATCAATATCGAACTAGAGTCGCATACAGTAAGTAACGAATTAAAAAAATTGTTAAGACGATCAATCCGCTCTGGATAAAAATAGTTATTTACAATTAGATGGCGAGGCACTCAGTCTTCCACTGAATTGTGGTCCACTGATCAGTCGGAGACTAAAGTTTTCTGTGGTGGAAGCAATTACTGTCGGATTTAATGCTAGGAAAAGTCTACTTAAGTAGAATCAACGTTTCTGCTCGGCTAGAGTTTTCTCTCCCTCCGTAAACTTTCCTTCGATCTCTTACTCCTTTGTCCCTTTCTTTTCCACGCTCTCCGTTAACAAGCTACAGTTTCTTCGGCATCGTAACGCTCGGCTATTAATAAGGTACACATAGTTGCAAATCACTCGTTGGTATCCAGAGTTTTAAGCAACCTTATCTCAAAGCGATACAGTTTCTTCCATGACAGTCTTAGATTAAGAACCTGTTCTGCTCTGTGAATTGCTCCTATAAGTATCTTCGCGGATAATCTCGATGGTGTCGGTGCGCAATTTTTGTCGGATGACTGGCTGGTAGCCGGCTTGTAATTGGTTTTCTACAAGGAAACCTGAGAAGCTTTCAATTTTTCGTGACTCTCGGCGTACTCGGACTATCACACGCTGCAATAATCATTCGACATTTCATTTTAATCGTACAAGCACGCCCACCACGCTACGGTAAAATTTGATCTACCAGTTAACGGTACCTGGCTTGATTTGGTGCAACATTTCAGAGATATCAAACAGACTCTCAGCTTTGACAGACAATTTAATTTATTAGCGGTCCGGTATCGCTTAAGTATTTTCAGAAATAGAAGATTGGAAAATGCATGAACAAGACTGCATATAAATTTTGACACGAACCGTGACCCAATCGTGTCTGAAATTAATCTTGTCAAAATTTTATGAATCTTCAAAAAAAACTCCACACAAGAATCTTCCCAGTATCGTTAATATCTTTCGCCAGCTGCAGTGTTTAATTTATACTTTCAAAAATGAATTTGATTTTCTCCTCGGAGTGAACCGATACGAAATTGACGATGACGCGGGGCTGGATTAAATCGGTCGGGCGTCGACTCGTCATTTCCAAAAGCGTGTTCGCGGAGATCATCGATTGCGCAATTTTCTTTCAGATTAAATGACGAACGATCGGGAGAGTTAAACGAACAGGAAGCCAATTCCGCGCGGGCTCTGGGTGACGTTACACGGGCGCGCGTGTAATGTTTATTGTCGCGTTACATTGTAAGCGCGGTTAATGCGTCGACGATGATGTCACGCGCACTGAAAGTCAAATAAATGATTGGCCGGGGAGGAACGGGAGAGCGGGAAACACGAGCACAAACGCGCCCGGACTCTTTCATTAATTTCTCTAACGTTTCAGCTCTTGCGCGGAGGCTCTCATGAGGGAAGTTATATTTAAATATACGCGTTCTGCCGGCACGGAGGAAAGGGGACGTGCGCGCGCGAGCGAGCGCGAAACAGAAGAAGAGCGAAAGAGAGAGAGAAAAAAAGAAAAGAATAGGTACTACAGAAGCAACTGTAAGTAACACGAAATGTATTCTATATACCGGAGGGCGCGCGCATCGTACGCAAACGCTCCGCAAGGCTTTAGAGACGTATAATGTTCCGCGATACTTATCTTGTCCCGCCGACGGTTTCCTCTTCTTATCGTTAATTATGCGTCTTTTCCTAATTTCGCTCTTCCTTTCCAGGGAAATGTTCGCGGATATTTATGTTCGATCTCGCCCACGACTGACGCGCATTGTGCCTCCGGTGGTCTCGACGTTCCTTGCGCGGTTATAAATCCGTTTGGGAAACATTTGTACAAACGTCAAACTTTGTTTATTAAGCTGGTCCGTAACCTGTTTTCACATGTCCTGCAATGTTTCGACAGAGTCAGGAGTGTTTTAAGAAACTCTGCATAATTTTTTCGTGGACCCCGCGGTGTTTTTCTGAACATTTTTATGAACTACCTCCTCCAACTTCCTCTCTAACTTCCTCGCGTACCGTTTAACAATTTCGCGGACTTTGAAATTGTTGCGCAGTTATCCGAAGCTTCTCGAACCTTTCTTACGAGCCATAGAACCGTTTAACGGAGTCTGTTAGGTTCTTGTCGTCGCTAGACATGTAAATAGGCGGTGCGGCGATTTTTTGGCTAATGAACCGGCATGACTCGCGGCGCCTGTTTATTGTAGATAACTTCCCGCTGGTTATTATTATACGTCTCGTTCATTTTCCTGTTTTTCAATGAATTACGATCCGAGGTAGCGCAGTTCGTTCTCGGTTTAAGTGGCCGTTAAATAATACGTGCATGGTAGGGGAGTGGCAATTGACGACTTACAGCTGAACAGCCCCGACACCGTTCGGCCTCTCCGTTCTTTCCGCGCGCCTTCCATCCGTCCTGTTCTTTCCTACGTCGGTGTGTTGGGCCCCGCGAGCCGCTTAATTTCAATCGAGAGAGAGACACCGAGAAATGCTAATTAGATCGTATTTATAGCGCGGTTTAAAGCGCGGGCATAACCGAGCGTGGATCGGTGTGAACCGCGTTACCATCCAACGCATCGCTACGTCGCATTTCGCGTTAATGGCCACAATTAGGTGTTTTAATTAGCGCCTCCGCACGCAGTGGCAGCTGCCGGGCTGCCAAATTAGGGCCGCCGCGAAACAATAACTGCCGATTGAAGAACCTAATTAACGAAGAGGTTTCCTCGCCTCGAATCCTCGCCCGCGCTCGCGCGAGCAAGCGAACCGGCTTGTAACAACCGACGCGACTCGGGGGCTTATAAATTAATAATTGGCTGTGATCTCGGACCGAGATATCATCGGTCGCCTCTCTTAGAGTGCCACCGGAAGAATAACCTTTGTAATTAAGTGCTCGCGAGGGACGGCACCGCGCGATCCCGGCGTGCTTTGCATATCGTGATTGGCTACCTTCGGGAAACGGCCTCCGAGCCGCTGCGAAACACGGCCAGGGGAAACGTCTTAATCCTCTGGTATCTCGGCCCCCGGTCCGCTAGTAATGGCCATGGAATCGCCACCTGGCTTACGCGAACCCCTACCTGCCTCGAACCATCTACAGATTTTACGTATGAGCCCGATTAAACGACCGATTACGCCGTGTCACCGCCCCGGGACACACCCTTCGTTCGATCTTTCAATCGTCGCATCGAGTAAATTATCCGCGGCTAATCCAGGTGTTACATTTTTCTTTTTTAATAAATATACACATCTTGTCCGGGAAAATGGATGTTCGACAAGAGAATTTCTGACACGGGGCCTTGTCAACATCCCGGGCAAGGATTGGGAGACAGAGTTTTTCCACAAGTCTATAAAGAAAAAACGAAATCACGCCCGACCAGTAAAACAAGAACACGAGTGGTCAACTCGGGAAAATAGATGTTCGACAAGAGAATTTCTTACACGGGGCCTTGTCAACATCCCGGGCAAGGATTGGGAGACAGAGTTTTTCCACAAGTCTATAAAGAAAAGAAAAAAAGCACGCCCGACCAGTAAGGCAAGAACACGAGTGGTCAACTCGGGAAAATGGATGTTCGACAAGAGAATTTCTGACACGGGTCCTTGTGAACATCCCGGGCAAGGATTGGGAGACAGTGTTTTTCCGCAAGTCTATAAAGAAATGAAGAAAGCACACCCAATTAGTAAAACAAGAACATGAGTGATCAAGTCGGGAAAATGGATGTTCGACAAGAGAATTTCTGACCCGGGGCCTTGTCAACATCCCGAGGAAGGATTGGAAGGAAGAGTTTTTCCGCGAGTCTATAAAGAAAAGAAAAATAGCACACCCGATCAGTAAAACAAGAACTTGATTGGTGAACCCGGGAAAATGGATGTTCGACAAGAGAATTTCTGACACGGGGCCTTGTCAACATCCCGGGCAAGGATTGGGAGGAAGAGTTTTTCCGCGAGTCTATAAAGAAAAGAAAAAAACACACCCGATCAACTCAGTGGTCACTTTTAGTTTATTGCGGTTTTTTTATAACTCCGTTCACTTCAAGGTCTAAACCGTGTGTTAACATAAATTTTACAATTCGTCTCGCCTCGGTATAATTTCAAGGGTTTTCCCGTCATAATTTCAAGCGCCAGTCCCAGTCCCTCACATCTGTTTTTTCTCCAACTCCCCAGTCTTATCTCTCTTCTGTAATTTTCCCTTTACCTAAATACTGATTTCCACCACTCATATTTTTAAACCCCGAAAGATTTTTAGCTAGTTCAACGTTCAGACAGATCATTCTCAGCCACCAAACGAACGCCATCTGCTTTGCTATGCCAGACTGTATATAGTAGTGATATATTAACCGTTTGAGTCCCAAGCAGCGCGATCGCGCTCTTCCGATTTTGTGTCGAAAAATCCCAGTACATTTCGCGCGCTGTGGACAACTGACGGTGCAGTTGTAAAAGAGTTCTTTCGTACTCATTTAGAGAAAGCGCGTTCGCGCTGTTCGGGATTTTTCGACAGTGTTTTTTCAATACCCCTTGGGACTCAAACGGTTAAAGAAGAGTTATATTATTAAGCAAGCTCTAACGTAAAGTGTTTTAATAACGACCACATCGCCATCGTCAACGAACCACAACCAGCCCTCGGAAGATTACATTTTCGTCGAGCGCAGCGGGATTACGATTAAAACAATAATCGACTCCTTTCCCGTGCACATCTTAATTGCTGAAAATTTGAGCTGTGTAACTTCAACCGAAAGGACTTGGCAACCATTTTCCCGAAGGCATCTCAACAGAACGCAATTGAACGGGTTTTGCAGACATTATCGCAAGTTTTGATTATTCTGGCAATTCAGGAACTGGGACGTGGGCGGGTCGAAAGGCGACAGAACCTCTGGGAGACCAGGTTCGCTTTCGCGTCTCCGAGAATAAATCCAGGTGTCGAATCGCCGTGGCGACGCGATACGAGCGATCCGGGTGACGTCAAGGTAGTCTAATTATTCTGGATCCAGATCACGATTATCCTCGGGGGCTGGGGCGTATTCATAGAAAAGCGGTATCGGGCGTGGCCTGTCCGGTACACGTTCCGCATACTCCGCACCGGCTGCGGTCCCATGAGCGAGTAACAACACCGAGTGTCAAGTCGCTGGCAACACAATGACGTTATAATGACTAATGATCATATCATTTAATTAACATCGCGCCTAACTAGCCTAGGCTTCATTAGGCCGGGCCGCGGCCTTAGACGGACGCGTACAACGCCACGCTTATTATGTATCTATCGGCCGGCGATTGTCCGCGGCGCGTGTTAAAGCCGCCGCGTTGTACCGACACGGTTCCTCGTAGCTCCGTTGAATTTCCAGGGTCTCTGTAGTAATACGTAGCTGCGCACACTGTCGTATCGTTACGGTGCTCCGGGGAAAAGGAGGAAATCGGTGATCGATCGATCGGTCGATTAATTCTTGTCCAAGCGAACGCGTCGGCGCGCGTCGTCCGACAGGAAACCTTCCTGTACAACGGTCTTGTACAGCGATTTTGTAGAATGTTGTAGAATGATTCGTGTTGAAGAATGATCGACAGCGCCGATTACGATGTTGCCGGCGGTGTCTCTATTAACGCGCCGCGTGGCGCATTTACAAGTATTTGCATTCTGTCTTGAAAGAACCGAATGAAAAGCAGAATTACTCAATTTCAGATATATCGCAATAGATGCTTCAGGAGTTAACCCTTTGCAATGGGAGCGACTTTAACTTGAAAATTAAACATTTCGTCCGATCTGGGATAATTTCATTGTACACGATTTTGTTCGTTTTATGGATTTGAAATTGATATAATACCTTATACGATTCTTAAATGTGTAGTAATCGATTAGATACCAACGTGCTTAACCGTGTAAACAATACTGTAAACAATGGTACAGAAATTTTTAGTCGCGACTCTGAGTCACCTCTCGACTGCAAAGGCTTAATCAATTACCGAAGAAGTTATATTTTGTGAAGCGCCACAAATTAAACCTTGGTTATCCTGCAAATGGTAAACCGATTCTGAACCTTCCTGAAAATTTGTAAAAATCTACCTGAGAGGTATATCGTTAAGAAATAGACTGCAGGTATTTTTATTTCGAGAAAGTCCAACACACCAGAGCCAATAAAACAGTCTTTACAACTGGAAATTTCCATGAAGATGAAAGATAATTTTCTAGAATGAAAATTCTGGCACGAACAGCTTTTCCTTCGCGAGTCATTGTAGCTCCGTTCCAAATCGAAAGCACGGTCGCTTTCTACGAGGAGCCATTAACGGAAAAACGACATCTTAAGTAGATATTAATTTCGCGAGCTCCCTCCGCCGACGCAAAACCTCTCGCACACGAGAGCCCGACCGGTCGAAAGTCGAGAAAGTCGCGGGTCCAGTTTGCTTTCTAATGCTTTTAGAATGTAATTGACGTGAGATTGACGCCCGTCTACGAATCCGCGAGCAATTACCGCGCGGGTTTGTCGATTAATTCGGTACGAGGAAATTCTTTTACCTGCCGCGGACGCAAGTAATCCCCGTTCTCGGTTAGACTGGAACTCGAACCGCGATCTTATAAATACACACCGGGGCCGCGTATTTACACGGACACAGCGGGGATCTTCGTGTGCGAATGGCCTACGGTTTGGATCGAACCGGAGCGGTTTCGCGGTTTACGCGGAAGACGAAGTTTCGGGTCTCGGCCTGGGAAATACGGTGTGCAACCGGAAAAACATTTGGTTGCTGCCGCCACGTCCGTCTCCGGAGATTTAATGATGCTCCATGAAACCGGCATTGTGATTCATGGCAGAGCCTGTGCGCAGGAACAGCATCGGAGCAAAATAATCTACCGCAAACTTCGCAAACACGTTATACAATTTTTATCATTCGGTATCACCGTAGAATGGCCTCTCGTATAGTAGCAAAATTCTTTCATCATTTTGTATTTCACTGTCTCACTTTTTTTCATGGATGCACGAAGTCCGCGGTCTGGCCATTAGTGCTTCCAATAAGGAGAAACGGTCGGCCATGCTCGGACACGTCAGATTCCTATTCCGCGCGCTTCCGACTTTCAAACGCGATGTTATTATATTTCGATTAGAATTCATCGAGTGGTAGAATGTCCGTGTTCGAAAGTGGCTGGACGCGATATGTAGACTGTAGAATTAAAGTATTTAAAACAGTGGAAAGAAAGATCGACAGTCTAAAACAAGACGAACAGCCTAATTATACTAATCTGGCGAACGACAATTTTTCAACTGCCGTAAATTCAGCGTGAAAATCGTTTTCGCGCTGTAAATCACTCGCCGATGCTCTAATTGAACGGCACCGGTGTAATTAATAACTCATTTACGTCGAATAATTACGCTTCCTTGGTCGAGGCAGTATAGATCACTGTGGATAATCGTTGTCCCAGGGCTGGTGGGGTAGATCGCGATCTGTCGAGCGGTCGGCGATCTCGGGGCGTGAAAAGTCACCGGTTAGAGTTGAAAGTCAATGCATATGTAATGCGACGTGGTCTATCCGGGCCGATCGCCGGCAGCGATATGCTAACGCGAGCCGCGTTACCTGTTTACTTATGATTATACCGCAATTATTGGATTTATCGACTACCGTTTCGAAGCTCCTGATTTATTTCAACATTAATCACGTTAATGATGCGCCGGCTAGGCAGCCTTCGACCCTTCTCCACCCCTCTCGTATCCACCCTGGCCGAACACACCAGCCTCCCCTGGATAGCTAAACCGTGCGCATCGCGCGGGACGATCCCAGCAGGCCGGGCAAACAGGAAATGAGCATTTCGATCAAGATCGATCGTCACAATTACCGACGATTGCCGGAGCGAACGGCGGCGGCGGACGTCGCGACGCGACGCGCGTTCGCGCCGCGCTTAACTTCGCTAATGAGCCGAGTAACCTTAACCCACTATCCGAGAGCGCGAGCCTTCGCAGCGAATTTACGTCTCAATTTCGAGCGGTTTTTACGCTGGATCCCGGCGATCTACGCTATTCACTGTGCCGTCGACGATAATCACCTTCGAACAGTTCCCTCGGTCGCAAGAGGGCTCGCACGAACGCGTATCAATTCATTTTTTATTTTTCTTAAGCGGACAATACTGTGTCGAACGTACCAATTAAAATGGCCCGAAGGGAACGTTCATTTCTGAGATTTTGACGAGGTTAGGCGTCCCAGGACAACTATGGCAGTCATCCAGCTAAGATCGATGGCCATTCGAACTGCTGGTCGGACAACGGCCGATTTTTTTCCGGGGACTTTTATGGTCGGCGAACGAGGCGGAAGAAAAGGACAGGTGATCGTGAACCGTCGAGGCGAGAGGAAAAAATTGACGGCGTTGAGAGTTTTTAATTAATACGGGAATTAATGGGGTCGCGGTGGGGATAGTCGAAGGCGATCGGTCTCTGAATGGCTCTTTTATTATTACGATCGAGGGATTAAGGACTCCTCGTCGGGGCAGCGGAATGTGAAACCTTGACACGTAATTAGTACACGCGACGGGCTTATAATGAACTCCCGTAATGATGTAAACACTCGATCTTATCGGTGAACTCTTCCGGAAATCGGCCCAGCAAATGTTCTGTTATAATTCGTTACGTCGGAAAGTTGTCGGCGGTTGTACCGCGAGTATCCTGTGGCAATTAAAAAAACCGAGGATGGGCGAAAACCGACGAGAGGAAAAAAAAAGAAAAATAAGAGGAACGAAGGAACGAAATATATAAATTTACCCCTCGTTACGAGGGAAAATCCATTTTGGAAGGACGCCCGACAGGCCGGCACTTGATTAACACTAGATTTAATCGATCTCGAAACGAGCGCTCCAATTTATACCCGAAAATAGTTGTTCCTTTTCGAAACACTCTGGACGAACTGGAGCATCCTTTCGAGGGCTATAATAACATCGATAATTTATTACTTATCATATGACAAGAACAAAGTCAAACAATTAAGATTTATAAAACCGTATCTGGTTATATTCTGGTGTCATGTAAAATAAAACTTTTCGTCCGTCACCGAACCCGTCGGTGCTTCTCGGTACATTTATTATTTCGGGATTATCGGTGTGATCTACCGGTGAATCGTTGATCCTTTTTCACGCCCCGCGAAACGCTAGCACGCCGTTGCTATTTCTTTTCCCTTTTTGGAATCGCAGAGATGGAAATAACGCCTACGGGCAACAGCCTTCACCCATTTCTCATCGTTTCGCCTTGACACGAAACTTTCGTTCCAATTTATAATAATCCTCCTTTGAGGCGAAACGATCCCGTTGTTATTAGACTCTGAGCTGTCACTGCCCCCCCCCTTCCCCCCGCGGACCGTGCGCAAAACGATCGAAACGGCATAATCGAGCGCCGATTAATATTCATACGGTGCACGCGTCGCTGTAAATCCAGACTCTTTCGCGACGCGACGGTGCAGCCGCGATCAATAACATCCGAACCATCGATATAAGATAATTCACGAATTATTCATCCGTTTGCTTGTTAACTTTACACGCTTATGCGTGCAATTAGTCGCGCCCCGTGGATGACGTCTCTGTCGAACTCTGTACGCGTTTTCGATAAAGATCTATGCACAAGATCCTGAATACCGAGGCTTCGTTTGAGAAGCAACATTCAAAGTTATAAATCGACTCTGAATATTTGGTAAATTTTTTTTCTATCTCAACTTTTTCAGATACAAAAGAAATATGATTCTTTCCAATTAAGAAGTTTATCGTAGAATAAACATCTTGAATATTTGTGGTCGAAGTTGTACATTTCGTTCGAAGGATCGATAGCATCGCCTAAATTCGCGACTAAATCCGACCGTAATAAATACGCTGGATGATTAATAAGAGCGGAACGGCGACCGCGAATGATTCAGAACAAGGGATGCCATTTACTCGCGGTGGCTAGGCCGTTATAAATCTTTCCGGATCCTCGTCGATCGTCGCCGGGGTGCACGTTACGGCCGTCGATTAAGAATTAGATAATTAATTACAGCCGGACATGATGTAGCAATGCTGCGACGATATTATCGGCGCATATATTTGGCTACAGGTTAGGACACACCGTGCAGGGTGCGAGTGTTGAGTTGATGTTTGCCAGCTGATTGATGATGTAACATCATCCCGGTCGCCCACCCACCGATTTCCGCCGTTTCACCCGTTTCCACCTCCTGCCCCCTGAAACACCCCCGCATTACCACCCTCTGCCCAGTGGTGTCAACCCTCTCACTTTCTATCCATCCGCGCCGCCTGCGGACGGATACCCTAAACAGATCCGATGTATGTATATACATATATATATATATGTATATATATATATATATATATATATATATA
>CM052187.1:5068479-5105554 GCA_028455805.1 Lasioglossum figueresi
ATATATATATATATGTATATATATATATATATATATATATATATATACACATCCATCGGCTCCGTTAAATAGATTTCAATGTTCTAATCCTAAATTAGTTAATTAATTTATCGATCCGGACGAGATACTGGCGATCGTTGCAAGCGATAACGCCACGGGCGCAATGTTTTACGTTCGAAACTCGAATTTCAATGCATTCTGCTTGCTTATCGGCGACGCATGAATATTAATCGGTAATTGGATGATTAATGACAGAAAAAGACGATCGATCGCGGCCTGTTTCGACGAACTAAGTTTATGGAGATTCAAGCCCTGACGAATTGCCGCCCCGATTGCAAGAATCGATCCGTCGAGAGTTTGATTAGAACGATTATGCTCGAATTTCAGAGATCGGGGAGATCGCGCGTGTACGAATAATTCGTTTGTTCATCCTGTTTTAGTATAACGAAGATGAACTTACGCTTGTCGAGATGCGTACGAATCTACGTTCAAACTGTTCAAACTCAATCATTTATTCGCAGACTAGACTGTGGATCTTTTCTCACGTACGGCACAATTTCAAAATACTGTTGCATTACTTCCAATCTATTGGACGCATCAAGAAAGAATATAAATCTTCACAGTAGGTTTGTTGGAATTCCGGTGAAAGGCATTCATTTCGAATAAATATCATCTGTCTAGTCATTATGTTTCTAATACGATAAAGTATCGGAACAAGTCAGCCTAGACGGCCCCGCGTTTATATCCAGGATATTTCCCGAAACAGCGAACAATTGCCGAAAAGAAAACGAGAAGAGAAACACACGCTCGCGGATCCAATAAAACCAGCAGCCTTTTAAGCGGCGCGGCCATCCAACCCGAAGATCGAAACTCTTTTTTCACAGCGGCGTTCGTTTCATCGGTGTTTAGCTCTGTAGGGGTGGTCGGATGGCCGTTCGCCGGGTGGTTGACGGCGCGGGGGAGGGACGGGAGGGAGGGTGGTTCTGGCAGGGTTCGGAGGGGGTTAGAGGGAGGAGGAACGGTTGTAGGTGGCCTCCACCTACGATAATCTACCCCCGTGGCCCCCATAATGCGCATCCCTCCGGCCGCAATAATGATGATTTATTTCAGAGCTAAAAATTGCGCGAACGCCGAGGCATGAGTAATGTTCCGATGTGGCCCCACCCTCCCGATGCTGGCCCAGCCAGCTTTTTTATCCGCGCAAACGTTATGAATTCCATTGACCCGTTCGGGGGTGGTAGGGGTCCGCGGCGTCGAGGGCTGGTCCTCCAGATAATGGCGGATCCCTATTTATTTATCCGAGCATACGAGCAGACACGACTGATCGTCTTCCATTCATCGAAGAGGCTTTTTGATTCCCGCAGATGTCGGACGGAGGTTTAATCGCGGGTCTCGCCATTGCAGAAATTCGCGCGCGGATACGCGACAAACCCGAAAACCAACGGGAGAACGGCCGAGTGGATTTCGGACGATCGACCCGATGATTGAGAGGATCGACGGGGTTGTAACCGTCTATACAATATTTTCATTATTTAGCAACCCCTATATAAAACCACGTCCGCTCAGCGATCGCGATTTGTTTTGCCTGTAGAATCACAAAAATTATAGAAAATTCTAAGCAGTCTAAACTTGTGTCTCGATCCTGAAACTGAATAAAAATCCACGGGTTCTCGCCGTTCCGTTATTATAACCCTCATTGTCGTGATCGAAAGATTCGCAACTCGCGGAGGACCGTGGGAATCGTCGTAAACAGGGCGGTTGTGTTCGTCATAAGGTGTGTGGAAGTGCAAGGGGTGATAGCGAGCCGGGTTGCGCATAGAAACTCAACACCGATAACAATTATCCGTGCAAGGCAGCGCGAGGAATCAAAACATTATGAACGCACAAAACGATTGTTCGAACGTCAGCGACGCTTGGCCGCGAGAGCCCGAGCGAGGGTGGAAAAAAAAGGGGTTGGTAGGGTTGGGTGGCTGTTCAGAGGGTGGTCTGGGTTGCGGGGGTGTGCAGAGAGAGCGATATCGGCAGGCGCAGGGCCGGGTTGGAAGCCGACGACGCAGCAAACAGCATCGAGATGCACAAAAATCGGTCCTTTCAGCTTAAAATTACGGTTGTCGCGTGGGTGGCGGAATAGCTGATGGGGTGGTATTGTACGGGGGTGGCGTAGACGGGAGATCCGGCCACTATGCGCGGGGTGGTGGGTGGTCTCCGCGGGGGGAGGGAAGGGGTGGTAGGAGAGCAAAAGGTAGGGGAGAGAACGAGGGGGGGTGGTGGTGGTGGTGGCGAGGGGTGGTGAGTATGTGTCCCGGAAAAAAATCCATACAATCCGATCAGGACAATGTATTCGTGTGAAACGCTCGATTGTCTGGGTGTTCACGTGTGTTCGGACATTGATACGGAAGCCAGATCTGAGCGTGTACTGATAAATGTGAAAAAATCCCCCATTTTTAAAACCAGCGTCGCCTGCCGGCGCGTGATGCTGCCGCTGCCTCTGCGTGAACGTGTGGGCGAACGTGTGTTGCCCGAAGAATCAGCCCTGGTGGCTGTGCCTCCTCCAACCGGCTCCTCCTCCTCCAACCTCCTGCACTCTCTCTCACCCTCTCTCTCACCCTCTCTCTCTCTCTCTCTCTCTCGCTTCTCATCCTCTCCGCATCATCCCCCTGAACTCATCCAACCCTCTCTCTTTCGGCCAGTGCCTCTCGTTTCCACTCGTCCTGATTCTCTCCCTGTTTTTTTCCCGAACCCCGCGCTCGTTTTCTCTCTGTCTCCCGTCGCCACCCCCTTTCGACGAGCGGTATTGTCGAAACAACGAGAGCGGCTTTGTCCTTTGGTCCCCGCTGTAAAATCCTGGGCGTATTTTAAATTCGCGGCATTTTATCGCATTCGCTATTTATCGACGGGCTGCACGTCCAAAGGACTCATCGCACGCTCGCTCTCCCTTTCTATCTCTGCCCTTTCTTTCTCTCTTTTTCTATGTTTCTATCTCTGTCCTTCTCTCGCTGTTTCTCGTTCCGAGAGTCACCCTCTCTTTTTCGCAGGCCCCGCGACAGATAAAACACCCGCGCCGCTCGATGCCCGAACGATATCGCCCGGCGATCATCGCCGGCATGATCTTCGTCAGGAATTGTTGCCGTTTGCGAGGCAACGATAGCTGAGGGCTCGCAACAAACGAGGCCGAAGATCTCCACCCGATGCCGCACAGACTGTTCGCATCCGAGCGTTCCACTTTTTCGAGTACACGCCGTCGACAGAACTTGTCGCCATGATTGTTCGAATGATTTATCGATCGATCGTGCAGGTTGGTCAATTTTTAGCCTGATACTGACGGGAAATTGTTGGGATCTTTTCCGACAGATTTTTCATCTTGTTAATTTAGTAGAAGCTTTGGTTGATGATTTAGCTTGTAGAATTAAGAAATGTTCCGGGGGATTCGTAATGCAAAATCTGAAGGATGGAGGTCCTTCTTGGGACTCTAAATTGGTTCCGCAGTGACACTTGGATTTTTGTTTGCGGATCGGCGTGGATCCGAGGATCGATCTTGCCGCATCGATTGAACACCGCGCTGGAATATTGCCTCGGACGATAATCGTGTTTTAATGGCGGTCATAAGTCAAAAATTCGCGCTTTTAACACACTTTTGTACCGGCGACTGTAGTATTTCTTTTGACGAAGTATAATTATCGTCGCGTGAATGGGGCGCGCAATTTACTGGGAGCGAAATGCAATTGGTCGGTGGCGGTGCAACCGGGGGCGACGGGGGAGGAAACGAATCGCGATTCAGGCGCACGAAATAAAACAGGGGAAAAAAAGAAGAAAAGAAAGTAAAGAACGAACGGGGAAAATAAAGCGAAGAATATGTATTAATTTATTCTTAATTCCGCACGTCCAATTACTTTCACCGGGCGTTGCATAACTAATTACGAATTTCCTTCGGCAACCCGATTTTCATCGCTGCGGCGCGCGACCCGGCCCGGCACGGCCCGTTTTGTAACTTCTTATACAAATTTATTATACCATCATAATTACATGAATATTTTATTCCGCGGCCAGGCACTCTCGCGCGCCTCTTACTAATTAAAGCCATTCTTCGCGTATCTGCTTAAGCTATCCTCGATAAACCCGTTATAGAATCCTGCAAGCCGAAACCGGCCAATACGGCTGGAAAATCCGCGGATCTCCCTTTCTTCGGCAATAAATTTATCGCGGCGAAAGCGGACGCGGGATAATTAAACGGGCGTAAGAACCGTTAGAAGGAGAGAGACTCGTCCAATTAAATCGACGCGGAGAAGGAACGCGAAAGGGTTGCGGGAATTCTCCGCGAAAAGTGACGGAGATCCGTCTGCCCCAAACACGTGCATCACCCTATTTATTTTTTCCGCTGGTTGTACTAATTATTTTTCAAATTGAATAAATTAATCATCCGCTTGTAGACCAATTCCCATGGTAAATATAAATCAACCCTTTATTCGCCGTCGGAACTAGTGGACGAATAAGAGCTGGAACGGTCGTATTATAAAAATGATCGTTTACCTATTCGAGAAAAGTCGCCCCCAAATAGGGGTAGTAATTCTCGATTGCGCGTGGCTAGTGCAAAAAGGCTGTTCGCAGCGATCCAGCAGGCGGACAGGTCGTTGCGAGAGGATCCCGAGGAAAGTGTTCGGCAGCACTTCCGGCCGGAGCAGTCGTCGCATCAGCAGCTACCATTCTAATAGGATAACGACGTGTTCCAGATTTCGTTATACGAGCGTGAGCGGGTGTCTATGGCTGGGGCCAGTTTCGAGCAATGCTCTGTAGAATGCCATAGACCGGGGGCGTCGAATACGATCAAGAGAGGGATGAGGATCAGGAAGAGGAGCAGCGGGAGAGAGAGAAAGAGAGCGAGAGAGTGAGAGGGGGGAGGAGGTAACGTACGAGGAAGAGGAAGAGAGGGTGTTGGGGTATAACGCAAGGGGTGAAGATGAGGACACGAATAGTCGGATTCGTTGATAGCGAGTAGGTGTACGTTCGGCTACCAATCAAGCGGCCCCGAAACCTCATCGGTTTTTTCCTCCTGTTCGATCCCCCTTTTCCCACCCCCTTTTTCCACCCGCTCCCGAACCGATCGTCCGTCCAACCCCCCTTTCACCCTCTCTCACCACCCCCGCGAACCCGGGTCCATCGTACCTTTCGCTCTACCGTCCGTAACAACCCAGTCTCTCCTCGTTCTCTCTCTCGCTCTCGTTCGCAACCCTCTCTGCACCCCTCTGATCCTACGTAGTGGTCCACCCAACCGGCTCACCAGCCCCATACCCCGGCAATGTTCCATTTTTTCGCCCGGCTATCCCGCAACTCGAACTCGCGATGCAATTATAATCCAGCTTTATGAAAAAAGAGGAAGGAAAAAAAATGCATCGCAAATGTGATTGAGCACCGATACGGTGGCGAGATTGGTCGACGGGAAGGGGGGCAGGCGGGAGGGCGGGAGGTAGAGGATCGCGGGGGTGGAAGGGGGTTGGAGCACACGAGGCAAGAGGAGCAGGAGGAGGGTGCAAAAGAGGGTGGCATGGGTGGGCGGTCGGAGGGCAGAGAGTTCGTCGGTGGCAAGCGGTTCCGGAGGGGGTTCAAGGGGGAAACGGGGTACAGGTGGGAGGCGGGGGATGCAGCATGAGAGAGAGAGAGAGAGGGAGAGAGAGAAGACTGCTATATAGTGGCACACATGGGAGGGGGTTGAGGGATTGGTCAAAGCGCTTGGTTGCCGGTGCTGATAAAAAATTACACCCGAAAAAAGTATCGCCGTCACCCCGCCGCCCCCGCAACCGCCACCGGTTACTCGTCCCCCTGTTGGCTCTCTTTTTCCCTCCGTCGACCGTGTCTCTGTTCCACGTGGACCCCCGTTTTCGACTCTCCCCTCGCCCTTCTCTGAACGGCTCCACGGCTCGACAAGCTAGCCAAACCTCGGGTATACATTATTCCTGCCGGCCAACCCCTTTGGACGGCGGAACACTGAAAATTGTTCGGAAACAAATTCAACCTTCCTCCTCTTCCTCGCACGGCAAACCCCCCGATTCCCTCCCCTCACCCCCAGTCGTTTCCACCCCCTCGGCGGCAGACGTGCTTCATACGCGATCGCGCGAAACGACGTTCGTCTGATTGGAACCGAATTTTTTTGGTGCCCTAACGTTGATCGCTTTGTTTATCGCGACAGGGGTGAACGAGGCGGGCGCACGCGGTCTTAATCGATTCTCAGCCAGCGATTGTGGGTCGTGTCCTGTCGAGTTTGCGGAAAATGCGCGCGGTTTACGGGGGCATCGTTTAGCGGTTAATTTAACGCACCCGCCGCCACCGCCGCCGATTTGCGCGCCTACGGAGGGCGACCTGTCCGAACGTCATTTCACACGGTTGGACGACTAAGATTTCTGGCGACGAATTTTTGGCTGACGAGGAGTTTAGACTAACCCTAATCTATCTAGCATCCCCTATCTAATATTATAGCTATATTAATTACCCTAGTATCTGGTCACCGTTGCCGTACAAAAATAACAACGGTAAATTTATTTGATTATTTTAAATTTTTATAATTTCGTGAAAGGAAAAGGCGAAACAAACGCGGCTGCAGGGTCAGAATGACCCAGGGATCGCTGGCAGATGGTTGCCGGTTGTTCGTCGGCGCGATGAAATGTTTGTGGGATGTCGGAAAAATTCCGGCGGGCGACGATAATTGCACGTTCGAAACAAAACGCACGGCAAAGGTCTTGGCTCCCGTGCTCATTTCCTTTCTCATTTAGGTCTGTAAAAACCGCTCATGATATCGCGTTACTAATTAGTAAATGAAACAGGTCGAGATAATGCTGGTGTCACAGCGGAAAATATTGCACAATGCGTTACAACTGCAATCTCCGCACGGCCGGAGGTCGGCTGACACGAGGCACCTCTCTCTTCTCTTCCGTTCTTTTTTTATGTTGCACTCCGAAAAAAAAAAATTTTAATCATATTAGTTCCATTTAATGACTTTATCTGGATGATATTTTGCATCGGGCGCCACGACTGTAGAATATTAACGCCCGCCAGTGATATAATTAAATTTAATTTAAAAACCAGTTCGGGGCTTCGGTCTGGCACTGGTAACGAAATATAATTTTAATGAACATACGTCTAATGACGCTGTCGTTTTATTGATAATTAACTGTTTCCCGTGGATCCTTCTTTTTTCGCGATCCGAGCCCGAGTTTCGCGATCCGATAAATCATCGCGTGGTCTTTTCATATCGGTCGAAACAGGAAATCGATCTTGAAATATTGTTTCAGAACATTTTCATACTGGAGTAAACTAATGTTTCTCTTCAGTACTTTTATCTAGTTGCAAATAATATATCGATGTTCTTAAATTCCTTAAATATTAAAATCACAAATGCATCAAATCCGCGTTTCATCGACAAGATACCTCGAATAATGGTAAAAATCAATTTAAACAGGTATTAACAAATTGAAAGGAAGATATATAATTATGAAGCGAGGCATGTAGAAAGAATGATATCTCGCTGGAAATAATTTTCACACCCTCGCTTTCATCCTTTCGTTTTTTGGTTGTGCAAAACCATCCCCATAAGAAAGAGACGACGCGTCCGAAAGCGGATAATACATTTGCACGGTCGGTTCGATGGGAATTTGCATATCAGTAGTCAGATTACTGCAGGTCCGTGTGGCCGGGTTCACAGAGTGAATGACAGGAGTTTGCAAGTTTCATAATTTTTTCAGAAGGAGACAAATTTGTATCAGCGGTATCAATCGCGCGGCTAATGCCGGCACGCGGGTAGAAAATTGCGAGCGGGATTGCGAATCCCGTCGTCCAACCGATTGGAACCAAATTTGGCACGAAATCACGTCCCCGCGGTCGTAGCGACTCGTTTAAAAATTCATACGACGTGTCCTGTAAACCTTTTATCGTTCGGCTTTCACTGCCGGCGCCCAGACCGATTCCTTGATTGTCCTCCTTGACGCCTGCACTCGGAATAGAATCCATTAAACCCACCGATAAATTGTTAACCCTTTGCGCTACGACATCGAGTCAGGGTTATGAAAGTAGCTTATCATAGAATACCATAGACTCCACATAAACAAAAGTATATTCTGAAATTTTGCCTTTATTCTTTCCAAATTATATATTAGATGCTACGGCGCTGTACGTAATGATAAATTCTCAAATTTGATTTGATTTTATTTCAGTCGATTTTTATTCTTCTCCATTTCAATGTTTGTATTTCAAATTTAATATGACAACATTCTCAGACTCGTTCTTTCTGGACAGGATTCTATTTCGTTCTTTTTGAAAATTATTCTGGATTAAGACCTTAATATTAGGCCCGCGGAAAATTAATTACGAACTTTCGTTTGCATTTTTACAACTTCGCGCACAACGCGCGGGATTTTCATTTTATCTTGCGTTCTTCGTTCTCATTTAGAAAAACGCCTCGCTCTTTTCTCTTCATTAATTACTTTTGTAATTATGCGCTGTAGAACGCAAAGCGATCCCCAAAATACGAGACTATTTTTCTGCTACTTCGTTGGGAAGGGAACCTGAGACTGGATTTAGAATCATTCTGTACATAATTGTGCGAAAAGAGAATGGCTGTTCGAGTTTAGGGAGCTGGGATCTGTGGTTAGGGTCGGTTAAAAATCTATATAAAAATCAACCTTTCAATTATTTAAACATGAAAGATCGACAACAGCGTTGCGCAGAAATCATAAAAATGATTTATTATGAGTCAACTTTCCTTTGCGTCCATCAAAGCTAATATTGAAAGAATCATAAAATATCCGTTATCGAATGTTAAAAAAAACGCTGAAAGTGTCTTAAAAAAAATAGTCCGGAAAATTTTTCGGTACCGAACGAATTTCGTTTGTTCCGTCTATCAAAAGCTATCATTGGACCGCGTGTAATAAAAACAAATGTGCATGAAGCACACCGACAGGTACTATACATATTTTCTCATATCAGATAATTTATTCTGGATTTTTCGCCAGGGGGGAGAGAAAAAAAAAGTTCCATCCAGAAAGCTAATTTTTCTGCAAGCGACATTAAATTGCGAATTCATGAGTGGCGCAAAATCTTTTTCGATTTGTGTAACACTTTTATAGTCCGGGCACCGGCAAAAACGCATAAACTGTTGTTAAAGTATATTCGGATGTTTATTTTATTTCATTTTTTATGCTTGTGAATGGCACAAATGCAGGAACATCCGCAGTCTGGCTATTACCGTGAAGCTTCGCGCGCCGCGTATTTTTATCCGTTCGATTTTTATGTTTAATGTTTATTCACCTTTATATTTGCAAGGCATTAATGATGTTTGTTCGATACTAATTAATACGGCGCGAGGAGTGGCGGGGAGGCAGATCCGAAATGATATTAATTCAATAAAAGAAGTTGAAAAATATTTTCGACTTACTCGCAACAAATTACCGTCCCTGTTTATTGATAATTAATTATCTGTCGTGCCTTCCATTTTAATTTTCGCGTACCTCCGCCAAATGCAAATACGAAGCACAGTTTTTTGTATCGTCGGCTGATGAATTATTATTACTCGCGTTTTCGTTACGTTTTTTAATTAATCCAGACGAAAGTACCAACCAGACAGTGATTCGTACAATGTTTTTTAAATGTCTGACATATAATATGATTTATTCAACTTGAATTTTATTTTGAAAATTTTATTAGGAAGTATTTAAACATTAAACTAGAGCGTGGAAACGGTATAAAATAAAATTTTGACAGGAAGGAAAACATATAAATATCGAAACACGGAATGATGTACAATAAAATACAAAATAAAATTATATAAAAATTATATAATAAAGTACATCCCCTATTAAACCTGATCGAAAATAATGGCTAGATCTGGGTGAGTTTTAGCGCCAACTTCAAGCATCGTTTCGAGTAAAAGTTCGTTTCTGCAAGACCAGCAAGAGCATACGGCAGCAAATTGATTCCGGATAGAACAACTTCTGGCATTCCATAACAGAATTAGAAAGTCTCGTTCCAAAAAATTTCATTCCGCTGATTCCGAGGGCATTAGAGGAATTATTCTAATATTATTAATGAATTCCGTGGAGAAACTGTGCCTGCAGCTCGGAGCGACCAAACACACATCTTACGGTATAGTCTATATCAGATAAGTGTTTGCCAGTTTACAGTCAGTTCGTAAAATTGTAAGATCTAACGATACGGATCGGGAGGAGGCGTTAATGCGATGTTCCTAGTTACATTCGTTACGAGTAATTACGTCCACGCAACCGGGCCGATCGTAATCTCCCATGTAATCGAAGCAAGCCCATTCCTAGAATAAATAAAACTTCCTGGAACCGATACCGTTGGTGCTCTCGCGAGTTTGATTTACACGCAACAACTTAACCTTTTATTTTATAAATGAATTATGTAGAACATTCACGCTTCCGTTTATAACATTTCTATGATTATTCAGACAGAAACCAGAACACTGTCCAACAACTATCTTTCGCATATGTTCGCTGTCGTTCGCAGTATAGTAAATCATTGAAAATTCTAGGAGTTACGCTTCCTCGAACGGGATTCTCTTTATTTGTATTATTTACTGGCAAGGAAAAAATCATTGAAAATAACCCGGGGGAGTGACGTAATCAGCTGAAATATAATTGGCCGGAAGATCGGCCGCAATAGCGTAACATTACACACCTTCTGGCGGGGCTCTCGCTTTCTGTTATCTACGCGAGCGCGAAAATAACCGTAATCAGTCGACACTGCGCGCCACATAATCCTACCGCATTACAAGTGAACATAATTTATTTACTACGCTCCAATTAGCCGTACAGCTCGCCTCATAGAGGATCGAATTTTACTTGTTGCGTTTAATCACCGCTTCCTATTGCCGCAGGGACGAGGCCGTACGCTGAATTTCATCGTTTCACGATGCGTCGATGTACGTTTCTTTCGTTCTACTAACCATCTCACCGAAGACGAACGATTTCAATTAAACGAGTCCAGATCCTGCCAAGGGAAATCTCGACCGTCATGAAAATTGTTGCAACTTGAGCTGGAACAACGACGATCGGTTCAAATCGTTTTCTTATTTGAGTATCTCTTAACTCGTTACCGACCGGAGATTATTGCATAATTTTAAAAAATCTATTAATGCAACCTTCAACAGTGACAGCAATTTTCATTGCGAACTAACAAGTCACAGAAAATTTCTATGCTTTCTTTTGGTACAGCACAATTATTGAAAATCCTATTAATAGGCTATTAACACTAAATCATATTTAGTGTTAAAACTTTACCTACCGAGCTTTGAAAGTAACTGGTACATGTTCCCTTATAAAAATGACAAGATTGATTTTACATAGACTTACATTTACATCATAATCAATTCTTATAAAATCATTTTTATTATTTTAATAATTGTAAAAGAATAAATCTAGAACCGTTAATTCTGACCGGTGGTGGAAGGTTTAGCGTTGATCGCTACAATAAGCCGAAAGCAATGTATTTTTAAATTCTCAGAATATTTTCACTGTTTCCAATTTGATCATTTCCCATCTAATTTCTTTATAAAATATGTAAACTTGCAACTTGACGTTTTCTTATTTGAGTATTTCTTAACACTGAAACCTACCGAGCCTTAAAAATAACTGGTACATGTTCCCTTATAAAAATGACAAGGTTGATTTTACTTAGACTGATATTTACTTCATAATCAATTCTTATAAAATCATTTTTATTATTTCAATAGCTATAAAATAATAAATCTGGAACCGGTCATTCTGACCGGTGGTGGTAGGTTTAGTGTTGATCGCTACAATAAGTCGAAAGTAATGTATTTCTAAATTCTCAGAGAATATTTTCACTGTCTCCAATTTGATCATTCCCATCTAATCACAATGTACATGTCACGCCGATAGTTTAAACGGAATTTCTTTATAAAATATGTAAACTTGCAACTTGAGCTGGGACTACGACGATTTGTTCAATTCGTTTTCTTATTTGAGTATTTCTTAACACTGAACCTACCGGTCCTTAAAAATAACTGGTACATGTTCCCTTAGAAAAATGACAAGATTGATTTTACTTAGACTGATATTTACATCATAATCAATTCTTATAAAATCATTTTTATTATTTCAATAATTGTAAAATATTAAATCTGAAACCGGTCATTCAGACCGGTGGTGGTAGGTTTAATGTTGATCGCTACAATAAGTCGAAAGTAATGTATTTCTAAATTCTCAGAGAATATTTTCACTGTCTCCAATTTGATCATTCCCATCTAATCACAATGTACACGTCGCGCCGATTGTTTATACCGAATTTCTTTATAAAATATGTAAACTTGCAACTTCAGCTGGAAAACGACGATTTGTTCAATTCGTTTTCGTATTTGAGTATTTCTTAACACTGAACCTACCGAGCCTGAAAGGTAACTGGTACATGTTCCCTTATAAAATTGACAAGATTGATTTTACTTAGACTGATATTTACATCATAATCAATTCTTATAAAATCATTTTTATTATTTGAATATCTGTAAAATAGTAAATCTGGAACCGGTCATTCTGATCGGTGATGGTAGGTTTAATGTTGATCGCTACAATAAGTCAAAAGTAATATATTCCTAAATTCTCAGAGAATATTTTCACCGTTTCCAATTTAACCATTCCCAATGTACACGTCGCGCCGATTGTTTATACGGAATTTCTTTCTAAAACATGTAAAGTGTCCTGTTGCTTTTCGCAGCGCGGTATTATTAAAAGAGTTCGCGGAATATGAAGAGTGTAGTGGCAAACGCGTTTTTCCATGGAAGCTCCGGTTCCGCGGCATCGATTGTGCGGACGCGGAGAGATCCTAATCGCGGCATTGCGTGAACATAATTTCGCATTACGAGCGCCGGCTGACCCTTGAGCAAGCGCCGATGACATAACACATAAAACAGTATCGGAGTAGTTAACCGGACTCCGAAGCGGCTTTGCTGCTTATTTTTATTCGCGTCCAGAATACATTGCGTAAGCGTAGACACGCTCGCATTAACAGCGAGAAACGTCATGCGTTTGATTCTTACGTCCTTGTCGATCCGACTCGACGCGGCGTCCCGCGGCGTGTACATTTCCGTAAATTAGCCGGGGCTAATTCATCGAACTGCATCGCGAACCACAGCCGGGCCAGACAGCCGCCGACAGAGAGAAACAGAGCCACTAATTTTTGAATATTTCACACACTGGCCCGACGATAAAAATCGATGTTAGCCTCGTTACCGGCCGGCGCAGCGGAGCCGGCCCCGCTCTATCACGCGTTAATTGCTTTTTTCATTATACTTAAAAAGAAGGCGGTCATTATTTTTGCTCTTCCCTCTCGTCCATACAACCATCTGTATACCTATATATGCGCGCGTCTACGTGTGTACGTGTGTGCACGTGCAGGAGCGTTTTATATATTTTTTTATTTTCGTTTCGTTCGTCGGGCGAATTGAATTTTGCAAAATATTCTGTCGCGACCAGTCAGCCGTGCCGCAATTGTCGATGTCGATGAAACGATGGAGGATGCCAATTTTTTTTTTTATTCGCGCTATTCTGTCGGGTAAGTTGCTGGGGATTAATGCGAACGGTGCTCGGGTCTGGATCTGATTAGTTGGAAACATTAGCTTCGGAAACGGACAGATTCGAGGATGGTTAAGTGCGAAAATTCGTGAATGCAATTATTGCAATTCTAATTTTGCCGTCGGACTAGATTTCGTGTATTTATGGGAAAATGTGGTAATTATTTTGGAAGAGATGCTCCTCTCCGATTTTGATGAGATTTAAATATGTTTTAGATATCGATATTTTGAACAACTTTTTCCTTTTCACGTATGGGGAGATCTCCACAACGTGTTCACAAAAACAGTAAACAGACGCCACGTCCGAGCAGGATTACGTTGACACGGAACGTGCACGAATACAGAAAATTCAATTCGGAACTAGCAATAGTTTATGGCGAATATCTCGAAAACAGACCTTCTCACGTGTGAAAAGGAAAAAGTTGTACAAAACGCGTAGCTGCATAACATATTTAACCCGCCGTTAGTTAGGTGGGATCTCACAGACCCCAGAGATTTTAGATTGATTGTAACATTGCGACAACGAGTGATTGCGAGTCGGGCCTGAGTGTATATAAAAATTTAAATTCGTGGATCTGCGTTTTTACTCTGAAAAATGACAAGCCTCTTAAGCAATACCTAATCCTATATTCATGAAAAAGATACTTATTCCTATAATACAATATATCATTTCGGTGGGGTCTCACAAACCCCAGAGATTTCAGATTGATTGTAACATTGTAACAACGCGTGACAGCGAGTCGGGCCTGAGTGTATTTAACACTAGGTTTACGGGACCCTTCAAAATGACGGGTTCTATTATTCTTAATTTGCAATTATTAAATTGGTAAAAATGCTACCCTGAGGAAATATTTACCAAATTTATTTCTTCGGGTATATACTATTGGAAAAATGGCCAAAAATTTGGATAGACACATGCTTGTTATGTTTATCAAATAATGTGAAATAGTTATTTCTACAGCTCCGTAAACCTAGTGTTAAAAATTTAATTCCGTGGATCTGCGTTTTTACTCTGAAAAATGACAAGTCTCTTAAGCAATACCTAATCCTATATTCATGAAAAAGATATTTATTCCTATAATACAATATATTATTTCGGTGGGGTCTCACAAACCCCAGAGATTTCAGATTGATTGTAACATTGTAACAACGCGTGACTGCGAGTCGGGCCTGAGTGTATTTAACACTAGGTTTACGGGACCCGTCAAAATGACGGGTTCTAATATTCTTAATTTGCAATTATTAAAATGGTAAAAATGCTACCCTGAGGAATTATTTACCAAATTTATTTCTTTGGGTATATACTATTGGAAAAATGGCCAAAAATTTGGATAGACACATGCTTGTTATGTTTATCAAATAATGTGAAACAGTTATTTCTACAGCTCCGTAAACCTAGTGTTAAGAATTTAATTCCGCGGATCTGCGTGTTTACTCTGAAAAATTACAAGCCTCTATAGCAATACCTAATCTTATATTCATGAAAAAGTTATTAATTTCTATAATACAATATATTATTTCGGTGAGTCTGTGAGACCCCACTTTACCAACGTCGGGTTAAATTTCAACAAAATCGGAGAGGATTCTCTTTCTAAATAATTCCCGAAAATGTTTAGGTAGAAAGCCGAACTGTACAAGCATGCAAGAACGTAAGAATACGGTAATTTTGAAATAATTAAGACAATTTTTATTATATTATGTTAGTTTACTGGGACATCGAAGTGAATAGACTTTTTCGGCAGTGTGAGGGGGTGAGTTGACGAGTCAAGGTCACGTCCCAGCATCGAAAGACTACGTCGCAGGGGGTAATTTCTCGGTAATACAGCCCGAGGAACCGATTTCGAGCACTTCCAGTTGAATTCCGCCAATTACGAAAAGTCCGAACGAAGTCACTGGCCGAAACTACGTGTCACGAGTAAATTGCTGGCCACTTGGCAGCTCAAAGTGTACAGACAGAGGGGGTTTTGCGGGGGTGGTTGATAGGAGGGGAAGAGGTGTGTAGATGGGGAGGGGGTTAGGCGCGCCCCGAGCGTAAATGTATTCCTTGCGCCGGGGTCGGAGGTTGCCGGGCAAGCAGGGCGGCTCACGGTAATTGTAATAATTGTTATTATTCGGTGTATAATTAACGCCGTGGCCGGAGCTACCGTGGCGCGCGGAGGTCTCGAACGAAAAGTTTAAGCATGGTGCCCGGCGGCCATTTGCATAATTAATTAAAGAAGGAGTTGAGTTTTCAACAGATCTTCATGCCCCGCGCCTTCTCTCGTCGGGACGGGAAGCCTCCGAGATCTCGTCTCCTCTCCCCTCTTCCCCGTCCTGCCCGAACAGCCAGACGATTCAACGAAATCCAGTTTCCACGGGAAGGATTCGCATTTTTCTTCCTGGGGAACAGGACGGGCGTGAACGTATTTCTTGTACTTCGAGCCTTCAACGACTCCAGCCAACTTCGGATATCGTCGCGAGTAACCGCTTGGAAGTCGAAGTTATTGCTCGCTGATTTTACCGCGGCTCGCGAATAGTTTTCCGCTGTTGTGATTCCGTTTCGAAATTGAAACACCGTTCTGTATTCGCGTAATGCTAAAAAAAAGTCTTGGCAAACCGTGACGAACTTTCTCAAATTAACTGGTTCGAACAATTCACGCGGTAAGACTTACTAATGGAAATGGGTATTAACGATAAAGAAAAATCACGCACACAAGAATCAATAATACTGTTCTTTATTTCAACGAGGGAAACTTGTCGGAAGACGTCTGCACGGTTCGCAAGCCGAAACTAAAGTAAAGCTAAAAAGAGAAAGTTTCGGGGCGGAAAAACCCTTGTTGGGTCCACTCGGAAATACAGATACGCGAGGACCCTAAGTTTATTGCTCGGGTCCCCCTTGGAGCAGAAAAACTACAGGCCTTCCACTTCCGACCTGGGAACCGTTAAAACATCCAAAGACATAGTTAGTATCCATCATCACGCGACTTTCTTTTGCAGATGTTCCAACGCTTACGGAATTCTCTCTTAAGTAGATACAGTCGGCAGTAGACAGACACATTTGCCAATAAATTCTTTCTCGAGTGGAAACGCTGGGAAATGGACAATCAGAACAGGACCGAGCGACTCGAACAATTCATTACACGACGCGAAAAAGAAATTAAAAGAAAAAATAGAAATTGTTCAAAATTGTGCTGACAAAATACTGTAACTCGCTTTTCAGTGAGTCGCTGTACGTGCAATAATTTTTGAACACAGCATTTTACAAAATCAACGTACAACGATTACATGCAATGGCCAGACCCCTCGAAAACGAAGCAGATCGATCAGCACTCAGATCGCCAGTCTCATCCCCGTCCTCTACCTCCCAGCAACATCGTCGACCTACACCCTAACCCTATATTTTTCCATTGATTCGTCCAGTATTCGTATCAGGGTCGAGGGTGGCCGGAGGGAGGGGCGAGATGTGAACGGTTCGGAGAGGGGAGGGCTGAAGAGCCGAGGCGAGGGGAGGAAAATGTAATTAATTATCCCAGTAATGACTCTGACTGATGAGCGGCTGGACAAGTCCGGCCAGGTCGAAATAGCGTAGAAGTGGTGACGGCCTCGAACTACCACCTCGGCCGACTTATTCTATCCTCCTTTTTGCTTGGACGGTTGCCACTTCCTGAGTGACCGGTTCCCAACAGTACTATGTATTCATTTTGCTAGTGATATACTGCCCGACGATGATGCAATCGGGCTACCGTCCTTTTTCTCGCGCGTACGACGCCGCGCGCATTCTTCGCCGCGGTTGCAATCGTAAAACCGTAATTAACGACGGATGAATGGATCGATCGGCCGGAGATCGTTTCTGCCTCTTCTTTTTCCTTCAGATCTAATTTCTATCTTCGCGTAGACCGTTCACGCGTGACTGCTTCTCAATCACGTTTGACGGTTTTAATATTTTTCGCTCTTAAATTCTAGCGCGTGTTCCACAAATATTTTGCTTCCATGCAAAATAAAAATTGCCTGCGTCGATTGCAGGAACCATGAGCCCAACGGAAATGGAATTCTTCTGTTAACAATTTGAACTAGTTGTAAGTTACGCGCCAGTTCGTTTTATTCTGTGTTTCTATCTGGAATTGTCTAACTCGAAAGGGCGCGCGTAAGATCAACAAGTTGTACGTCAGAAATCAGAAACGAAGTGAAAGGTTTAACGCTATCTAGGGAACGCGTGTGTTAATCGGTTAAATTTTGAGACGATTTTGTGGCCGAGAGATAGGGACGAGTTGATCCGTCGAACGTGTTCAAGGGCCGTTCATACCTGTTCCTGAAACACCGCGTCGGAGAGACAACAAGAGTCACGGAGAGGGGCTGTGCATGACAAGGTAGATTTATTTTTTTTCACACCCCACGCCAGGACTCACCAGGGGCTGGACGAGGTGTTTTAATATTTTAATAGGACGCCGGAATGGCCGGTTTCGTGACTTGGCGTTTTATAATGATATTCTCCCCGCGTTTCGCTTCTACTACCAGGAGAAAATCAACGGCTTGGAATAACCCATTTCGCTGGCAACTCGTTCTATTCTCCTAAAATAACAGCAGCCCCCCTTTTACCACACCGTCAGCCGATCGGTGCGGCAGCGTGTTTCTTATGTCCCGACGCCATTTTATACAATGGCACCGACGTCATCCGACTCGTACTCGAGGAGCAATCTTTGTTCGAGCGATCATCGTACCTCGAGGAGCGGCCCCATCGATCAAGTAATTAAACGGTTCGAACTGGATCGATGGTTTTAATATTTTAATGCGGACTTGTTTCTGCCGTGATCTTGACACGGTAAATCGTACCGTTATTGGGACGTGCTTTAAACGTTGCTGCAATTTATAATAGCACATTTGTTGGAATTGTTTTTACCGATCCATTACCATTTTTTAAGACCATTCTACATACAGTTACTCGAATTAATATTCGGACGCTCTAAAAGAGACGATAACTTTTTTAATATTGTACTATACAATTTGAAAATTACAATTTGTATTATAAAATTTGTTTCAAAAATAGCAATTGATCGGAATTGTAGAAAAAATACTAAAGTACCAATTTTACAATTTTTTTATATGGGCCTGTATTGAAAATTTAAAAAGTTCGTTTTGAAGGTCTGTGTCAATTATATGCGCTGTGAAAGTTTCATCGAAATCGGTCAGATATTGAAAGATTTAAGAATTCGTAGATATAGGCCGAAAATATTAAATTTTTACCATCTTTAAACATTTGTGGCCCGTTGCAACGTCGACCGATTTTGACGAAATTTTCAGAATACGTTTAATCGACACAGATCTACAAAACATATTTTTTCAATTTTCAATACAGGTCCACATTAAAAAGTTGTAAAATGCAACTTTTAGTATTTTTTCTACAATTCCGATCAATTGCAATTTTTGAAAAAATTTCTTTTCACATCCGGTAGTAAACAAATTGCTCTAACTTCCCAAAAAAGTTCAAATCGTAAAGTGATTGTCTTTTTTATTGTGTCCGAATATTAATTCGAGTAACTGTCATTTTAAATAAGATCTATCTAAAAATAAAAATGAATAGAATAAAATTCGCAAAGAAGCTTTTTGATATTTTATATTAAATCTATAATTAATTTTATTTATATTTTATGATTCGCCCACCAATTTTTATTATACAGGGTGTCTCACCCGATTTTGACATCTTGATTTCTCCGCTATTGTTAGCCCTACCGAAAAATGTTTCAGATAAGAATTAAATGGTGCTGAGTGGGGCATGGTTTGGTGTTATTAGTTTATTAGTGCGTGAACGCGTTCAGGTCATACGAAGGTCAACTTTGCTTTTTTAAAAGGAATTATATACTTTTTACTACATGAATCGATGCAGTTGGACATTCTTTATAAAAAGGTATTAACCTATTTATGTTGAAAAATTAGTCGTGTAGGAGATATTTCGATTGAAATAATTTTACGCATGATTAATGTCGTTTAACTGTAAGATGTAAAAGCTAACGTCTTATCGTTAGTGCGACAGTAATGATATCTTAGAATTATTTAAATCGAAATATCTCCTAAACGATTAATTTTCAACATAAATAGGTTAATACTATTTTATAAAGAATGTCCAACTGCATCGATTGATGTATCATATTAAAAAGTCTATAATTCTGTTTAAAAAAACGAAGTTGACCTTGATATGACCTTCACGCGTTTACCCACGAATAGACTATTACACCAAATTATGCCCCACTCGGCACCCTTCAATTCTTATCTGAAACATTTTTCGGTAGGACTAACAGCGGCGAAGAAATCAAAATGTCAAAATGGGGTGAGACACCCTGTATATTACTGGTAAGTACTAAGTATTGTACTAGTAAGCTAGTCTGGTTAATAGTGAAAACCAATAGTGTATTGGCAATGAAATGTTAGCCTCGCAAATTTTCACTAATTGCAACTACCGTGAAGAAATAAACAAGGCACGGTACTTACAGGCAACCTAATATTGTTTTCCGGATGGTAAACTACAAATACCGATTGGACGTGCAGTTATTTCGCCGGGTAGATAATTAGATCTTAGCTGTCCCGTCTCAATCGACTTTCACAGCGAGATGATAATGGAAGAAATGAAATTGGACTCGGCGATTGATTGAAACGAGGAAATGAGAGACGGAAAGGTGTCCGTGGATGAATGCGAAAGAAGGACTGAAACGATGATGCGGAATGACTCAGCGCGAATCGCCTATCGGAATCGCGATACCATCTTCTTGTAATATAGATTGCTTCGGCCTCTGAAACCAATCGAATCTCGAAAAAATATTCATTTAATCCCATAATATTCAGGACAGATTCATTCTACAATTTTTTTATTCTCTTTGCAAAACAAACGATTTTACCTTTCGTATCCATTAATTTTTTATTTCTTCGAAATACTGCATTGTTCCTTTCAGATTTATATAACTCAGCGTAAAGACCAGGGTGTTTATAGACAAATTTTTTACGAGGATTTTAATTATTAACATACAATTAACAGAACTATTTCGTAATTTGATTAAAAACCTAAAACAATGAGAATGAAATCTACATGGGGTTGAATTGTTACCTATCCCATAGGGGTTGAAGAAAAATAACCCTCAATCTAAAATTCATTATTCTAACAGCATTATCAATTTCCACAGCTCCATACTGAATCTTTCACCAACAAATCCATCGAAAAAATTATTCACACTCTAATATTCGCTATTCAAATTCTGTTAAACATTTCGCTGTTTCGGAATTGATCTTACCTGGCCAAATTCCCCGGAAACCAAGCAATGAACGAACAAACATTCCGAAAGATGAAATTACCGGTAATGACGTTCCAGCATCGTTTCGCTTCGAATATTCTTGGAGCATCGACGTCGGGGGATGAAAAAAGGCGAACAATCGCGTGCTAATGAGGACATTTACCATTCCTGTTCCCGTTTGATCGCGGAGGTGCACGGGCATCGAAAAACTGATCAGCGAAACGAAAAAACGTGCGGAGGTCCGAGAGAGGAGCACGGAACGGAAGAATCGGAGCGGGCGATCTCTCGCGTAATATTTTTCCCGTCGAGCGACCGGTTCGGGAGTGATGCGTTAGGTAAACAGCGAAGGCGCGTCCTCGTTTGTATCAGCGGACAGGACTGGGCTCGCGATTAATTGCAGGTAGGGCCGTTAATGCCGCCTAATTTCGCGGAAGGACAGAAACGGTTCCGCCGGGCCGGCCGAGAATCACGATTCGTTAGCGAGGCTCGCAATTTTTATACCCCCCGGAAGGGGCGATGCGAAGTGTGGGTGGGTGTAAAAACGGCTGGGGGATGAAGGGTGGGAGAGGGAGGGAGGGAGGAGAACCGAGGCCGTTCGACCTGTCACCGTGTATTCGGAAATATAACTGGATTTACGTCGCTCTATTATCTCTATCGCGAGGCGTCGCGTACTCTAACGGCGCCGCGCCGGCAAAAATTCGCCGGCCAGCGAAATTTCCGGTTCGATTTTTACATCGACAACGGACCGGCCGGTGGCCGCGACGCGGACGACCAAAAAAAAACGGCAACAACTTACGATTTATAATGCACAAGATAAAACGAATTAAAAGCCTCGCGCGCTCGCGCGCACTCCCGCCCGTCGGCTGCAACGCGGGGGAAAAAAAAGAATTCCGGGGACGAGCTGCATCGAAATAAAACTGCGGGACGAAACATGTAGGACAGGGCATCGCGAAATTTTTAGCGAGTTACGTGGTTCTGGTGGTGGTACCGGCGCCATAATTACTCGAACGATAGACGTTCATTTGAATTTTAATCAGAGTAAATTATTACGCATTCCGTAACGAGGGTAATCTTCGTCCTCGCGGATTGATAGAGGCGCCGCCGCGTAATGGAACTGTGGTAGGGAATGATCGAGGTCCTTTTTGAGAGAGGGCCAACCTAGAATTAACCTCCTGACGCGCTGTATTTCCCTGCGGATTTATGAAAATCGGATTTTATTTGCAGTTCCGCCCAGTATTTCTGGCAGATTTTTATGGAAATTATTGTCTTAGACAATTGCTTGCTGTTCACAAGTTCGGTATAAACTGTGGAATTCATTGCTTAATCGAATGAAATTTATTCAGCATTGATTTTTATAAAAATTCCAAAAATTTAAACACATTTTTCTTATACATCTACCTATATCATCGAAAGCAAACATTATAGGTGAAAATGTCAGGTACACCACCCCTCATACTGTATTTCCCAGCGGATTTATGAAAGTCGGATTTTATTTGCACTATCGCCAGTATTTTTGGCAGATTTTTACGGAAATTATTGTCTTCGAAAATTGATTGCTGATCACAATTTCGAAACAGAGTGTGGAATTCATTGCTTAATCGTATTAAATTTATTCAGCATTGATTTTTATAAAAATTCCAAAATTGTAAACACATTTTCCTTATACATTTTCCTACGTCAACGGAACTAACTTTGCAGGTGAAAATGTCATGTACACCACTCCTCATACTTTATTTTCCCTCGGATTTTTGAAAGTCGGATTTGATTTGCTCTGTCGCCAGTATTTTTGACAGATTTTTATGGAAATTATTGTCTTAGAAAATTGCTTGTTGATCACATGTTCGGTATAAACTGTGGAATTCATTGCTTAATCGAATGCAATTTATTCAGCATTGATTTTTATAAAAATTCAAAAATTGTAAACACATTTTCCTTATACATTTACCTATATCATCGGAAGCAAACATTATAGGTGAAAATATCAGGTACTCCACCCCTCATACTATATTTCCCCGCGGATTTTTGAAAGTCGGATTTGATTTGCTCTGTCGCCAGTATTTTTTACAGATTTTTATGGAAATTATTGTCATATAAAATTATTTGCTGATCACAAGTTCGGTACAATGTGTGGAATTCATTGCTTGGTTCCATGAAATTTATTCAGCATTCATTATTTTATAAAAATTAACTGAACTTGTAAACACATTTTCCTTATACATTTTCCAATATCATCGGAAGGAAACATTTCAGATGAAAATGTCAGGTAACCTACCCCTCATACTGCAACCCCTGTTACAAAATGAATTTACCCAATTCTACGACGAAGATCAAGTTCAAGGCGAAAGTTGGCTGTCTCGGAAGCCCAAATTCGCAGTGGAATCTACCCTTGATTCAACTTGCAACCCCTAACGCGCCCCAGAGGCCTCACCGGCGCATTGTCGCCCGTTCCATCGGCTCCTCTCTGCCGCTAATCCCCGAAAACGCAACCAGAAGTCAACCGGGTAGACAATAGGTGGTCCTGAAAATGCGAGCGACACCGAAACACAACCGATCGCTCGTCGAACGGCCAGAAGAACGGGAAAAGGGAGCGGCGCAAAAATTTCGAGTCGTCGTTCGGACTAGCCCGCGCTATAGTCGGTATCCGATTGAAGCCAAATCACGGGCGAAAAAAAAAGAAACGAAAGAAAAAAGGGAATCGCCGAGTTGCCGTGGTATGGGGGATGGGGGTTGCAGCGGCGAGTCGAAGAGGGTTGAAAAGAGAGTGGATGAAAAGAGAGAGAGAAAGGGAAAGGGGGTACAGGGGGTTGGAGGTGAATTCGAGCGACCGGTCGGATAGAACGCGGCGTGTTCGAACAGAGGTGGAAAGAAGAGAGGAATGAAGGGGGGCACGCGGCGAGGGCAACCTTTTATAATCCGGCAAAATGCGAAACGCGCGCGCCATTTTAATCGAAATAGGTTTTTGCCCCGAAAAAAAGTTCGTATTTAGAGAGAACGAAATGAGTTCACCTCCGGCTCGATGAAAGACCGATAAGCATAGCTGATTTATACGCGGGACGACCGGACCGAACCGATCCAAACCGGACCGAATCGAACCGAGGCGAAATAGTGTTCGTCGATTCGTTTTCGGTGCCTTTCTACTCCCACCCTCGCCGTTCGCAGATTTTCTCTCTCGATCTCTCTCTCTCTCTCTCTCTCTCTTTCTCTCTCTCTCTCTCTCTCTTGTTTATACAGTGAAAGAAATTCCTATACGAACGCTATTATTTACGAGGAAATATAATTCCGTGTAGCTTCACTAATTGCACGACTTCATGGACGTTGCCTCCTTATGGTAACGATTCGTGTAATCACACTTCTTTCGCTGGTAATCATTAGACTGCGGATTTTTATGCGTTCACGACAAGAACGACAAAAATAATCAATTTGCAAATATTCGTCACAGTGTACCGATGGCGTCCCTGAAGGGTTCAGAAAGAAGTTAAATTTTCGTTTCATTCCATTTTAATGCAACTCGCTTTCGACCATAACATAATCAAGAAACATGTAATTCGTTGACAAAGTAGGTTGATTACAATGGTGCTCACCTTGATCGATAAGTTTTATTTCGAAAAAGGTTGCGATGCGTTCGTTACCGTTCAAAATCGGACATTTCACGAGCAGCAACCTAATAAAATCTCCAGACTAATAATCAACTTAGCATTTCCTATTGAAAACAGCCCTTACACAAATTTCGTCCACCGCGTCCGAAAGTGTGCACGCGCGAAACTCGGGGGCGTGTGCCAGAGAAAAGCGCGAACAGCCCCGACGATGAAAAAGAGACTACGACTCGGGGGAAAGGTTAATAATATCGAAAATATCGCTCGCCGACGGTAATTTAAATGAAAATGTACACGGTTCCGTGTCCCGAATGATGCTTCCTCTCGCTTCGACGGCCGATCGAGCGTCTTTCTTCCTCCGCGCGTTGAAAAAAAAACCCGGATCGCAGGGGCAGTAATTTCTGAGCCGGAATCAACACTTATTATGCCCGCGTCTATGGCCGCTGATCAACGAAACGGAGGGCACGCGTCGCTCGCATGCGAAAATATTGAGAGCGAAACGCGCGGAACGAACGATGTGCGTTTTTATTCGATTTTTGCGAGGACGCGCGCTTACCGGCGCGGCGCGTCCGTGATTTCGCGAAGCTGATGTGGAATTAGCAAATTGATTGACGGGGTGGGGAGTTACGGGAAATCAATTAGGAAGATAACTGGAAGAGATTTTTGAGATCGGATTGTTTAAGAAGAATGTACACGAAGGTTCGATAAAATAGTTATATCATTGTGGAATGTGGACGACGTAGTAATTGTAATATTAACACTAGGTTTACGGAGGTCTAAATATAACTATTTCAATAAAAATAGAATGTGTCTATTCAAATTTCTTGGACATTTTTCCGATAGTGCATACCCCAAGAATTAAATTTGGTAAATAATTTCTCAGAGAAGCATCTTTACAATCTTAACCCTTAGCACTCGAACGGTGACTCAGAGTCACCACTAAAACTTGCTGCACCATTATTCGAAATATTGTTTACATTAATTAAATATTTCGGTATCTAATCAATTACTTAACATTTAAGTATTATATGTGGTACTATATCAATTTCATATCCATAAAATGAAAAACATAATATAAAATGGAATAATTGTAAGTCGGAAGAAATGTTTAATCTTCGAATTAAAATAGCTCCGAGTGCAAAGGGTTAATAATCGCGAATTAAGAATATTAGAACCCGTCATTTTGACGAGTCCCGTAAACCTAGTGTTAACGAAGAAGCAAAATGTCTGTTTTGATCGTTAAAGTCTGTTCACTTGTAGTGCTTATCAGGAAGAAGTGATCCATGCTTTTGTTCTTTTTAGTTTCTTTACGGAAGCAGAAATTCTTTTATCCAAAGTATTATAATCGTTCGCAGAATTCTTTCATTCGGCAGTTGTTTATAATTCGTATAATATGGACGATATGTACGGCTTATATTCATTTTAATCATTACGATCCACTGTTTCGGAAGACCCAAATACAGATAAAACGTGATTCGTGGATGAAGGGTTGCTGAAAAAATGTTTCGTCGTGTACCCACCCCTTAGGCCTCGTGGTCGACCTTGGGGCCGGGATCGATCTTCATCGCGATCCCCTCGAAGGGCGCGAAAAATAATAACAGCTCGCCTCGTACACCATTCATCCCCCGTCGAGTAAGTTTGGTCAGTCTGGCCGTTTTGTTTTACGTCCAACTGATTTTCGCATGGCACCGCAGTTACTCATTTAAAAAAGGGGTTTGAACGCTGCTAGCTGAAGAACGGTGCGCGGCTTCCGCGGGGGTGGTCGAGGATGTGGGAAAGGGTCGGCGTTCACAAAAGCGGCGACGTTACACGTATTTTTATCGGAGTTCCACACTCGCGGCGGTCGATTAAATATGCGCGGGAATTTACGTGCGGATTGTTGAAGAAATCTCGTGCAGAACGGTTTATGTGTGTGTCCGTGTGTGTTCTTGTTCGCTCGACCGTTCGAAAAAGGGACACCCTTGTTTCGGGCGCGATAAAAAAAGGAAGAGATCGGTGTAAATTGTTTTCGAGGGCGAGTGCTGATCCGTCATGCAACTCGTCCGGATGTGGAAGATAACGAAACGAAAAGGCCAGACCAAAGTAAAACGCGTCGAGCATTAGGGAACGAAAAACCGTGGTAATGGCGGGACAGCCGGATTCTCGCTGCGAGACCACTCGTTTGGAACTCTACTTGTCACCGTTTTGCGCCGGAAATAATTGATGCTTGTTATGAAACGAGTTGCAAAATAGCGTGATTTAAAGTTACGATACGACCAGGCCCGAGTGCGCCGCGTTTCTTTCGCCGCGATCCTCGATTCACCGAAATGACAGCGGAGTTGCCACCGAATTTCCATTGTACGCATCAACAACTTCTGAAATTCATTTGGAGGAACTTCATACAGGAACAGTATTTTAAAATGCCACTTTTGGAATCAAGCGAACGAAGTCAAATATTTCGAAACGATTCAACTGATTTCACTGCGAGTAAAAGTATAAATCGAAGCAGACGAAATGGTGCAAGATGAAAGAAGAATTATGTGTAACGAACGCGATGTCTTCGGAGAATTTTTCACTGCGACTATTTTCGAGGATCGATTGTTGAGAATGTTCGGAGGTCGCCAAAGTTATTTCGCGGTGCGAAGAAGAAAAGGAAACCGTTGATCGAGCTAATTAAATTACTTTTTAGTCTGGGAGTAAGACGGAGACGGCAGGGTCGGAAGAAATTCTCGCGTTGGCAAAGGCACGCAATGCAAATCGGGATCACACTTTCAAGAGTGCAAGGCATCCGCGACTGAATGGCAGCGACTTGAACTTGGCCGCCAAGTTTCACGTTTTCTTATTGGAACGGCGCGGCGCCTCCGCCGTCGAGAGCGAAAGCTCGCCCGCCTATTTCTAGCGTCGCGACGCTCCTTTCTTCCTGCGTCCCGACGACGTCGAGTCACTGGGTTAAACGTACTATCGAGCGTACAATTTTCACTGAATTCACTTTGCTTCGCCGACCATCGTGGGACGGAATATTATAGAAACATCGACAACATTTATCAAATACAAGAATACTTTTGAACGTTGTTAACACGTATGAATATATTTTGACTTTCCAGGAAGATTTTTAAAAAAGTCTTCTTTCGATCCGAACCCCTTCTGCGAGTATTTAACACCGAACCGATCGATCCTTAAACGCAACTGGAACATGATCCCTCATGAAAATGACAAGATTCATTTTACTCAGACTTTGCGCGGCTCCTATTGTGATACATGTTCCAATAAAGATATTTACACCATCATTTCTCACGAAACCATTCTAACCGTGTCAATAATTGTAAAATAAAAAATGTTACATGAAAATTTTATATGAACGTGTTAACCATAAGAACGTACTTCGTTTTCTGCAACGGGTCGAACAAATTCCGTATAAGAAGTGCTCTGTCTGCTTGAACCGTATTTTGTGAAAGCGCTTTTTGCACGACAGTAGTTTGTTAGTCAGAAAAAAAAGCAAATAAATAGATTCCAAGAGGGAGTTTCGTCTGAGAAATTTGCAGCGAGGGTCACCGCATAGAAGTGCCAAAATTCAAAAGGGTTGCATTACTCGATTCCGAACGGTTGCCCCTGGGTTCATCAGCCCCTTCTGCGCCCGGTAACCCTTCTGCGAATCCCTGAGAGAGTGAGAGAGAGAGAAAGAGAGAGAGAGAGAGAGAGGAATGGAAGAGAAAAGAAGAAGAAGAAGTGAGAGAGAGAGAGAGAAAGTGAGATAGAGGCTGGTAAATAGGAGCGAAAGAGGAGCTCGGAAAGAGGTAGAGCCGCGCCTCGCAGTTCTCTTGTTTGTAATTATTCATGAACAAAGGCCCTGATAATTGCGCTGCTTGATTGCACACTCGTGTACCGATGAGCGGCAAAGACTTCAGCGACGTATGGAAATGAACGGCGTGTTTTTATTGTCGCCGCGTGTGCCCCTCTTTCGCGAATAATTCGCGAAAGGCGCCCCGAGGGTTTCTTCAATACCTCCCCCCGCCCCCTCTTGGTTCTCTCATCCGTTCTCTCCGGTCGGGATTCCTTTTTGCTTTCTCCTTTGACGTCGGCCTCTCTACTCGATATCGCATTGCAAATTGCATTTCATAACGCGGCTCGTATTAATAAATTAACCGAAAGTATTTACAAGCACGCCACGCTGTTTTCCCTCCTACGATTATCCTTTTATTCGCCGAGAAAGCGGCTCGAATTCCTCCAACGTTCCAGATCCCCGATGGAAAAACGGGAATCGTGGCTCTGCCCAGTCCATTTCCCTGAGAGGCCTCCATTGTCCACGGAATAATTCACCGCGAACCTTTTTCATTTAGCGGCGAACGCGCGACACCGATACCCCGCTGAATTATGCAAATCAACGTCTTCGCACTGGATGCTATACGGTTTCAACAGTGTCCAGATTACACGCGGAAACTTTTGTATTTAATGGCGTGTAAATCGTTCGTGGAATTTGTTGGGGAATGTCCGTCCTCCTGCTTTCTACTATTTTCTACGAAAGTGCGTTTCGTTGTAATTTAGTGGAGGTGCGATCGATATTTTCTTCGTCAATGAGAAGTCGTTTTCATTTGTTAACTCCTCTTATGCATTTATGATAAAATTTGACACGTAAAATGTAAAACCGCAGATACATTAGAATTTAGGTACATCATAGTATTATTTTCAATTGTATGAATTTACTGAAAATCGGAACAAATTTTCATTGTACTCCTCCGTTACAATTTATTGCAAGAATCCACTTGAAGAATCCTCTAATAAAGAGGCACGTTTACTTTGAATCGTTTTAAAAGGAAGATAGGGCTTTCAGAAGAGGCGATAGGGCTTCCGCGTAGGGCCACGTCGAGTCTACAATACCCGTTTGTCGAACAAAGACGACGACAATTAGGATTAAAAATTCTAATTTCTTCTCGCCTCGCGACTCCGTCTGCGGGGTATTAACAATGGAATATATTGCGGCATCGATCCGGATAGGAGATACGCGGGTCCCTCGTTATTATTCCTAGCTCTTGGACGCGTGTGGACGGATCGTCGGGCGTTAAGCTGGTCGGTTTTCCGCGTTACGTTTAGCGCTGGCAAACGGAGAAAGAGGAAAGCGAATTCCGTGCGTGGCGGAGGTGCGCGCACACGCCGCTCCGCTCCGCGCCGGTTATGAATATGCATTTTCCTCCGTTAAGTATGTGCAGATTGCGAGGCGATACAGTCGCCGGCCGTTCATTATTGTCGCTAGCAGCCACTCGCCATCGCGACACCGACTGACTGCAAACTCGTAGACCATCCGGTCCGAAATTCCCCGCCGAAATTAGCAGGACGCGTCAATTGCAATCACCCAGGTGTCCTGGCCCCCTCTGCTGACTCGGGAATGATCTTTAAACCATGGACTGGTATCGATGACAAAGGTACACCAGGACTAGTCTAGCTTTTATTGACGATTCGATGGAGACACGTCGTTTCTAACTAGTTTCGAACTAGTTTAACACTCTATTGCATAACGTTTCCCATTGGGAATTTCAAATGTTTTATAGTAAATTAAGTAGACAGCACCGAAGACTCTGAGCATGTTGGCTCCAAGTCGGATCATTCCGCTTATGAATAAAACCGTATATTTATAAAGTTCCCATGCAGGAACAGTCATAAAATGTAATTAGAGCTAGGGAAAATAGTATTTTAACACATTACCGACCAGTGATTATTGCATAATTTTGACAAATCTACGGTACATGGCCAAACACTTTTTAATGGAACCTTCAATAGCAACAGCAATTGTCATTGTGAACTAACAAATCGCCCTCAATAACGTCATCTAACAGTTTCATTTGAGATTGCAATGTATAAGAAAATTTCTATGCTTTCTTTTGGTACAGCACAATTATTGCAAAACCTATTACTAGGCTTCCGGTAGGTAAAGTGTTAAATAGTAAATAATAAATAATCCTATTTATTTTGAAGTATGTGTACAACTTTGAAAATAAAATATTTTATTCGATGCAGTAACTTTTGAAAATAAAATATTGTATTTGAGGCAGTAATTTTTGAAACTAGTATTTGCAAATAGTATTTTATTTGAAGAATATTGAAAATATTCGTGTCTTGTCTTTATTTTCAATTTTAATTTTAAATGTCATTGCTGAAAATAATAGTTCGAATTCTATACATTTACGAGTGTAAATCGCTCTTTTATGCGGTTTCTCAGAGTATTATAACAATGCGAAAAATAAAATGTTTTATTTCGTGTTTCAGATTGTTAAAATAGAAATATTTTATTTTGTGGATCAAATTGTTGAAATAGAAATATTTTATTTTCAGGTTCAGATTGTTAAAATAGAAACATTTTATTTTCGAAATGATATATTTTATCTACAATACTATTTCCTTTAAACAAAATAAAATCTAAAATATTTAATAGAATTTGAAATATTTGTTTCGCCAAATAATGCCCACCTCCGAATGCAATAAATTACATTCTCTAATAAAATTTCATTATTTATTTCACGACCGCACTTATTTCTGAGTAGACTAACAGACACGTATATCGTTTCCAACTCGTGATAAAAATTCGTTCAATAGAGGGTTAACTTGACAATTAAACATTTCCTCCGACCTAGAACAATTCCCTTGTATACAATTTCGTTCCTTTTATGGATATGAAATTGATATACCAACAGAAGATCTTTTTATGCAAAATATAAACTTTTATATAAATTGCATTGAACTGGAATGAAATAGAAATTCTCTTACAACAGTATTTTAAAATTCATCTATTGTTTCTACTGTTTTAAATTACACCTACTCATGTTTGCTATTGAACATCTGTCGAATACAATAGCAGCTGTAATAGAAAAATCGCAGAGGGTAAAACGAGATAGGCAAAACGTACTTGCGCGGGCGTTATCGAACGAGCTGCGAAAAAAAGTCGTCGGAACAATACGCCCTGGGGGAAAAAACACTCGTCGATCTTAAAACCCGCATGATCACTCAGGGTGCACGCATCTCCGCGGATCACTCACGGGGAACCAATTCCGTCCACCTGGATGCGACGCGGGAATATTCAGAGAGAGAGAGAGAGAGAGAGGTGGCGGATGGGTAGGGTTTCGATAGCGATCGGATTCTCGCGCGCGCGATGCGCCATCATCCCGGAATAAGTATCCGCGCACGTGTTCTAATTACTACGAGCAATTTGCGAGGCTTTTGTCGTCGTTGACACGTCGGAGCCCGCCCGGTGTCGTCTACGGGGGTCGGGGGAACGTTTTACAGGAGACGATTGGACGTGGCATGGAAATCTTTCCGGCGGCGCGGCGGCACGAATGCGAGCGAACAAAAAGAAGAGAGGAGAGGAGAGAAAAAAAACCGGTGGAGGAAGAAAGGAAGACAGAAGAAAAAAAAGTGGAAAAAAAACGCGAGGCTCGATCCGAGAGATAAGTAGTTTAGTTGTACGCGTGTCGCCGCAGAACGGTGCTCAGGAAGCGCGAGTGCACCAGAAGAAGAATGCTCGAGGCTCGTCAGCGAGACACGCGAAAGAGACCTATGGGCGGAGGGAGGGTGGGAGGAGGAGGAGAAAAAGAGTATGGAGGTTGGGTATCGCATTAAGGGAGCCGTCACTGAAGAGAGAGAGAGTGGAAGAGAGAAAGGGTGAGATCGAAGAGAGGGTTGGAGGGGGTCAGAGACGACGAGGAGGGTCGTCGTGGCGCTCACCCTCTCGTTCTGCAAACAATGCTCCATATCGTCTCCATAATGAACGTGGGTATAGGGACATGCATGCTCGTCCCCTTGCAGTCCTAGCAATAATGAGCACGCAGATTATGCGTGGTGACTGGTGCTCGATATACCTACCCTCCGGGAAGGAAGCGGGAAGAATGCGAGGGTACTACAGTTGTCTCTCGCTTTCTACTCGCAGATACAAACGAGTCGCGAGCGATGCGACGCGCACAAAGACGATCGGTTTTGAATTTAGTCGATCAACGGGACGGAATACCGAGGGCTCGTTTCTGGATGATGACGATCATGGAGATGCTACGTCGCGAGAATGAGGGTGGAGATCGGGATCGATTAGGGAGGAATCGGAATTTTTGCTGGGACTTGTAACGGGTTCGCTGCGGTGGTATCAGAGCTGTGGGGGTAGATTGTAGGTGATCATAGGTAGTCTTTGGATTGAAGATAATTTCATAATTTTTTCTGACTTTTCTAACATCGTCTACAATTATTCCCTTTTCGGAAGTCTGTAGGGTTTGGATTACGTTCCTCGTTGGCGTCGATTTTGGTTAGATCGGGATTGATTAGGGAGGTACCGGAATATTTGGTGGGACCTGTAACGGGTTAGCTGTGGTGGTATCAGAGCTGTGGGGGTAGATTGTAAGGGTTGACAGGGAGTCTTTGGAACGAAGATAATTTCATAATTTTTTCTGACTTTTGTAACATCGTATAGAATCATTCCCTTTTCGGAAGTTTGTCGGGTTTGGATTACGTTCCCTATTGGCTTCGATTTTGGTTAGATCGGGACTGGTTAGGGAGGAATCGAAATTTTTACTGGGACTCGTAACGGGTTAGCTGTGGTGGTATCAGAGCTGTGGGGGTAGATTGTTAGGGATCATGGGGAGTCTTTGGAATGAAGATAATTTGAGGGTTTTTTCTGAGTTTTCTAACATCGTCTATAATTATTCCCTTTTCGGAAGTCTGTCGGGTTTGGATTAAGTTTCCCGTTGGCTTCGATTTTGGTTAGATCGGGATTGGTTAGGGAGGAATCGGAATTTTTGCTGGGACTTGTAACAGGTTAGCTGCGGTGGTATCAGAGCTGTGGGGGTAGATTGTAGGTGATCATAGGTAGTCTTTGGATTGAAGATAATTTGAAAATTTGTCCTGACTTTTTTAACATCGCATAGAATCATTCCATTTTTGGAAGTCTGTCGGATTCGGATTACGTTCCTCGTTGGTTTCGATTTTGGTTAGATCGGGATTGATTAGGGAGGAATCGTAATTTTTATTGGGACTTGTAACAGGTTAGCTGTGGTGGTATCAGACCTTTGGGGGTAGATTGTTGGAGATTCATAGGGAGTCTTTGGATTGAAGATAATTTGATGATTTTTTCTGACTTTTCTAACATCGTCTAGAATTATTCCCTTTCCGGAAGTCTGTCGGGTTTAGATTACGTTCCCCGTTGGTTTCGATTTTGGTTAGATGGGGATTGATTAGGGAGGAATCGGAATTTTTACTGGCACTTGTAACGAGTTAGCTGTAGCAGTGTCAGACCTTTGGGGGCAGATTGTTGGGGATCATAGGGAGTCTTTGGAATGATGATAATTTGAAGATTTTTCCTGACTTTTCTAACATCGTCTGGAATCATTCCCTTTTTGGAAATCTGTCCTTGGAATTCTGGGATTTGTAACGGGTTAGCTGTGGTGGTATCAAAGCTGTGGAGTTAGATTGTTAGGATTCATGGGGAGTCTTTGGAATTAAGATAATTTGAAGATTTTTTGTGATTTTTCTAACATCGTATAGAATCATTCCCTTTTCGGAAGTCTGTCGGGTTTGGATTACATTCCCTGTTGGCTTCGATTTTGGTTAGATCGGGATTGATTAGGTAGGAGTCGTAATTTTTGCTGGGATTGTAACGGGTTAGCTGCGGTGATATCAGAGCTGTAGGGATAGATTGTTGGGTTTCATAGGGAGTCTTTGGAATGAAGATAATTTGAGAATTTTTTCTGACTTTTCTAACATCGTCTATAATTATTCCCTTTTTGGAAGTCTGTCGGGTTTGGATTACGTTCCCCGTTGGCTTCGATTTTGGTCTGTTCTGAAAGTTTAGGGTACAGGTCTGGGTAGCATTACGAGTACTGGTTACCTCTAAAATAGGCTTGGAAAGTCTGATAGGGTTGGATTAGGTTTAGCCTAGGGTTGGTTTGAATTCTATTAGGATTAGTTGAAAATTATGTTATGTCGAGTAGTCTAATGTATCGACTAAAGCTATAAGTTGCAGTGCGGGTGGAGGTCGAATCAGCTTCAGACCAGCTTTGAATTTTGATTACACGCTGTGGGTGCAATTAAAAATTGCAAGACGTCAATCCTAGATGTACAGCAATCTAAAGTGCATCCCTAGATCGCGCTTGGCCTGCGCCCGATCTCCGGACCACAGATTTAGATCAAGCTGATCTGTTCGAGCAACGGTAATCCGTTCAGCACGAATCACGCACAATCTGCTCAATTGTCAGCCATATAAATCATTTTATCCACCCGTATTTTCTCATTTCCTCATCGTCCCCTCAACCATATTAAACCCCGGAGGGGGAATTACATGGAGAAACAAAAAGCGATTCTTTTAACTCTCTGGCCGTTGGATCGGTATCAAATCGGAAACTCATCAACTTCTCCGTTCACCGAAGTATCTAACGGACTTAGACACGCATCTCGCGTGTGCCGGACAAACGGCGCGGCCAACAGGGAACGCGAGATAATTCGTAAAACGGTCTCTTTGAAGAGTTAATTTTCCGTGTCCCCTCCTACTCTCTTGTGTGCGCAACCGGGGTCGAAGTGCAGAAAAATGCATTAGCACCGGTGATACGGATGTTTCAGATGTGAGGGGGGCGGCGGGGAGGGAAGGGAGAGAAAGAGAGAGAGAGAGAGAGAGAGAGAGAGAGAGAGAGAGAGAGAGAGTGCGCTTTCGTTGCTCCACGGAAATTCCGGGCGCGGTTGAAAAGCAATTTCAACTTTAATTACCGTGACTGGACCGACGAAGAATTTCGATCCTGAAGATACGTACATGATTATCGGCATAATTCAAATTGGTTCCGTGGAGACACGGGGCCCCGGACGTTTACGGATACATGGACGCAAAGGGGAGGGGTGGGGTGGAGGGGAGAGGAGGAGACGAAAATCGAATTGGTACATACAGATTGCAACCGGAATACAGGGCCAACACCAGCGTGAATGCACCAATTAGAGTATCGAAGGATTCCACCGCTACCCGGCCCGAAACTCCAGAGATTCCTGAAGGACCTCGACGAAGGTATTTGTCCGGCGTCGTGCTTGCGGTGTTCGTTCGAGTAACGATTCGATTCGGGGCTACGACTCCGTATTCGTATCTGTCGCGCTCTGTATTGTCTGTTACGCCTGTTTACACATTTGACCCGGATTTTCCAGAGCCCCGGAACTGAACCTCCACATACCCCCGGCGCGACTCTCTATTTAGACGCGATCGAACTCGATTAAGGATGTAGAAATTAACTTCGCGTCCACGGGCACCGAGAGATACAGACACCTCCTACACACCCCCGAACACCGGCAGCGTCGGAAATTTAAATTGGTCCGACGCGTTTTCGACATTGCCCATTGATGAAGTTTCGATTCACGCTCTCGTCAAACATCTGCTCGTCAGCTACCCCGACCGGAATCCGCGCCGACCATTTTTAATTCACCGCTTTTGTCGCCGGCGTTTTAGATAGAGCTGTTGCCGGCGAGGTACCATGCTTCGTTACGCGTGTATCATTCATTGTGAATAGGTGCAACAATTTTTCCTGTACTACAATTGTGGAACGAGAATTGCTCTGAAGACACAGTTCCCACCTTCGAAAGTTGTACGTGGTCTGTTGGGAAAGTATCCGACCTTGTGCTGTAGAAGATGAAAGTATCGTTTCTGGTTGATATCAATGGTGCTACCTTCAAAGTAATGTCCGTTAGAAGCCACAATGGTTTCCGAACGAGAATGTCCAAGTTTCTAGCAAAATTTAATGCATATCCGTTGTTCTACACGTTCGCTCATTATAATACGCCACTTGATTCGATTATAAAACTGCGTATCGTTTTCAAATGACGGCGTGCAGAGATTTGTCATGGGCAGGCCACTTATTACAAGGTTATCTCTAATATAAACATGCGTTATCGGTCTTAGCCCACTTAGGAACGAAGATACAAGCAAAGATCGGATACTTTCCGGACAGACCACGTACAAATAGAAACGAGTACACTCGTTTTTCCAGGATTGCAAGGGTCCGAGATGTGTCTTCTCATTTCTCAATAATTTGCATTATTCGGAAGCATAAAGCTGCGACAGCTACCTGCGTGGCCTAGATTGATCTTTTATCTAGCGCGTTTGATTACCGAAAAAACCTCATCTTTGCATTATCGAGAAATAAGAAGGCGCGTTCCGCACCCTTGCAATCCTGAAAAAAGGAGGCTACTTTCTTAAGGGGGTAGACGCGTTTTTTCAGGTTTGCAAGGGTGTAGAATGCGTTTCTTGATTTCTCAATCATGCAAAGACGGGGATTTTCAGTAGTCAAAAGCGATTGATAAAAGATCAATCTAGGCCGTCAATCGCCCTCAAAAGTCCTTTTTTTAACGTTTACGAGGCACAATTTGCATTATTCCGAAACATAAAGCTGCGACAGCTACCTGCGGCCGAATAATGCAAATTACGCCTTGAAAACGTAAAAATAGGGTGATCGTGGCCTAGATTGATCTTTAATCTAGCGCGTTTGATTACCGAAAAACCCCCATCTTTGCATTATCGACAAATAAGAAGGCGCGTTCCGCACCCTTGCAATCCTGAAAAAGGAGTCTACTTTCTTAAGGGGGTGGACGCGTTTTTCCAGGTTTGCAAGGGTGTAGAATGCGTTTTTTGATTTCTCAATAATGCAAAGACGGGGATTTTC
>CM052187.1:5105654-5122005 GCA_028455805.1 Lasioglossum figueresi
TGATAAAAGATCAATCAAGGCCGTCAATCGCTCTCAAAAGTCCTTTTTTTAATGTTTACGAGGTATAATTTGCATTATTCCGAAGCATAAAGCTGTGACAGCTACCTGCGGCCGAATAATACAAATTACGCCTTGAAAACGTAAAAATAGGGTGATCGTGGCCTAGATTGATCTTTTATCTAGCGCGTTTGATTACCGAAAAAACCTCATCTTTGCATTACCGAGAAATAAGGCGCGTTCCGCACCCTCGCAGCCCTAGAAACGAGTCTACCCCCTTAAGTGTCACGTTTTCAAGAGTTCATTTGCATCGCGCGTGCAGTAATCCATCGAGAATAAGCGTATCGATTACGCGAGTGTACGCGAGTGTCGCTCGCAAGAGAGTCGGCGAGGATGACGCGAAAGGGTCGAAGGGATTCGGCGGGGGTGCGCAGGCCGGCTGCTGTCCGAAGCAGAGAATTTATAATGCGAAAAAAAACCGGTCGGCACCGCAGAGCGCCGGTCGTTTCACGAGACGCCGACGGGCAAATGGTGTGCGTAACGCGGCACCGGAATTTATATTTCGAAAAATCGTCGTCGCGGCCTCCCACGCTGCCCGTGAATAGAGACGCGTGACTTTTTGATAGCGGCCCTCTCTCGGCCGGCTCTCTTTTTGCCGAGGTGAGTTATTTTCTGAGAATCGCTGGCCCCGCGCCGCGCTACGACTACGCTCTCTGTTTGCATTGTTCCTGTCCTTTGGTCACGCGACCCCGCTCCTCCTTTTGCATTCTCCTCGCCGGCCACTGGAAGTCACACTGTACTCCGCGATTACTCGAACATTCGCGCGGAATTTTATCGAACCGCGACTTCACTTGGCTCTGCAGCTGCCAGCTCCCGGTTACTACGATTTTACGAACGCCGTAGAAATATTGCTGCGTATTTTTCGCGGCGAGACTACCGGATGAGTTAAAACGACCCGAATACGCCAACAATAGGAAATAGTTAATTACGCATTTTATACGTCCTGAAAAAAACAGCGGGTCGCGAAGCTTGGCGAGGTCTGAAGTAATTGATAGAACATATGATGCATTTAAAATTTCTTGATAATTCAATAATTCATTTGGGACCATTCACAGCTTTATTTAGGGAATTTTGTTAACACATTGTTTAAGGTTCGTCCGGCAGTCACGTCAGCCCGTACTTCCTTTTAATTCGATCATCAGGAATCCAGTTGGATGATGATTTTCATTCGAGCACCACCCTCTGAGAGTTAGCCACATTCTCTGCCCCACCAACAAAATTCAGCACCCTTTAAAAATGACGAATATTCGCAAGAATAACTCCTCACAAACTACCAAACAACAGCAGTTCGCGAAGATTAGCGAGGTCTAAAATAATTTATGAAACAAATGATGCCTTTAAAATTTCTTGATAATTGATCAATTCGTTTGGGACCATTCACAGGTTTATTTAAGAATTCTTTTAAACACATTGTTTAAGGTTCATCCGCCAGTCACGTTAGTCCCTACTGCTTTTAATTCGATCATCAGAAATCCAGTTGGTTGATGATTTTCATTCGAGCACCACCCTCTGAGGGTTAGCCATATTCTCTGCCCCACCACCAAACCCAGCACCCTTTAAAAGTGACGAATATTCGCAAGAATAATTCCTCACAAACTATCAAACAAACAGCGGGTCGCGAAGATTAGCGAGGTCTAAAGTAATTTATAGAATATATGATGCATTTAAAATTTCTTGATAACTGAATAATTCGTTTGGGACCATTCACAGCTTTATTTACGAAATTTCTTTAACACATTGTTTAAGGTTCGTCCGGCAGTCACGTCAGCCCGTACTGATTTTAATTCGATCATCAGGAATCCAGTTTGATGATGATTTTCATTCGAGCACCACCCTCTGAGGGTTAGCCACATTCTCTGCCCCACCACCAAACCCAGCACCCTTTAAAAATGACGAAAATTCGCAAGAATCATTTCTCACAGACTACGACACACATCAAACTCGCCATAAAACTCCTCAATCATTTTCCACGGGAACCTAGCAAACTTCACGACCCTCGCGACCCATCTCATTCGAGTGTCCACGCCAGAGGCTTCCCCGGCGAGGCTAGCAGCAGAAAACCCGGGCGCGGCCATCCAAATTATCAGATCCCATCGCAAATATACATAATAAGGTGTTCAGCCGAGGGGTGTCTGGGGTTCGATCGAGGGATGCCGGCGCTGCAGGGGTTGCTCCGCCGTGGGGCAATACTTTCGCGGCTAGCTGGCGGCGGCCCCGTATCCTCGTTAATAATATACGCGGAAATCAGATTATTTGTCTGCTTCACTGTTTTAATTTTGAACGATTTTTTTTTCGCCCGGCACCCCCGACCATCCGTGACGCGGCTGCTCGCACCCCTCAGCCCGCCCAGCTCGCAGTTCAATGTTTTTACGCGGGGTGAGGTCCGATTGGTCGGCGGCCGTTTTCCAGGTGGGGTGGGAAATGAAAGGCTGGCCACTCTTCGTCGTATACGCGAGATCGTACGAGTAACACACGTGGTCGAACCAGAACGGTGTGCCGCTGCTAGACAGAGCGAGATATAGTGGAAAAAGAGCGAAGGGGAAAAAAGAGCGAGTACGAAGAACGGAAGAGAAAGAGAACGCGCGTTGGAAATCGGAGGGAGAGCCACGCAAACGTACGATACGTGCGAACGAGTGTTTGCTGGTAAAACACGATTCTCTACTCTCTCTCCCGGCCGCTTACTCTCGGCTCCATCCCGCGAAATTCTTGAGCAGTCGCGCGCGGATTGTGTCGCCTCTCTTCGACAAGCGCCCAAACACCGGAGCGGAGATACCGCCGATTTTTACGCGGCGATTTTCCGCGGAGCGGTGTACAGTATTTCGCTCGGGGTAGGTCCGGAAGTCGATACGTAACGCGGAATTAATTAAACGCGAACGATCTTTCGTGTTCCCCGGGCCAGCTACAATGAAAATATTATCGAATATTTGTGCAAGACGAAGCTCGATCATTTTTTCCGTCGTTAATTGAAAATTCGTGCAAACGCTGCCCCGGCTCGACCTCGGCCCGGCTCGAAAATTTTTCCAATCGAACAACCGACGCCCGCCGAATCCACCCAACCACCCCCGGCTGCCCTTATGCTACATCATGCCGATTGGTTAATGTCCGACGGGCCTTTGAAGAGACCGACCGAAAAATAGGAAATCCCGGACGAAAGTATTCTATTCGTCACGGGGGCGGGCGATTATAAGCGCGGCGGCCCGCTGTCGAGGGTGAAGAGAGAGGGGAGAGGAGAGAGAGAGAGAGAGAGAAAGAGAGAGAGAGAGAGAGACCAGCCTTTTACATTTTTACCACGGCCGCGCGAGAACTCGATATTCCGACAAACACCGATTGGAAATGTTAAAAGATCGAAAGAATTTTAATGAAAACCCCCGACCACCGGCAGCCCGGCCGAACGTGCCTTTTAATAGTTCATCCGCGTCCGTTTTTTCCTTTTTTTCCGACCTCCCCCGCAACCCTCGTGCCCCGCCCGTCCAGTCTCTTTTTTTGGGGGGCGTGGGCGGGCGGAGGGTGGCGAGTGGGGGAACGGGGACGGGGTTTTTTTTATTCGCTACGTTTCGGTCCGCGAGCGGTCCGCCGCGGCCGGACACAGAAAATATATATCTGTTGAAAAAGTAAAGCGACCGCCGTACGTTCGCCACTATTCCGGATGGACGGATGGACGGACAGACGGACGGACAAATGGAAAGGGTGGGTGGGTCTCTCCTCTGTGTTGGAGGGGAAAGTCGACTGCTTGCACCACCGAAAAAAAATTCCACGGCGGGGAAAGAGAAAGCGGGAATTATATGTATCTCATCGCGCGTGTTTATTTTTCGCGTGATTACAAACGAAGTTAATACGAATCGAAGGTAATTAATTTTATTGTCCGCCAGGGAGAAATGCCTGGCTCTCCGGTTGTCCACGCTGTCGTCCGATCTTTCCTCTTTCAACATTACGATTTTTTTCTTTCGATTTTCTCGACCCCCAAACCCCTCCATCCGCTGTTCTCCCGGGGGCTTGTTCAACTATCTGTGACGGGAGAAAGATCCGGCGGACATGCAATTCGCCGGAATTATTACCAAGAAGTCGCGCGTGAATGGCGGCAGAATTAAAATCGAAATCAAAGTCGTGGCCCGGCGGCAGGCACGCGGACGAGGACATGGTATCCCGTGACGCGACATCGTATTAAGTGGTTTATAATCGATAATTGGCAATTAAAAGTGCGCTCGCGTCCCTGTCCACGATGGGATATTAAAACCGCGGAGAGCTGACGGCGGGATTCGGCCGCGTTTCGCCGCGTGATCGATGAACAATGATCGTCTGAAGATAATGGTAATGACTGTCCATGTGCCTAGATCAATTTTGATATCGTAGTCGTTCTGTCAACGGACTGAGAAAAAAATTTCGCCCGTCACATCGATGCATGTTAATCTAATTTTTGGGAAATTTGTGTTCCCACGCGATCCATGAACAATCGCGCGCACCGTGTTCAATTCACGCGACGATTACTTATAAATGTGCGTGCAAAATGTTCGCGCGACGAGTTTAATAGTTCTGAATTAAGTATTTTGTAAACCTGGAGAAATTATTGATCGACTGATATATTTATGCGACCAGTAGTCACGGCAAATTACAGTGTTCGATAAAGTATTAATTTTAATTCGCAAATGATTGTGTTCCGAAATTGCGACTAAAAATCGTGTTTTCAATACGGCGGAGAGAATTGAATTTCGCAGAGCATTATGCAAGCGAGCGAAGGTTAATAGTGAAACGAAAAATGGTGGAAGTTCAAGTTCACCGTGCCGACCGTCATCATTCATCGGCAGAGGCGGGCTGGTCAATGTTTAACAATATTTATAAATAATATTTACCAACGGCAATCGATGACCGCCCTGGTTAGCGTGGCGTGCGGGGCGCGCGCGCGATCATCGAGTAATTGCGATCACGATAAACAATCATCGAGCCGAATAACAATAATCAATTAACGAACGCACGCAAATGTACAAATATCGCGGAAACGGCCGGCCGGCTGTTGACAAAGAAATTATTATTTTCGATTGATAACACGAGCCCGATGAACGATGACCCGAGTCATCGAGAAAGTGATGAACTCGAATTCCAGCCTGATTACTCGTGCGCGCTCCATTAACTCGAATTTCGTGCGAACCAATCGACTGTACCAGTCATCGCGCTCCGCAAACACCCTTTCCAACAGGAATTTCTTCCGGGATCATCGATTGGCGAGTTTCGAATCCAGCTGGTACGCGTCGGCTCGCCTTCAACGTCATTTTCTCCGGACCTCTCGATGACCTTTCGCAAACGCTCGCCTACAGATTCGACGAATCACGTCATTTAATTCTTGTAATCCAATTAGGCGATTAACTAAACGGATCGGCCGCCAGATCTATCCCAAGCTCCGCGAAGTATAATCGTTTACCTCTCCATTTACTATTCGATAATAGTTGCGAAAGCTCCCGAGAATTTTCGATAATCGTTTCCCACATCGTTACCAACCTGCCACTGCAACAAAAATCTCTAAACAATTTTTCTCTCCACAAATATCAACATAAGTACGCCTCCGATAATTATTATTACTTCCACAGACGAGAATCGCGTTTTACATACCGTTTTAGAATATGCGCGATGTTTGTTCCCAATAATCAACAATTTTTCTTTCTAGACAAGTGATTTTTTATACTGGTTTAGAACCAGCGCGACGTATGTTCAATGAAATTCTGATCTCGAATGTTAATTAATTTTCAATAATAATTTGGTAAAGGCGGTGCCGAAGCGTATTAAAATGATTAAAACTTCGAATCCGTTTTACTCGGGAACTGCGTACGACGGGGACGCGATTCGACGACGGCTAGCAGCAGGGAAGTCTCCCCTTTGAAATGAATTTTGTTTCATCCCGATACGACTTCCGGTTCCCGAGATATCGTCGTGTACAGCAAAGGGGTGTTTTAAGTGGTTTTCCTATCTTTTTCTCGCTCGTGCGTTCGGACCTCTCTCTCGCATTCATTCGCAAACTGGCCCAAACGTGGAACCTGCGTTTATCAATGACAATCATGAATGAACTGTTTTTGCAATCACTATTACAAGCAGTACTACGACGAGAACGCGGCGCAAGTTTTCACGAACAACTTTGAACCCCGTATCTCCGTAACCAATCGAGATATCGACGTAGAACAAAATTCATTTTCACGAACACACCGTCGCCTACACCCCGAGCACACTTTCAATCATAATATTACACTCCTTCCGGGTGTATTTTGCACTCGAAGCGAACAATAATTGTGCCCATACGTTATTAAAAGTTTAATCGAATGAATTACTCGCGACAGTCCGTTCTTCTGCAAGCAGCTTCTAGTCTGCAACGTTAAAATTGAAAGAGTACCGAAGTAAATTGGCTTTCTACATTAAACAATCGTCCCGGGAACATTCTTCATCTCGCGAATGCGCAGCTGCTGTTTCTTTCCGTAACATTCTGCGTAGAATTGACTTGTCGGATGATCATACTAATAAAATATTAAAATCAGAGAGAAAATTGCTGCGTTTCTTTCCGTAACATTCTGCGTAAAATTAACTTGTCGGATTATCGTACTAATAAAATATTAGAATCAGAGAGAAAATTGCTGCGTTTCTTTCCGTAACATTCTGTGTGAAATTAACTTGTCGTATCATCGTACTAATAAAGTATTAGAATCAGAGAGAAAATTTCACGGTAGATGTCGAAGAATCGCTGAATATCGAGCCGGTAGAAATAATAATTTAAACCGAGTTTCGTTTGATTAAGTGAGAGAGAGAGAAGGTTGTAGATCAACGTCAACTTTCAAGCGACATAAATTCGCGAAACGAAAACATAAGTGATTTCTAACTGATCCCGGTACTCGTTACAAATTCTATCCCCTGATTTAATGAAGAGCACACAGACCGAGCGGCGACATAATAAACACACGCGACAAATATTCATCATCCGCGTTTGAGTATCGATTACAGGGGGCACAAAACATCAATAACCTGATATCAAGCTTTCCCGGCGACGGCGACGTCGCAGCTGGAGGATGTATTTGCGCGCGGGGTTAGAGACGGAGTCGAACGCGTACGTACACGTGCTGCACCGTTTAACCCAAATCGCGGGAACGCCGCGTATAAATCATTAGGCATTAAGCGCGCTAATTACAACTGTCTCTAAGCAGCTACATTAACGGCTGAACCGGTCTCGTCGGTTCCGGGAAGACGGAACGAATTTAGCCGCGCCTATTACGGAACGATCCTTAACGACTTCTCGGAATGCAAATTGGCGAAACACGCACGGCGATCGGCAGCGTCGTTGCATCGCGGAAGACACGAGACTCTAACCACATTCGATCGACAGTTCAAACGACCCGTTCCATTGCCGATCGATAAGCAACTCCGATACTCATTTTCTTCGTTCACGTTATTCGCGCGTTTTCCTCTCGAGCTTATTAATTGTAACCTTTTTTCGGAAATTCCTGTCCGTATAATGCAACGGTTGTAACTGACTTCTACATTTATGAACACAATCTCTTACCAAACTTGGAGATCAACTTTTCACAATGTGGGAATGTTACAAAAATCATTGTTGCAATCGGACCGCGGATTTGATGAATTTATGGTGAAAATGTGCAATCTAAAACGGTGTTATCAAAAAGTGAAAGAAATTCAACTTGCACGAACAACTTGAAAAGCCTCTATTCGTAAGGGTTCGAGTAACCGTGGCCCGTGAGGGTCGCGGGAGGGGGTTGTCCGAAGGATGGCAACCAGTTGTTGCAGCATGTATTTTTATAAATCGTTTCAAACGTTTTGTTGGAGGGCGTGTATGCGTGTGCGTTTACATTGCACGAGCGAAACATCGCGCGTGCGACAAATGAAAAACGAATAGCTAACAAGCGAGCGTCGGTGTGCGAGACTGTTCCTCGCGGAGGGAACGGAAGAGCAGTTCTGAATGTTATGCCGTAAGAGATGGTTGTCGTTGTAGCGCGTACGAAAGATACTAAAATAAACGCTTCCTTTAAAACCCGACACTCGTGATATTATTTTCGGACATCTTTACATATTCAAGGAGGTACAAAAAATTGAACAACTTGGAAAGCTTTTATTCGAGGAGCAACTAAAAATAATTGAAGTAAAAATCCTTTGATCGATTGTTTGTCTTCTCCCAAAGACGACTGTAATAATCCTGAAACGATTGGTACAGCCTCCGCAAGTTGCCCGACGCGACGAACAGCGCAGGATCGCGTCGGAAGCGGTAACAATTTGAAAATCGCGGTAAACGATATGCGGCGAAGTGGTAGTCGAGTAGAATCACCGTGAGATCGGGCTTTATCCCCTGTTGAAAAGACCGGTGGAAATGGTCGGAATGAAAAGAGCGAGGCGGAAGGAGCGATTAAAGAAGAGCAGGGCAAAAAGATCAAAAAACTTCAACCGATGAGAAAAAGAGAAAGAGAGAGAGAGTGAGCGAAAAGAGGGGGTCGGGCTGACGAAGCCCGAAATTCTATTAAGAGGAAATTCAGGTAATATTCAGGTGCGGGGTGCGGCAACCTTGAATTCCGAGCACGAAGGAAATCGGCGGACGAGGAAACACGAATCACCTTTACTTCGATCTCGAGAGGCCTACTCAAGATACCCGTAATCGCGGTTAAAAGCCGAGAACGGAGGTGGAGAGCGGAACGGAGAAAGAGAAGGGGAGAGAGACGGTTGAAGAGAAAAAGAGAGAGAGAGAGAGAGCGAACGAGAGCATCGACGGAAGTCAGACAGAGAACCGGCGCGGCTCGGCGGCCGGAGCGTGGAGGGGTTGGGAGCAGAGAGGAGAAAGTGGAAAACCGAATAATCGTCCAGCGTCGACCTCGGTGTCGGTTAGGAGCCGACGAAAAAGAGGAGATGAAATGGACCGTCCGACTGACAGGAATTTACATCCTCTCGTGCGCAATCTGCGTGAGTGAATTGTGTCGTGTTACCGTCCGGAGAATTAGATCCGGAAAATCCGTAATAATTACTCGAGCGACGCTCGCCGAAGCATCCTCTCTTCCCTCCCGAGCGGCGCCCACACACACTGAGACTTTCGCCCCTTTTTCGCCCTTTCCCCCTTTAACGTCCTCCATCTCCGTCCGTCAGTCCGTGCCCGTCTCTTTGTTGCTCTCTTGACGGGTCCGCGTTCGCGCGTCACCTCCACCCCCGCACACACACACATACTTTCTCTCTTTCTCTCTCACTCTCTGTCTTTTTTTGCACCGTGTGTCGCTCGTTCTCACCGTCGGGACGCCACCCTCGCTCTCTTCCTGCTGTTTCGTCCGCGGAACACCCGACAGCGTGAAACACAAAAATAAATAATGATTCACCGCACACGGCATTACCCTGGAAAGAAACGGTGTCCCCGCGAACCAACGGCCTCGACAGAGAAACGCCCGCGGCGATGGACTCGTTTTAATGCATGTACATGCGGGCACACCGACGACCCACCACCACCAACAAACGCAATCTGCTTTCGGGTTTTAACCGCCACGAGCTTCCGCGTGACTCGCGATTAGCAACTTGAGAACCCCTCCGCTCGCGAAACGATTCTGCTACCGCCGCTTTGTTTCGGGGGTCAGATCGTTCGGACAGGTGGCTTCGACGTTTGACTCGCTGTTGTCCTGCGAGGAAAAATCCCGTAGCGATTTTCTCCGTTTCATTTGGTACGGTGATGCCTGTTTTTGTTGCGTAGGTTGCGTTTTGATTAGGATTTTGCGGGAAACAATTTTTTTCCGGAGCTAGAACTATCGTAGATTGGAAGATTGAAGTCCGCTTTGTACAATGACTAATTGTTATATTCGGTATTATTGTGACAGTTTCGTAAAAAGTAGTAAAAAGTTTTGTGGAGAATCGATTAACTATAGAGAAAAGTAGGAAATATGTCTGCACAAATGTCTGCGATAGATACGCAGGATTTAATTACCAGCTGAATGTTCTTATTGCATAGTTAGCGCTTTCTAGAGGTCGCGCGCTGATATTATTTTCATTAAATGAAATATTAGCAGCACGATCAAACGCAGCGATTGAACGGGATAGTAATATTGAAAGTCGTCAAGTTTAATTATGTGTTATTAGCGAAACAGTCTCGATTTGTGGATCAATCCTTCTCCATACATTCTACGGTGCATGCTCGATATCGAGGAATTCTCACGCGGTTTCTTAACTACCTTCGCAGCATTTCATTGAAATCGGTCCGAGCCCGTGGAAACGGGAATGAACGAGAGTAAGTATATGCTGCCACTTGATCTATCATTAGGAATACCGAGAACAGCTAATCACCAGTTGGGCCAATTTCTCTGACCCCTGCCACTCTCCTCGTCCACGGGCATTCAGGAACGGATCGTTCCTGATGCTGGAGAGACGCGCCCCGTACACTTAAAATTCCAGGCGTCGCTTTTTCTTTGTCCATCACACCCGGCTTTTACCTCCAATCTCGAATTTCACTCGATCGCCTCTCACCGAGACGACTGAAAATCTGTTCCGCGCCTGTCCCGCGGAACAATCCGACCCACAAATCACTTGTTACGCTTCCTGCTATGGAAAGCTGCTCATCTTGCACTCTCACGGAAAGACAACTCACCTAAAGTAGAGCGAAATTGATCTTTCAATCAAACTTAAAGATGAAATATTTTCAGATTTTCCATTTACAATTCGGGAATATATGGACATATTTACTTCAGATATTTTTAATCACAAAACCCCTATGAAATGCATAAAATCCGCAGTCTACTATTAATTTTAATTAGGCAAGAACAGTGTTTCCAAATTCCTCTGATATTTTCAATTCAAGTGAAATACAACTCACCTAAAGTAGAGCAGATCATTTACTATTTACCATTTAATTGATCATTTACTCAAACTTCGAGATTAACTATTTTCAGATTTTTTATTTATGGACATATTTTCTTGAATAATTTTTTATCACAAAAATCCTATGAAATCTAAGTAAAATCCTGTTATATAAACTGCGGAGCTTTATGCAAAATAAAAAATTTCTACATGAATTGCAAAAAACAGGGGCCAGCTAATTTTTTCTTCTTCTAATTATCTTATACAGTTCAAACTAATACACTGATGTTGTTAAATCTTTTTAATATGTTGACTGCATTAAATTGTACGTACCTATTTTTGTTATAAAAGCATAAAATCCGCAGCCTACTAATAACTTTAATTAGGCAAGAACAGTGTTTCCAAATTCCTCTGATATTTTCAATTCAAGTGAAAGACAACTCACCTGAAGTAGAGCGAAAGTGATCATTTACTCAAACTTCAAGATGGAATATTTTCAGATTTCTTTATTTATGGACATATTTTCTTGAGAAATTTTTAATCACAAAAACCATATGAAATCTAAATAAAATCCTGTTATATGAAAGTGTAATTTTTTTCTTCCCTAATAAAACTGCGGATCTTCATGCAAAATAAAAAATTTCTACATGAATTGCAAAAAATAGGGGCCAGCTAGAAAATTTGTTCTTCTTCTAATTATCTTATACGGTTGAAACTAATACACTGATGTCGTTAAATATTTTTAATATGTTGACTGCATTAAATTGTACGTACCTATTTTTGTTATAAAAGCATAAAATCCGCAGCCTACTAATAATTTTAATTATGCAGGAACAGTATTTCCAAATTCCTCTTATGTTTTCAATTTAATAGAAAGACAACTCACCTAAAGTAGAGCGAACTTGATCATTTCTCAAACTTCAAGATGAAATATTTTCAGATTTCTTTATTTATGGACATATTTTCTTGAGAAATTTTTAATCACAAAAACCCTATGAAATCTACATAAAATCCTGTTATATAAAAGTGTAATTTTTTTCTTCCCTAATAAAACTGCGGATCTTCATGCAAAATAAAAAATTTCTACATGAATTGCAAAAGACAGGGGCCAGCTAGAAAATTTGTTCTTCTTCTAATTATCTTATACGGTTGAAACTAATACACTGATGTCGTTAAATATTTTCAATATGTTCACTGCATTAAATTGTACGTACCTATTTTTGTTACAAATGCATAAAATCCGCAGTCTATTAATAATTTTAATTAAGCAGGAACAGTGTTTCCAAATTCCTCTGATATTTTCAATTGAATACTTTACTGATTCAGATCAGTGATCATCTGATGGGAAACAAACATCCCAGTGTCGGTATCGCGACGATCGTCACGATCGAGCAATCTTGAGCTCGCTTTCTGTACACATCCAGGTCGCAAAAAAGCAAATGGGGGACAACGAAAAAAAAAAAAAGAAAGAAAACCGATAACACCGAACAGAACAATATATGTCGGTTCTCGGTTGATAACTCGCGTGACGCCTAATTAAATGTTCTCCGGTGAAAACATCACATTCAGCTGGCTAGAATGATCTAGATATCAGGCACCGTGTCACCGTCGCATGCGAGCGGGGCCACGCACAAGCATATACACATCGTCTCGTCGGACGAGCGTGTGAGTGGTCATTAAGGAAGCCGGGGGCCACTAATCGTCATCAGAGACGTATTCACCGACGACTTCGGTACGCAGAAAATATAAAATTGCCCCTGCGCGTCGGTCAATAGGCATAATGATTATTTTCCGCGATATAATGAGCGCTAGTCTTTCGCTTCAACCCCCGCATGCCACACAACCTGGATTACGTCTCCGCGTACCAGGGATAATAAAGGATTCCAGGTCAATAGCGATGTAATGAGGCACCTGGCCGCATATCGCTAAGGCTTCGCTTGGCTTTTCGCAGACAATTCATAATTTGTCGGATGCTAAGTAGAATGAGACGTTCTGCGATCAGACTCGGACGAGTTTTCCCTCGTCAGAAATTTTGTATCGCGCGACACGTCGTTCCTTTCATCCAACAGATTATCAACATCATATTAAATACAATTAATTTCTTGTTGGCCCTCTGCACTCAGAATTAATATTTATTTTTCTTGCAAACAGCTCTCTACAATTTCAAGTCTTTTCTCCTGGACTGCTGCTTAATTTAAACAATTTTGTTAATTATTACATTAAATACTAGTTGTACCCGGCCACGCGTTGCTGTGGCTCAGTCTGGTTAAATGGAAAAGAAAGAAAAGAGGAAGCGCACGTTTCCAATATGTTTAATTTCACAATACTTGTGGGTATACAATATATTTTGTTGTTCCATTGTCTGTGCAGATATAGAGATTGTCAAAAACAAAAAAAGATAAAAAATACTAACGAAATATTTTGAACAAACGTACATTTACATTTTTATTTATATAGTTTATATACCAATCGGTGAAGAACTTTCGGGGATTTAAGATTTTGAACAAACGAACATTTACATTTTTATTTATATAGATAATATAGATTAGGCATATAAAAACACGCGCGTATTCGAATGCAACGTTGTGTCAAAATTTGGAAGCAATCGGTGAAGAACTTTCGAAGAATCAAGATTTTAAACAAACGAACCTTTACATTTTTATTTATATAGATTATATAGATTAGGCATATAAAAACACGCGCGTATTCGAATGCAACGTTGTGTCAAAATTTCGAAGCAATCGGTGAAGAACTTTCGAAGCATCAAGATTTTAAACAAACGAACATTTACATTTTTATTTATATAGATAATATAGATTAGGAATATAAAAACACGCGCGTATTCGAATGCAACGTTGTGTTAAAATTTAAAAGCAACCGGTGGAGAACTTTCGGAGATTTAAGATTTTGAACAAACGAACATTTACGTTTTTATTTATAAAGATAGATTACTCAATCTTTGTTGTAATTTACATTTGTTTTTAACTATGAAATAAGACAATTGAATAAATAAAGGAACAACCAAACACATATGAAAACCCGTTTTGTTTACATTTCTCTTTCTCCGACGTCGAGTCACACTCGACAAAGGAGCGAGTGCAAAAGGTTAATATTTCCCTAGAAGACAGAGAGAATTCAGATTCAATCTGTCCCTATTTTTCAAGAGAGGCCTACACACGTGATCGAGCAATGTTACGGTGGACGTATACTATTCTGAATACTGAACAGCTCGAACTATAAGATGCCGAGTCGTAACAGCCATAAATCTTGGAAGAATTCCTTGTACTCGATCGGACTGTAGAGGTATATATTTGAGCTGACCGAGATTGAGATCGCGGTAATGCATATGAAAAGTCTTGTGACCGAGAAAACATAAATATGCGGATGGTAGTCGTAAGCATGATTGACAGCAATACATAGGGTACTTGAAGTTTCCAAATAACAAAACGCCGGAGCAGTTCTAATTACCGTATTCGTAGAAAAAGTGACAGACCAAGAGGTTCGGCAGCCATCACCGAGAAAAAAAATCGAATCAGCAAGGGAGCAGCAATTAATCCGTACTCAGGATCGCCGAGGCCAAAAAACGGGAGAAGAAAAAACAGCGAATCCACATTACCACAGTCAGGGAAACGAGAAAGCCGTGGCACAGCGCGTCATCGCCGGTATCAATGGGCGGGCCGCCATTGGTCGGGAACGTTTTCAGCATCGCGTCGAATTTTTACGAGGGCGCCGCTATTCGTTCGATCGCGAGCCGTTCGCCAGGCGATTTTGCTTGCGCATATTCATTAACGGCGGGGATAATTTATTTGGCCGGGGATAAAAATATTTTTCGGTGGAAAAAGTGCGGCGGCGCCACGATGTGCCTGCGTGTGCGTGCGTGTATGTGGGAGGGGGGACGCACGCGTGACGAGAATTCCCAGTTTTTGTCCGGGTAATAATGAGAATGCGTGTATTTAATTTTGCGCCGGATTAATTCGATTCGGTCGCGAGGAGAGAGTCGGCGCTCGTTCGAGGAACACTCTTTGCCTCTGTGCCCTCTCCCCGCTGCACCGCCACGACTCTCCCCCCTCCGCCACCCAGGCTATAGTTTCCACATTTTTATTTGTCTCTTTTGTTCCCGCGGTCGTCCCGCGCCGTTGGGAAAATTGAATTCGACATCGGGAACGGTTTTATGCGGGCGAATTAAGGCGGGCGGACCTAGCGCCGCATAAAAATAGCATCATAAACGTCACCGTATTTTCGACCGTTTCCGGTCGGCCGATTCAATGACTTCGACCGTTACGCCAGACAGAGATGAACACGGGATCGATCGGAAGCGGTTTCGCGGGGAACCAGCCCAATTATGTTGATTAATTTTTAAAGCGAACCCTCCGACGAGCCTCGCGATCCTGAATTATGGAGTATCGCGCGTGTCGACCGTGACGGTTAACCCCGGATGCCTGGGGATTTTAAATTTTTAGTTGTATTTATGCAAGTACAAGTGGCTAAACAATTAACGCGAGAACAACGATCGAACATACATTTTTGCAATAATTTATTACTGTACAGTAATTGTGCGTGCGTACGTGGCCAGTGTAAAATGTCGCGTTAGTTCTGGAGATATGCGAGAACGAGCAGGGTATTAAGTAACAGCGGATGTCATTCCGTATAATTTACTCGCATAATGCCGGTCCCGCAAATTGAATCGTTAGGACTAACCGCATCGAAATAAATGGCGAGGTCGCAATTTAATAAGGACCAGTCACCATCTTCCGGTGATTAATTCTTGCTAAAAAGTTTCAGCAACTTTACAGACTCCTTTCTCATGGATCCTAACTTCTCGGAGTCATTCTCACCGACCGCCAACCCCTCGTCCACCGGACGAAGTAAACTTTCGACCCCCTCCAGCAGAACTTTCTTTCCCCGTAAAACAGCCGGCAACGACATCGCCGGCAGTGTATCTAAGACCATCGACACCTAATGTATTTAATTTCCAATTAGCCCCGGCATAATTCGATCGATATTTCGTGGGCATTGAATCCGGCTAGCCGTTTTCGCCACCCCAACCCCTCTACGTTTCCTCCCCTCGATCACCCACAAAGTGATCCAGAATGATTCCGGACTCCAAGCACGTGAAATAGAATGTCAACAAATTTCCATTTTTGTATACCATTTACCATTAAAACATTATTATACCATATACCATTTTTGTCTAATCAGTTCAAGGGAACTCAAGGAAAATGATCGACAATGATTCTAGACGTTTAATCTAAGGATATTAAAAATCAGTCTACAAGGCACAGATTAGAAATGTATCTTAAAAATCAATTAATACCTAATGCTATTGTTCCAGAATAATCATAATCGGACCTAACCCCTGTCTAGTCAGTTCAAGGAAACTCAAGGAAAATGATCGAGAATGATTCTAGAAGTTTTAGTCCAAGAATATTAAAAATCAGTCTACGTGGCACAGTTAGAAATGTACCTCAAAAATCAATTAATATCTAATGCTATT
>CM052187.1:5143698-5157137 GCA_028455805.1 Lasioglossum figueresi
ATTAAACAACAGATCAAATTTGTTTCTCTGTAAATAAAGGTTATGTTTTATCAGATACTTATTAATTCACACTTTTTACGACTATTTACAAACTCACCTGAAAATAAAGAAACGACAATTAGAGTCTATTGTTCACTCTCTTTATTCACACTAACTTTATATCGCTAACTTATTCTGTTAATCCACTATCTCTATCTTTATATAGTTTTTATGCACATGTGCTCTCTATATTCATTTACTCTTCTTTTCTCTCTCTATCTATCTCAAATGTAGGAACAGTTCAAAGAGTAAAATCGAACAGTTAAATCGAAGAAAATATATTTTCTTTACATAAATTACAACGAAGCTTGAGATCTATATTTAATATAATTGTAGGATGCAGAGAATCTTCTAGAACTCTCCTGCGTATAAATGTATGTGTGTGTGTGAGCGCCGCGTGTATGTATGTGTGAACGTCGAGACAAATCAAAAACGTAAACAAACGATTGATTAATTTTCCAGAAAGTTCTATCGCGGAACATATAAATAGGACGCGTCCGCGATACGGGGACAGTTTCACGGTACCACAAACGCATGACAGAACTCATTAATACAATACGATACGATACGATACGATACGATACGATACGATACGATACGATACGTTACGATACGAAACGTTACGATACGATACGATACGTTACGATACGATACGATACGTTACGTTACGATACGTTACGATACGTTACGGACTACGAATACGAATTACGGTGACAGAATTGAATGTTTATTCGGTGTGTTGCATCGTGTCTTGTTAATTATATGTTTATTCGGTGTGTTCCATTGTGTCTTGTTCCATGTTAATTGAAGTTGTGTTATTCTTTGTTCTTATTAATAAAGGATTAGTTACTTTAAACATTTCGATTCTTACATAATTATTAAACAGAATTGTTTAAAATAAGTTTGTTGGCAACAAATTTGAAAGATAATTCAAAGTGCTAAGGGTTAATATGTCGACCGTTTTGAAATTGCGTTTACCCGTTTTCGTCGTAATTTCGAATAGAATCCACAGTCTAGCGCTAACATTGAATTCATTTATTGCGCGCATTTGCTTCTCCTGGCCGCGTTGTGCAGTTAAAGAAAGATCGCCGCATCGAATTCGCACTCGCGTGTTGTGCAATTCTTAAAGAAAGAATGGCCTGTACATTGACCCCATCCATCCAACATGGAAGTCGTTCGACACGCTTTGTTTTGTACGTTAATCGTATACAGGTCAGAGAGACCATTGGCCGATTTAGGTTGGGACGCGGCGGCGGCAGCTACTTAACCAGACAATTGGCTGTCATTGACACACAAAACCGTTAGTAACGAGTATGACGATCGTCGTGAGCGATGGGCTTTCTTATTAATCAACTGGGGCGAGCACGCTGGGGATCCTTCGCGCATAATTTCGTTATCATCTTAGCTCCGTGAAGCGAGCGACGATGGCGAAGATACTCAGGAATAGTGAACGGACTTCTGTACTCAATTACAGAATTACACAATTAGCAGAAATTTCGCAGCCAAAAAGTCAGACTTTGAAATTATTTGATTCGTGTACGTATTAGGTCCCTCGGAAAGTCATCTCGTTTTCTCAAGGGAAAATTAAAGCTGATTTTTACCATTTGAAATAAGTTTTACGACAATTGATGTCAGGATTTTGCGATCTGGAAGATGATTAACCAGTTAACTGTGGCGACCTCTTTTCACAGCGCGCACCTGTATGTGTCGCGAAAATCAAGCGACGCCGCCAGTGCATACGGGGATGCACGAATCCATCTGAAATTATTTATAATTTTCATTTGTTTGTTTCATTTCGTCTTGCCCTCTAAACATTTTACTTTAAACTACTCATTATATTCGTAAAATTTACGAATATAATTTAGTTCTCGCCAGAATCACAATTTAAATATCAAATTGTAACAAAATTTTACGCATATAATCGTCATGACACAAAATTCTGCCACATCTCCATGACGGATATAGTCGTCAAACACACTTAACTGGTTAAGGAATAACAAATGGAAGCAATGACATCTCTACACGATAAACGAAACTACTTTTCGAACGACCTAATAAATAAATTACGATTCGAAACAAAGAAGTATCGAATAAAAATTCACAGTATAAATATTAGTTGAATTAAATCCTTTACCGATGCAGTCAGATCGTTAGAAATAGCCCGCACACAGTGTGGTATTCCAAATGTAGAGAATCACTTGTACTGCACCTGAACCGTTAATTCCAATTAATTCTTGACTAATCGCTAGACCGCAGATCTTGACGTACCACTTCGATGTACATACTAAAAACGTGATAAACATCAGCGACAACGGAACACAGTTGAACAGACAGATTCACTGTTAATTTGCACTTGGTAAGTACATCGAACGAGAGGATGGTGTCTCGGTAATATCCGCTTTCATCAATCAACGTATAAAAGGTTGCCAGGAAGATCGGCGTTCTAATGACTCGGCATCGAAATAATTAATCGGTCGATCAATTGACATTTCGGTCAAGGATATGCGCGCGCGCGGGCGAGCGGTCGCGCGACTGTTCCCGGTTCGATTAGAACGAATCGAAAATCGATCAGGGTCAATAGATGATAGAGATTCATGGACTTACCTCGCTCTTGAGATTCAATGGCACGTCGCAGGGACCTTCCAACTCGGCTTCCTTCTTCATCTGATGAAACAGCATGCTGTGGCTGTGCCGGGGCGGTGCAGCGATCGCCAACATGTTGGGATCCTGCAGAGGTTGAAGACGATGTTGGAGATGGGGCTGGTGGTGATAAGGCGGCGACAATTGGGTGTACAGAGTGCGAAGATCAGCTGGCGGGGAAGCGGGCGCAGCGGTACTGCTCTGTTCCTCCTCGGCCGAACCCTCCGCCATGTCAGTCTTGCATCCCGGGGACTCGTAATCTGCGAATCGACCAAAACTCTCTGAGGACCGATCTAACAGTTGAGATCGCCGCGTGCTCTCCGACGCCCGGTAATTCCATAATGGCGAGAATATCATTTGTCTACACGTCCGGCGACGTCATGTTTGCCGAACACCTTTTTGCCACGTACCGACATGTGTTTCAACATTTTTTCTAACGCTCACAATTTATTTCTCGAAGATATCAATATGTACGAGGTGTGATCAAACGGTAAGGTGACTTTTTGAATTCCGCGGGATACCTGCAGTCGATTTTCGTTTTCTTTTCTTTCTTATGCTGGCACACTCGTCCCGAACGTATGTTCACAGTTTCAGCTACATAGCATTTTTTGTTTGTTTGCGAGTAGCATAATGGTTAGAAGTGTTTCGCGTGTTCGGCGATTTTCTGATGCCGAAAAAAATGGATCAAAGAATTTGCATCAAATTTTGTGTAAAAAGTGGGATTGAGTGCTCCAAAACGCTTGAAATGTTGACAGTGGCATACGGTGAGTGTACTCTGAGTAAAAAAAAGATTTATGAGTGTTGCAAGCTCTTCCGAGAAGGCCGAGAAGATGTTAATGGTGAAGATCGCTCTGGACGCCCCAGCGCGTCAACAACTGATGAAAACGTTGAAGAAGCGAAGAAAATTGTGTTGGGGAATCGTCGAATTACCATCGGAGAAGTTGCTGATGATGTCGGCATCTCGTTTGGTTCGTGCCAAGCAATTTTAACGAATGTTTTGGGCATGAGACGTGTGTCAGCGAAGTTTGTTCCGAAACTGCTTAATTTTGACCAGAAGAAACGTCGCATGAGCACTGCTCAGGAGCAGTTGAATGACGTAAATGATGATCCTGATTTGCTCAAAAGGGTCATATATGGTTATGACGTCGAAACCAAAGAGATTTGCAACGATCGAAGAGATAAAGACTGAATCGCTGGAAGAGCTCAAAGCTATACCAAAAAGTGCTTATCAGAAGTGATTATTATATCTGAGGGGGATTACTTTGAAGGGAACAACATAAATATCGCTGAATAAATAAATATTTTTTGATAAAAATAAAGTCACCTTACTTTTTGATCATACCTCGTACATCTTATCGTATGATATCACGACAGTACTTGCTGAAAATATGAGCACGATATCTCGAACTACACAGACACGGCAGCCATTTTCCCGAGGCCATCTCTGCGAAGCAGAATTTGAACGGTGACGAAAAGAGAGATTCAACAATTTTTCTATTCATGAAATTATTTTTCTGTGAAAAAATCAGTATATACATCTTGTAGTACGATATTTCGACAGTGCTTGCTGAAAATTTGAGCTCGATATCTCGAACTAGACAGACACGGCAGCCATTTTCCCGAGGTCATCTCTGCGAAGCAGAATTTGAACGGTGACGAAAAGAGAGATTCAACAATTTTTCTATACATGAAATTATTTTTCTGTGAAAAAATCAGTATATACATCTTGTTGTACGATATTTCGACAGAGCTTGCTGAAAATTTGAGCTCGATATCTCGAACTAGACAAACACGGCAGCCATTTTCCCGAGGCCATCTTTGCGAAGCAGAATTTGAACGGTGACAAAAAGAGAGATTCAACAATTTTTCTATACATGAAATTATTTTTCTGTGAAAAAGTCAGTATATACATTTTGTTGTACGATATTTCGACAGTGCTTGCTGAAAATTTGAGCTCGATGTCTCGAACTACAAGAACATGGCAGCCATTTTCCCGAGGCCATCTTTGCGAAGCAGAATTTGAACGGTGACAAAAAGAGAGATTCAACAATTTTTCTATACTTGAAATTATTTTTCTGTGAAAAAATCAGTATATACATCTTATTGTACGATATTTTGACAGTGCTTGCTGAAAATTTGAGCTCGATGTCTCGAACTACAAGAACATGGCAGCCATTTTCCCGAGGCCTGAGAAATGTCGATATTCAAATACTTTTTGGATCCACTATGTATGTGAACCGATATTTCCGCGAAGTTTTATTTGATAGACATTTCTCTAATTTTGCATCAGACATAAAGAGCTAGTCAAATATTTTTACTCGTCGCCCGGTACGTAACATTTTCCTAAACATTTTTCGGCTCAAGCGTTGATATTTACCGAGAAAACGATTCTTTACATTACCGTTTGAGCTCACTTGTATAGTGTCAAGTTTCTTTCCGTTTCATGTTTGTGTCTCTTCTAAAAAACGATTTGAACTCCGCGGAATTCTTGTGCGTGTTGGCTCGTCGGTCACAGCGCTAAGGAGAATTCTGGCCAGTGGCCTACGGAGGAATTAATTTGCTTAAGTATTTTGTAACGTAAGCTGATGTAACGTGCTGATGTGGGACAGGCAGATGCTGAGGACTCGCTATGGTCAATTGGAAAAATTGGGACTGACGTTTCCTAATCTGGTGATTTAATAAACTTTTTAATCTTTCGTACCCCGCGAGCAATTTAATGAAATGCACCCCGCTATGAATATTTATACACGCGTGCAATTCTAACATTGCAAACATCTTTACAAAGAGTGCATAGGCACCACAGTGCCATTCAATCCTGCTAAAAATTAAATGAATTAATCTTGAACAAAAAGGGAACTTAAAGGAAGTACTTAAAAAGTACAGTAAAAAAGTTATTTATCGCATTTTTCAAAATCGAACACGATGTGAAATCATAGAAAATAGCTTGGAATATTTTGATGAAATTAAATTTTAGCGGGGTTTAATTGTATATTAAAATAATTGGTAGTTAATCAAATTTGTGTGGCCCAAAAAATATTACACAATTGCAACGAGGCCAAAGAAGTAAAAGTGTGGTTAACAAAAAGATGTAATCGCGTATAAGTGCCCGGTAAGATCAATGGCGTGATGAATGAAGTTGGTTGAAACCGCGGGAAACACTCGGGTACAATTATTTTCTAATTTCACCCCGTATAATGAACCATCGACCCCACCTCAGAGAATAAACGATATCTACTTTTTTTCTGTTGATCGCACGAGATTACCTTTAATCGTTCCACTACACACGGAGTGAGAGAGAGAGAGAGAGAAAGTGGATACAAAAAGAAGAACACCGAGGCAGCATCGATAAGATCCGAAATCGTCCCCGGCATAGGCCGAGGGACTTGAAAGGGCGCAGGCGACACGCATAAACGCGATACTAATTAAACCGCGGGACTCCCGCCAGCCGTATCGAAGCGTCGTGCGTGCAGCTGTTAAGAATGCAGACAGTGGAAATTAGAAGGAGGCCCGTTCATCTTCCGACATCAAAGCAAAAACATTTGGCCGATGGGATCAGCGAGGGATGCGAAAATGGCGGGGGCAACGCGTCACGCAGCATCGAGAATAAAATCGGGTGTCATCCTCGCAGACACCTCGCATTTATAATTATTTTTATCCGGCCGGCCGTTTAGCGGAAATTCCTCCTTCGGCTCCCGAACGACGCGTGGATCCTCCTTTACGTTACGGACATTTATATCTCAATTTTTGTAGACCGATTCCTTTTAGTTCGGCTTGAATTTTGCGTACATTCTATTAAAATGAGAATTAGAAGAATTAGAAGAATTAGTAGATTTTTATATTTAGTCTTATCATAAATAAAGGAACACGAACTTGTCTACATTTTCCAGTTACATTCTGTTCACAACCTACTTTGCGCGTGAGCTCGAATTCCGACAACAGTCTCAACCATAATATTTTTATATGAATCGAAGCAAGCCTTAACTTCTTAACTGCGGAATTTAGTTTTAAAAATTAACGATTGAGTGCCGAATTAAAATCAAGAAACGACGAGTATACACTTCGAACGCAGAGCAAATGGTCCTATTATAAATTTTTCGAAGAACGAGAAACGATTACATTTTTATTGGATAAAAATTAACAATTCATTCTTGAAAAGGTTATTGTTATTGCACCGCCATAGAGTTCTGGATTGACGTGTGTACACGTCGAACGCAGTTAACTGGTTAAAATAGTTCCGGACGTCAGAATTGAGTATTTTTAATTTTCTAGTACAAACTAACAATAGCATACCGAAGTTACAGTCAAAAATACATAAGATTATTTTACATCTGGAAACGACTTCAAATTTTACGTCAACGGCCACGTTTCGCAGTTGGTTTTTACACAGAATAGAGTTAAGCAAAAATTTACATGCAGTTCTTGAGAAATAATTCAGCATTTTTCTTTTTCTCGTCTTTCAGAAAATAGCTACCTACATTGTAATGCACCCCCAATTTGAGCGTGATCCAAAGCAATTTTGTAACTTCTGACGTACAACAAACATGAAATACGCTAGCCAATAGCAATCTACCGAGCATTAACGCGGCCAACACGTCGTATACTTAATTTTACGAACTTGTTAGTCAATTTTCAAAGCAGAAAATTCTCCGCAGTACCCTTGACACCGTTGCGATCTCGCAGACGCGGAACAAAACAGCTTGTTACCATTGCTACCATAATATTTAGGGAGCTTGAAATTCGATTTTCTGGATTTCCTCCGCTAGAGAAGCAAGCTTTCAAATTCACGGTCAAATGCAGGAAGCGAAGAATTTGGAGATCATTTGGAGAACTAGAAAATCGCTGGAAGAATTTCTTGGCAAAATTTAAACTTTCTTCAAAAATGCGTATTGGGAAAGACTGTACATGTTACGTATCTACAGCGGAAGAGATCTCGTGTTACAGACTGCATCCTGTCCGCTCGTGTTCGTATCTCAGCCGACGAAAGCTCGAAAGAAGAAGATTGTAAGGAAAGAAGGGGTCAGAGGAATCCATCGTCGAATCCCCGCGGATCGTGTACTTGGTGAACGCAACTAACAACATCTGCTTCTATTTTTGCGCTGGCCCGAGTCCAGCGCTTTACTTTTTTAAAAGCCCGTGCGCCTATGACGAACGGCTGGATGGATCATCGAGCGGAAGACCGGGGTAGAGAGAAACGAGCCGGTTATTCTGGACAAATTATTGTCAAAGGGCGGGAGCGCACCTTCTCTCTGCCCACCAGCTACTTTGTTCCTCATAAAAGCGGTTTTATAATGGTCGCCGCGCAAATGTTTCTCGCCGGGGTTTTTAAAACGTCGAGCCGGGCGCACGCGGCGGCCCCCGTCGCAAAAAGAAGCCGGTGGAGCTCTCCGTAGAACACGTTCACGGCTGTGAACATTGGGTTTTGACACGGCGTTACACGGCCGACGTCGTAATTGCCGCGGTTTTTCAGCACAGGTTGCACAGGTGTAACAGTTCGGAAAATGCCCGGGGGTTATCGGGTTCTGGCCGATCTGTCGCCGAGGATCCTCGGTAATTCGACGACGATTTTGTCAAAGCTGAGGCCGCTCACTGGCCACGGACTTTTTTCTACGGTTTTGTAATACGAAAATGCACCCGGACGATGCCGGCCTCTCACCTAAACCCTGTTTTATGGTCCCCGTGCACGTGGAAACACCGAGGTGCATGCATCGACACGTACGGAGGCTCCGAAAACCATCCGCACGCCACTAACGATTTTCGCGAAATTGTCGAGCTGTTCGATGAATCTCATCTCATTTCAAAATTAAGCCTTTACTCTCAGAATATATTGTGGGATCTGCATCTGATCAAAGGGAGAACAAAGATGTAATGTCCCTTTCCTCGAATCAACGTAACATTTATTCTGAAATGACATACTTCCAGAATAATAGCCGCGCTATTCCGTCAAAAATCGTACACCATTATTCAAGGTATCGTTTGTAGAGAGGAAGATTTTATCACGGAATAATTATTCGATTTCTACAGAGACGTTTAAATAAACGGCGGTTCCGAGAAGGAAGAAGATTTCCGGCCACGTAGTTCAGCGATCACCCAGTAGAATTCAAAACGCGATAGCACTTTCCACATTCGTTCGAATGGAATATTTATGGTGTTGATCCCGCTGTTATTAACGGCAGAGGATACGCTCGCGAGTCGAAATAAAAAAGGTGCTGTTCAACCGGCACGGAGCTATGTATTACAACAATTACACTGTCTTCGACAGTGCAATCTTACGCGAATCGAACGTGGCATTATGCGTCGACGCATTGACGTTCGTAATCGCCAAGGCGGAAGGTTATTTAGGGATCCAAGCCGATGATTGATCCTCTCGCTGTAGCCGCGCGGAAACGCGACGCCTCTCGAAGGCCGTGCTCGCGCGAACATAGCAATTTTCAAATATTAATGCTCAATGACACTCGAACGATCGACGGATATAATCATAGTCTGATTTCTTCGTGGCGGTCGCGAGGGATTCTTCTTCCGTTTCACGTATCACGGATCGGGATGCGAAGAGAGAGAGAGAGAGATAGAGAGATAGAGAGATAGAGAGATAGAGAGAGAGAGATAGAGAGAGAGTGAGTGAGAGAGGAGGAGAGAGAGTGGAGGGGCGACGTGGTACGCTAATGAAACCGCACTCTCATTAAAGCATCCAAATCGACGATACTAATTGGCCAGCTTTCGGAATAACCGGCATTATTGCTCAGGACGCGATATAATAATCGTTGCGGACGAATTCGGATCGGACAGCCGGTGGTTAAAGCGTCTAGTAATTTCACGGACGTGGCCCTAGAGCGATTAATACGATCCCGACGGGAATTAACGGCCGCAAACGGAAAAATGGTGGCCCGCGATCGCCCAAAGACCGTCGACAAGACATGTTAAACTAGATGATTACACAAAGGACTATAGGATCGTTCGAGGATCTAGAAAATCGCTCGTAGAACTACAAGATATCTTGTTTTTGCCTGACAGCATCGTGGTATCTCCGAAAATTCGATGAGCAACGCACTATTTTCTGTGTCTGTGTACTACAGGACGTTTCTACTTAACAATGTGTCGAGTCTGACCAAACCGAGGGTTTATGGCATAAGCGAGTAAGTGCAAATTAAACCAGCGAAGAGGTAAAACGAATTATTTGACAACGTCAGAATCGAAAAGACAAGATTTATCACGGCAATTACTTTTGCAATCTTCTTACACCTCGTAGATCCTAATCAAGCTTGCTACACTTAATAGATTGTAATAAAAACAGATTTTGCGTCTCTTTTTGTTTAAATTATTTTAATGGAAAGACTTGATATTTGCGAGCGTTAATAATAATATTTTCTGTAGAGACTAGAGATAGAGAATATTAATTGCGAATATCAAATGTATCTTTCTCTATTTATTTGCCAAGATTATATAATTTGATTCGGGCAAAATTATATTGTGGACCGCATGAAATATTATATAAACGGCTAATTTCCATAGCCTAATAAAGTTAATTCTAGTGCAGGAGGAATGTCTCGTGTGGGCGTGGTCCAATGAAAAATATTGTTATTTAAGCCGAGTCTTCGTAGACTGTTACAAACTTATAAATAGTATGTATAAGAGACCACGAGTGGGTTGATAGATTACCGTTATTAAACTTGCCCTGACAACGATAGTAGCACGGTATTATTTATTTTGTACCCTAATTAGATGTAAATTGATAGTTGGGAGACAATACGATTAATGTAACAGATAACATCGTGCCCTCGTCAATGTTTATTACAAGTAGAAACGGTGAATAATAGCCAGACACGCGAACAGGTTACTGGAACTAATACATCCATGAAATATTTGCAAAATTCTGCTCATACTATTCTCCAAGACCGATGTGTACAAAACGAAAACGTTATTCTATATTCTACTATAAATTTGGATCATCCTTGCAATCCTTCCAATCATGAAAGGAGCACTATTACATAATTCTAAATTGCATCCTATTTGATTACCATCTTTTAATTCACCAGTTTACTCATTAATTGTCTTGCAAATTAACACGAAACCCATTACCTCCAATTAAATGGGCGATTTAAGGTTGTTTCTCCTACAATTATTGAAATGACAGAGACGTATTAACGGGAAGATGATCGAATCGATTCTTTCGTCGAAACACGTGTCGTTCTCATGAGACAGTGCATAACAGCCAATCATCGCACCACAGGACTTATTCGTCCCAAAGCTAAGGAGAAGTTCGATCCAAAATCAAGCTCAAAAATCGTCATGTGAAAAATTCCCCAAAAGTTCCTAATCTACAACGCGTCTGAACCAAACGAGCAGATTCGTCTCGGAGTGACCCCCCCAGTAGAAACGATAATCATGCCGAAATGATAATCGTCCGGTTCCATCAGACAACCGTCGGCGGCGGATCTTCCGATCGGGCAGCGAGTATCCGCTTTCACCGGGTGCATCCTGGCATGTCTCCTCGAGCGATAATTGCCGGCGGGATCACCCGGTGAAAGTCCGCGTAATCGAATACGCAATTAAAACACCGGGGACCATTGATACGAGGATCGCTCGAGTGTCTAGGGAGGCAATTAAAACGCGTGCATTATGCGACGCGCCGTCACCGGGCGGACGCGAGCGTTCTCCCTGTCTCTCGCTGATCAGACGTTTAACCACTGAAAGGAAACCGAACGAGCCGGTAAGCGAGAACGGGGGGGAAAACAAGACCGAAAGAGAAAGAAGAAGAGAACATCCCAGCAACAGGAGAAAGACAGATAGACAGTGGGGTGGGGAGAGAGAAAGAGAGAGAGAGAGAGAGAGAGAGAGAGAAAGAGAACGATAGAAAGATAAAGAGAAAGAGAGACAGTGATAGCACTCGTCTCCCGATGTGTCTCTTACCATTCGTCTCGTCCTCCCGACATCTTGTTCGTTTTCTCGATATTTCTCGTTCGAGCCCCGGGCCACGTATCGTGTTTTCGCATTATCAACGGTACCGGGCATCATCACGATGCTTAAAAGGAAGAGGATCGCTAGAGAGGGTATGAGGGGGGCAGCAAAGGCAACGTCAGCGACGCCGGCAGCCCAGCAGCGTACAATTAAGGGGGTTGATTGATGTTAATTCAAAGGGTAATTAAGAATGTTGCGCATAAAAATCCGGTAATTTATGGTCATTGGGGATAATTATATGTTGACCAGCTTGTAATTGCAAGCGCTCCGTGGCCTACAACACCGTGGCGCATAAGCGTCCGGGAATTGCGGGTAGCTCCTTCGGACAGGCCACGTTCGGCTCGCTCTCTCCCTCTCTCACTTTTGTTCTCTCTCCTGTTCCCTCTCTCTAGCTTCCGACCTTCTTCTGTGTGCGTGTGGGTGGGATATACGGTCTCAGATCGCAGCTTATTATAGGGGCTAGTAGATAAGGTGGGTTTAGAAACAACCGTGCGCCAGCAGCTAGTTTCCACATAGTCTTAGCCGGGTGCGCGTCTCTCTCCGGCCAATGGCGGCCACTTCTCTCTTGCACCGGCTCCCTGGATGGCCAGGGGCCACAAAGAGGTGCGTGGAAACCGCCCAAAGTCCAGGCCACGATTTATGAGACCGATTCCAGACCGGCAAGACGACCGGCGGACACGGACTTCACGATTTTCAGCTCAGGTCCAGTTCGACGCGAAAACGCGATCCGTTTCTGGGTATGCGCAACGAACGCTATAAATAAACCGCGGATGATCGCCATATGGCCGCACATGCCGGCCCGACGGCCGCGTCTTTAGGATTTCCTAGTTCCTACGGAGAATTAGGGTAAATCGGTTTCAGCGATCGGTTGAACGATCTCGCAACGCGTGCACGGTTCTTGCGAGTTTCGTTTAATGTCTCTGAATTTTTCGTGGGCGATCTAAGAAAATTTGGCACTCAAATCTTTTTCTAATTACTTGATCGCGCTTTTGACAGGGGTTGTCAATTTTTGTTTCAGTGGATGGCCCTCTGGGGCAACCTGTCCCGCTACGTCGATACCGAGAGCTACGAAGCCACGCCCACTTCGAGCACTTTAGAGGAGGGAGCAAGATAGATAGACTTCGAACGCCGATTATGGGCTAGCAAGATTAGAAGTATCTTTTTTCTCCGACGTCATTTGCTTCGAAACGTTGTCCCCGAAGGGAATTCGGGCTTGTTACCTGTGCCCGATCTAGATAGAACCTTGGGGGCGTGTTGAATCCCGCCCTAACATTTGGAGGAACAGGTTTTATTTATTCCTAGGCTAGTTGTGGGGTTTATTTGCTCTTGGATTCGGAGGAATGGCTCTTTGTGCTCGAATAAGGGACTCGGGGACCCTCTCATTATCTATTTGGAACGGTGTGCTCTGTTGTTACATAAAAGTCACCTGTCAGAACGTTTTACTAGGTCTCTGTTCAACACAATTTTAACCAATCTTGCACATGTAGCACTTGGAGTTAAAGTTCACTCTGCAAGTAACATTTCATCGTTTATCTCGTTGGCTCAATCATTTTCATTAAAATTTCAGAATTAACGGAATGGTTCCCTAGATAATTCGAGATTGTACCTACCGTATTATTTCTTGAAGAAACACGTAATAGATAAGTTGCTACCGACAGAGTGCTAGCCTCGCTATTGCGTCAAAACGTACCCTAACATTACGAGTAACAGCTACCAGCCCAGTACTCACTCTGCAACTCTTTTGTCGTCACATCTAGCAGATGCCCTAAGCAATTCCAAGAAACGCGCAACAATGTGCAACAATGTAT